>OX393576.1:57872323-58472323 GCA_947652605.1 Elmis aenea
CTTTTTTTAATTACTTATGCTTTATTTCAAATATACTTTTTGCTGTCCCACAATGTACCACGGGGTGGTTTATGTGGGGACAAGTGGTGTATAGTGGGACAGTCCCACTATTTGTGCAACTTTATAAAAAAAAATATTTTATTGTATATGTAAAGCAATATGAATATCTCATATCAATCTAAGGTATACAAATTAAACCGTTCAAAATTTATGCAAAATTTAAAAAAATTGTCCCAGTATATACCACCTTCCCCTAACTATCATACTTAACCTTGTTCAATACAAGGAAACTGTAGTCACTGGTTAAATAACAAACATATAACAACGCAGGAAAACTTTAGTTTACCAAAACTTTAAACTACTGTTTCTTTATAACGGTAATATGTCGTCTACTTCTAAGATTAATTTTCAGGAAATATTACACGATGGCTAGATGTTCTCACAAGCTGCACAATCTGCATTCAGCTGCAGTTTACAGGAAAATGGCCATTCTAAATCATTTCATGGCTGAGAAACAAATTCTCTGCGATAAAAGAGAATCCAGGCTTTCCATTTTTAACGAAACCTTACCTATTTTCGATAAATGCTTTCAAAATGATAAAGGTGAGTTAGATTTAACATGTTAGCCAGTACAATATACTGTGACGGACCGTATTGTAAATAGGCCGCATTGTTGGGGAAGGTACTTATTACTTTTATATTTATTATTGTTAATTATGGCTCGTGACCCTCTTTGTAAACGTTGTTTTTCGTAGTACACAGGTCTAGAGCAATTATTATACAGGGTGATTGATTGAGACCGGGCATTAAAAATATATGAAGAATGAAAACGGGTATGGATCTGAAATTTTGGTTATGACCATAATTGCATCTGATCTGTTTATTAAAAATATTTTCAAGATGGCGACACTTCCGGAAATACCGGAAGTTGACGTCTACTTTCTTATTTCAAATACAATGGTCTATTTTTTATTGCGTATTTGGATTAAGCACGTTATTTTAGAGGGACTTTTATTAGCATTCCCTATACCTAAGTGCAACGATTTTTGAGATTTTTAGACTTTTTTGAAAATGTTTCGATTTTCATCGTGATGCTTAATATTATCTACCGCCGCCATTTTTGAAGCGAAAACGCTTAAATTTAGACTATGCATAGAAGAAACCTTGGAGTTCATGCTGGAATTTTTGCAATCGATGCATTACTTACAGGGTGTCCAAAATTTAATTTTCTTTTAATACAACTTCAGACCACTATAACTAATTTTTTTTAAATACAATGCCCAATATTTTTTTTCATTTTCTAATGCAAAATTCAATTCTGCAGCAATCCTTATAAGCATTCTCTATACCTATCTGCAATAATTTTCGAGTTATTAAGAATTTTTGATAAAGTTAAGAGAAATTGCAACATTTTAAATAGTAAGCCTTGGAAATGACAACAAATGCCAATATTAATAACTGTAAACCACTTTTAGGGTACCCGCACACTGGCAACTTTTCAATCTCGGTGATTAAATAATCTAGTTGCCTAAAAGTTGTCCGCTGCTCTGCCAAACGCCCACTGGCAACTAGATAGTTGCTTTTCGCTGGGTTTCTAAAATGGATTTCATCGAAACTGCATGTGTTTGTGCCTTGGTTTTAATAAGGAAAAAAAAGTACAGAAAATGTTGGGTCCATCCATTGATTAGCAGAAGACTTATAGAAAGACAATTTTATAAATTGTGTGATAGTTTGAAATTTTTATTTATAAATCTTTCGTTTCCACTGTGCTCTTAGCCATATCAGATTCCAATTAGGTACAATATCATTTATGTAGAAGTCTGAGCATATGGCTAGTCAAGTGATTCTAACATTTTCAAAGGATCGGCATTTTCACGTTTGCTGGAGAAAAATGAACTAAACATGCCAGAAAAAAAACGTCTTCCTAACGATAAAAATGGCATGGCGCCATTTACATTTGTGGGGGATGAGGCATTTGCTCTCTCAAAATTTGTTTTGCGCCCATATCCGAGCAGAAAGCAACGTATCTTTAATAACAGACTATTGAGAGAACGCAAAATGATAGAATGTACATTTGGAATTTTAGCTAACAAATGGCGAAACCTCCACAGATCGCTCGATACCAATATTGAATTCAGTGATTCCATTATAAAAGCATGCTGCATTCTACACAATTATGTTAGAAAACATAAACAACTACATTTTGAAGAAATGCTTTATGAATGCCCTTGGATGATATTCTCGATATTCCATTTTTATCGATACTTCAGACAAACGCAATAAAAGTGGTTTACAGTTATTAATATTGGCATTTGTTGTCATTTCCAAAGCTTACTATTTAAAAATGTTGCAATATCTCTTAACTTTATCAAAAATTCTTAATAACTCGAAAATTATTGCAGATAGGTATAGAGAATGCTGATACAGATTGATGCAAAATGTAATTTCGCATTAGAAAATGAAAAAAAAATTTGGGCATTGTATTTGAAAAAAATTAGTTGTAGTGGTCTGAAGTTGTATTAAAAGAAAATTAAATTTTGGACACCCTGTAAGTAATGCATCGATTGCAAAAATTCCAGCATGAACTCCAAGGTTTCTTCTATGCATAGTTTAAATTTGAGCGTTTTCGCTTCAAAAATGGCGGCGGTAGATAATATTAAGCATCACAATGAAAATCGAAAAATTTTCAAAAAAGTCCAAAAATCTCAAAAATGGCTGCACTTGGGTATAGGGAATGCTAATAAAAGTCCCTCTAAAATAACGTGCTTAATTCAAAAATGCAACAAAAAATAACCCATTGTATTTGAAATAAGAAAGTAGACGTCAACTTCTGGTATTTTCGGAAGTGTCGCCATCTTGAAAATATTTTCATTAAACAGATCAGATGCCATTATGGTCAAAACCAAAATTTCAGATCCATACTTGTTTTCATTCTTCATATGTTTTTAATGCCCGGTCTCAATCAATCACCCTGTATAGTAACAAACAAACAAAAAAACAATTTTAACAACAAACTTCTTTATTTTTCGACCGTACATTTCTCGGTGGTAGATTCTTAACTACCCCTGCGCGACTGTCCCAGGATTTTAGGTTCCCTGTTGCTATCCCTTTTTATTGTAGTTGCATCTTTGTCATTCTTTCCTAACACATATTTGTGCGAGTAGTTTGTTCTACTTATGATGTACAACTTTATCAACAAATCGTTTGTTGATTGACGAAACTCAAATACTGGCGTTGTAGGACCAAAGTTATGACCGTATTATTTTATTGTTAATGTGTATTATTCAAGTTAAAATCCCCATAACCTGGCCCTTTTGAAGTGTTACATGATTTAGTAACTGATACATCAGCATTTGTTGCAATGTTATTCATTTAAAAGTAAATGAAATAACATCGAAGTAAAATAAAATAATTGATCTCAGGCGTATGATTAAAAATTTAAAAAAAAACATCAGAATTTAAGAAACCGGTAGAGATATAAGAACGGTTAAATAAGAAAAGAGTTGTTTTTACGTGCTAAATAAAATCTAAAATTAAATTTTTTCTGCATTCCACGACACACATTTACCACACATATTGAGATATATAACATCTGTCGTTATGTGTTTGATATCTATAAGAATTTATCTTGTTTAAAAGTGGCATAAAGTGTACATTTGTATAAGGAAGTAAGTCACGGCTAAATTGCTGTTATAATGTTTCCCGTGAGAATGGCAAGTGTTGACTACATGTGCACGTTACAGGAATATAGAAAATGGGGTATGCGAAATGGGATAATGGCAGGAGAAAACTACAGCAGGAAAGCGTTTGCTTCAAACAACTTATTGTGTCGCGTATTGCAAGTAACATACAAAGGAAACGCAATCTATAAAAATGAGATAGTATAAAAAAAGGGACTTACTGAAAGAAGAAACCGAAATTGTCATATTTAGCTTTGTGTAGCAGAGATGCAGCAACGGTTTGAGATGAAATTTCAAAGCTTTTGTGCTATCTAAATAAAAAAAAGTGTATAGTTTATTTAATTTATTTTATGTAGCTTAGTATAAAGAACAAAACACTGATTTCAGAATATTTAAGTTTTACGTACCGTTTTAGTGTAAAAACCAAAATACAAACTTTTATTTTATGAACAAGCAAATTCCAGAATTTCAGTTATTGCATGCGCATGAAATTCAAAATTAATATTTTAAATTATCCCAAACTTAATACCTAAGCGATTCATTTACGATTATAAAACGGAAGTTACAGTTATGAATATTGATGAAATTGGTTTCTCCTGTTTTCTTGATTAGATAAAATTAAAACGAAGGTTTTCTGGTTTTAAACAGGTTTATTCCGTAACGAAAGTTAATTTTTTTATAAAATATCCAACATGTTTCGCACGATTATTTTTATCGGCATCTTCAGGGATGTTTTATTTGAACAAGGATGAACGAAATTGTTTAAAATGTGGAAAATTGTTGAAATTTGTTAAAATTTATGAATTAATTTTGTTGGTTTAGAAAAACCACATTTGATGAGAAAAACAATCACGAAAACTAATGCTTAATCATGTACTTGAAGATTAGCTTGATTTTGAATTAGAAAAATGTTAAAAAAAATGTTATGAATATTGTGATATCCCTTCTGACATTGGTTATTTTTATTTTACATCAATATTTCATTCACTTTAAAATAGAGAACATTGCAACATTGCTGACAGATCACTTACTAAATCATGTAACTTCAATAGGGCCAAGTTATGAGGATTGCAACTTTGGTATAACACATTACCGTCAAAATATTACGGTCATAAGTCTTGGGTCTCCCAACGTCAGTAATTGGGTTTCGTCAATCAACAAATCATTTGTTGATAAATTTTTATATCATAAGTAGAACAAATTACTCGCACAAATATGTGTTTATAGGAAAGAATGACAAACATGCAACTACAATGAAAAAAGATAGCAACAGAGAACCTAAAATCTTGGAACAGTCGCGCTGGGCAAGTTAAGAATCAACCACCGAGAAATGTACAGCCGGTCGAAAAATAAAGGAGTTTGTTAAAAAAATTCTGTTTTATTTGTTTCTTACTGCTCTAGAACTGTGTATTACGTCAAACATCGTTTAAGGATCCAACCACGTTATAAAGATGATCACGAGACATAATTAAAAACAATAAACATAAGACTAATAAGTAATCTTCCACAACAGTGCGGCCTATGTACAGCACTGTCCGACAAGCAGAAACGCTAGCGAGAGACATGCGGGAGTGGAGAATTTTCATAAACATTAACACCTCTACACTGTAATAGTAAAAGAGGACGGATTATAACTATGGCTATACATGGGTTATATAAAAAGAATGTATCTAATTTAGTGAAGAAGAAGATTTGTGGTCATTCTCACGTTTTCAGTTTGGTTCATCAACTTTAATTTAATCAAACTGCTTAAGGTTTTGTTCACACATTCGTTACGGTGTGCCACCTTTATCAGCATTGAACGTGTCGAAGTACAATTCTATTATCTCACGTATTTTTATATTATAAGGTTTAAATTAATTGTTTACAACTAAACAACATTGTTACAAAAGTTAGCCTAGATAGAGAAACAAAGCTTTAAAATCTGCATGCGCATGTTATAAAGTAAAACTTGATTTAAGCTGAAACATCGTATTTCCTAGTGATTGATTTTGTCAATTTAGCATTCAACATTGTACATTTAGTTTTAGCGTACCAAGTTATTTCATTAAAAGATAAATTATCAAAACAATTTTTTATAACATAATATACTTAGTAATTTACTTTTAATTTTAAACATATGAAAGCATTCTTCAATTTTAGAATATTGTATTTAAATAATAGAATTCCATCATACATCTGACAACAAAGTTGGCGTAAGCAATTCTAAGAACCCATCTAAGGATGTCACCAACATTCAGATCAATCCAGTGGCAGAATTATTACGAAGTAAGGTTTACCATACCTATTTGACATATGTTTTGAGTTGTAAAAAAAAATCAGCTTTAGAGATATAAAATGGAGGATGACTTCAAGAATGATATTAATCATGAATCAGTACGTGCTAACGTGGTAAATTCCAATAGGATTAAAACGTTTTGTTTTAAGCCTTCTACATGGATAATGTACTCTGCTTTAATTAATAGCGTAGCTAGCTGTGCCTCGCTAAGTGAACAATGCAATGTGGTCACCAAATGACTTTCGCTATGCCATGTATGAAAAGTTTAAAGTGTCGCTCCAAAAATCCAAAAGGTAGTTCACACGGTGACATGTGTGAACAGCCTGATGTCGCGATGCCACGATGTCACGACGCTAGTACCGCGATGTCGCGACATCTATATTTACAGTTCGGCATTTAACGTAAGCCTACCATTCTTGGGTAGTTCACACGGTGACATCTGATGTCGCGATTGATGTCGCGACATCAGATATCACAGTGTGAACTACCCGTAATTAATCCATTTTTTGTAAATGATTTTTGAAAATGATAATGTATATCAAAGAGGAATAAAAAAAATAACTAAAGAGTTAATAAACGATATAGTAAAAACAAGGAAAACACAAAAGGAATAAATTCATATTAATGCACAAGAAAGGAGACACAAGGGATCGTTCCAATGATAGAGGCATAACAATTGTGAGTGTACTGGGAAAAATATAAAGAAGAGTAGTGAAAGGTAGATTAAAGAAATAATAAAAAACGCGTTGGAAAAACACAACATGGCTTCATAAGAAGGAAAACGCAGGATCCAGTGTCCTTATGAAGACAAATAATTGAAAAGAGCTCAACTTAAAACAAGAAAATATATTTTGTTTTATAGATTTGGAAAAGGAATATGATAGAATACCCTCATCCTACCAAGGTGTGCTTTTAAGGCACATTTGATTTTTTATAACGTACGTATTTCATGAATTAACTTGTTGATAGACTAGAGGTTTTATGTATTCTCCATGACAGCTATTTAACATATAATGGTGTCAAATAAATTTAGAAATGCTTTTTCTTTTTTACAAAAAAATAATAAACTTGATTTACCAACACGTCCAACCAAGGTGTGCCTCAGAGGCACATATCTATTTATACACATAGTTGATGTAAATAATTGCAAAATGTAATTATTTTACTTCATTGGAGTTTATTTAGTAAATATACAAACAAAATATGCATATACAGAGAACATTATAAAATATTAAAAAACTAAAAATATTACGAAATAAATTTTACTGTTGTTTTTGACAGGTTTTGCACGTAAGTATTTTTAGTGCATGCTCACCACATACTGTTTGTTTACATGTTCCACAACACTGTGTTGACATCCTGCTCTTTTTTGAAGGGCAAATATAACAGCGCTTTCTTTTTTTTTTAACAGATTCTTCCTGTTCTGGAGCTTGGTTTAGTGTAGTTTGGTTCAAAGAAATGTGACTTTTATGCAATCCGCTAAGATTTCGCCTTCTAATATGGTCTATTAAGAGTTCTGTTGCTAATTCACCCAAAAAAAAGTTTATGTTTCTTGGAAATATTTTAATCTAGATGGATATTTTTCCCGATAACTAGCGATGCTATCCCACAAGCGTCGATCATAATTAAAAAAAGTTAAAGGTCACCTATTAGTTTTTCGTTTCACAGTATATGCATGTGCCATCTGATCAAAAGTGTCGACTCCACCTTTTGTGGAGTTGTAGTACGTATTTATTTCAGATTTGTTTTTATTTTCCACATCAACAGTGTTGTCATGATGCATCGTGGATAATAGTATAACACAACGGGTTTTTTTTTTGGTACATAGGATACCATAGTCCTTGCAAGACTGGAAAACACATCTAAGCCTAAGAAAGTCGTTTATAGGGAAAGGGGAGATTGCAGAGGAGATTAAAGTAACAGTATACAAAACTGTATTCGTACCAACACTCACTTTCGGATGTGAAACCTGGGTTCTAACACCGACCATGAAGAGCAAAACACAGGCCATGGAGATGAAATATCTGCGCAAAGTAGCTGGGGTCACCAAAATGGACAAAATAAGGAATACGGAAATAAGAAAACGATTGAAGGTCGAACCTATATTAAAAATAATCGAAGACCGACAGCTCAAATGGCTTGGACATCTAATCAGGCTAGGAAACGAGAGACCCGCTAAACAAACATGGAAAGCAAGAAGACATGAGAAGAGACTCAGAGGAAGACCTAGGAATACGTGGGACGATAGTGTGAAAAAAACACTAACAGAAAGAGGGATGAACATGTCACAGGCAAGGAATATGGCAAGAAATAAAAAAGAGTGGAGAAAATTTATCCATAGCAATAAAGAACACTAGGATACGATTTCACACCCTACACCTTCGGGTAAAAGGGTTAGATTGTAATATATATATGATATTTTATAATGTTCTCTGTATATGCATATTTTGTTTTTATGTTTACTAAATAAATTACAATGAAGTAAAATAATTACATTTCGCAGTTATTTACATCAACTATTATGTATAAATAGATATGTGCCTCTGAGGCACACCTTGGTAGGACACGTTACAAAAAGACCTTGGTAGGAAGAGGGGTAAAAAAGCCTAACAAGAAATGGTCTAGAAAGAGAAACATTTGACTTGATAAAAGTAAGGAATGAAAAGACGAACAATATTAGAAGAACACAAAATAAGGAAGCTACAAAGTTTGAAACAGGAGATAGTTTAGCACAAGGCTACGTGCTGAGTCCACTACTATTCTCGGTCGTGATAAATAAATCAATAAAAATTTCAAGACAAAAATTGCAACCCTTTCATCAAGGTAACTACAAAATGGAAAAAAATATCTTTTCATGTTAGACCCAGAAAAAGGTGACTAGAAGACGTGAAATACAAGCAGAAATGTTAAGAAACATAAAACATAAGGATATTATAAAACCAGCACAAGACAGAAAAATGTGAAAAGCCAGAATTAGTGCAACACCTATCAGTAGATGGAGATGACTAAGAAAACGAATTTTCGTTTTATTACTAAGCGATTCATGCAATTTTTATTTATTTCATTTTATGCAAATGTTTATACAGGGTGTCCCCGTTATCACCGCAAATATTTTAAGTGGTGATAGAGGACTTTTTTCTAAGAAAAAATGTCAAGTACAATTTTTTCCTAAAATCAAATGCTAAGCTGATATCAACACTTACTTGATTTTTTTACACTTCTGCATTTATAAGACTCTGTAGCCGAAAATATAAATTTTATCGTAAAATACCTTAAAGCTTTTTAATAGACCATGAAATTTTCTACAAAATTAGTTGTATTTCTTTTTTGTCTAGAGGCAATGGTTTGAGAGTTATAAAGCAGTTTGTCCAAAAAAATGTAAAAAATTTACAAAATTGAATTGTTTCTTAGACTTTGCAACCGCTGTATCTTTAAAACAAAAGGTTGTACAAAAAAACCGCCGGCCCATTCCGGATAGCAAATTTTATGGGCTACAACTTTGTTAAAGTGAAATTTTTTGAAAATCAAACCAATTTTCCGTAAAAGCTGAAAATAAGGAATAGAGTGCAAAAACTAAATTTCCTACAAATATTATTTTGTATTTAAAAATGCTTTTAAAGAGAGTGCGATTACGTGATTGAAAATGATTTTGAACACTTATTGAAGTAATTTTGTGGTTACATGTTAATTTTATTGCGTCCAGATGGATTTGCATTGTATTGCATTTTATCGTTTTCGAAAAACAAAAACTCCCGGTAATTATGATATTTTGTATTTAAAAATGCCATAGCATCAGCAACATTCATAAAATTATGTATCTCATCAGTTTCAAAGCTTTTTATAAAGCTTGAAATTCTTCAGAAAGCCACCCCTTATCATTATCGCGGTGATAACGGGGACACCCTGTATTTAACTAATGCCTGATAATTATATCTTATCGCTAGGATTGCATAAATGCATAAAGACTATTATCAACTAAATATTTACAAACTATTTTCTAAAGTAAATCTCATTCAGCAAATCGCATTGTAAATTCATCTGCTTGTTAATTGTATATTTGGTGAGCGTTATACCATAATGTTCGCTCTAATTTCGTATTGTGCGCCACGATAACCGGCCACGCCACTACGCCACTGATTTCCACCATAATAGCATTCAATAAATACTAATTACTGGCAGGCGATATATCCAGCAAGTTCAGCGTGCAATGTGGAGCATGTTCAATAGTACATTCCTGTAATTATATGCATTTCTGCTTGGTGTAGCTGAAGAGACACGCCATGGATCGTCATTAAGTAAACCTTCAGATAATTATGTAGAAATTGGTTGTTTACTATTATACACGAATAGGAATAAAACTAATCGATTTGGGAATACAGATAGTAATTTAGCAGACTAGCTAAGAAAGGGGCATTTGGGAGGTCGTGGTTTTGAATTGTGATTAAAGCAATGTTATTGGATATCAAACATCGGAAATTATTGCTTATATAAACCAGACTAAACTTATTTAACTAGTTTTCTAAAAACAAAACCTAAAAGTATGTATAAATCTCTGTCAAGTGGTAATACGCGTCATTTTAACAAACGCAAAGTTGCGAATATCGTCAAATGTGTGTGTATTGTAAACTCATTTTTCTCTATTCGTACTTTGTCAAGATCAGTAAGAAGGGGTCAGTTTAGCTAGATTAAAGTTCTTTTTAACGCTATACAGGGTGTCTCAGATTATATTTCAGCATGGGGATCTCGCTTATTATAGGAGATAGAGGTTTGTATAAATTGGATGAATTATTCCTTAGTATGAGAGGAGCCATAATCAATTTTTAAAATTATGAAATTACTCGTGCTTCAGATGTTATAGCAAAAAAATATGAAAATGTCGAATTTATTTTTTCTCATAACTTTTTTGAAAATAAAAAGAAAACTTTTTTTTTTTTTACCAATATTGTTCCAAGTTAGCTGCTATAACTAATTTAAAATTATATTGATAATATGCGGTTTTTCTTGATTTTCCGAGTTAATTATTTAAATAGATAAAACAAAAGATATATCTTTAGAAATAGGAGAAATAGGATGTATACTGTCATCTTAAAAAAAATTAAATACCTACTCGAAAATTGTAATCGTTAGGTTTTCTTGTACATCGCATTTTTCCCACTATTTGCAATTTAATGTTTTAAAATCTTTAAAGATATTTAAATTATACGCAACAGCTATGAATTTGGTACTGATGTGTTACCTACAAAAATATTTTGTGTCCTATCTGTGGCTGATGTAATTATTGACTACCGAACATATCAATCATAAAGCGCGGTTCAATCCGGTTTGACATCTACTATTACCAACTTAGTGGTTATTGATGGAACACTCAATCACGATAAATCAACGTCTGTCAAAACAGACATTTTTTTATATACCTGATATGTACATTATGACGGTAGCGTTGTTACAAATTTTTATTCAATTCAGTTCAGTTCTCAACAGCTTTATTGGTATTGTGAACACATAAATAAAACTTAAGATAGAAATTTAGTTAGCTTGTCCTGTTAAAGTTATTTTCATAGTATGCATAGCGTAGGATTCATCAAGGAACGTGATCATCTTGAAATGAGAGCATGCTGCGATTGTACTTTATGATATACTACACACATATTTTTATGCAAAAATGGAGAGGAAGTGGTTGTATACACAAGTATAGGGTAAGCCTTAAGTGCTGTGCTTAGTCAAATATTGACCAAGGTTATTTGATAACCTAATCCAGCCCAAGATTTCAAAAGAAAATAATAATATAGGATGCCAATGTTAGCTTAGTTCAAATACGGTGTATTTAAATACTAGAAAAAGAATTAAAAATGCTTGCAAGCAATCATTTATTATGTAAAACAATCATTCAAACAAAGTCAACTTTAAATGTGCGCAAAAATCCTTTAGCTTTATATAAATTCATTCAGTAACGTAAAATGTTTTTAAACTTAATTTAAGTACTCAAAATTGAAGCGTTTATACGTAATTTCCTTCTTTTAGTTTTAATTGTATTTATTTTTACTTCTAAGTGCGCAAAAATTCTTATTTTACTTTGATGTCTTATTTAATATTAAACTTATTTTGTTAATGGCATAAGTTATGCCATTATAGTATGATACTATACCGGGTGTAACTTAGTACCTACTACTACATCCCTGTTTTTTCTTCAGTTTTAATTTTAGACAATTGAAATGTGAAACATGTGATGTGCAAAAAAACAGCTTTTCTGAACATATGTACACTTTTGTTTTACTTCCGGAATTTCTGGAAATAACCCTAACTTTGTTTTTTTAAAGGAAACATCTTGTGTATAATTACATTTTTAGAAGCAGGAAGCAATTTTGAATACAAATGCACTATTTTAATTAATTTTTATAACCTCAAATAATTTTAGGATAACAAATAAACTATTTATTAAGTGTGCTGTGACCTGCATAATAGTTATTTATGTATCAAGGCCAAAAAGCGTAACTTTTTCGGCCGCGTCTGGTTTGCTGGCTGAGACGTAGTGGAAGCCAGCAAACAGGCAAGGCCGAAAAAGTACGTTTTGGCCGAGGTGCATATTAAATTTGTTGTGCGATCGAATTAAAAACAAATTTAAATTTTTAGTATTTTTCAAAAATATAGGTTAGAAACTACGTGAAATTCTGTCACTGACAGATGACGACGTATGCTGTTAGCTTTAATGCAAATTTACTTTTTCGTACGCTGTAGCGGCCGAAAAAGTTACTTTTTCGGCTGTTGCTAAGGGTAACGGCCAGAAAAGTACTTTTTAGGCCGTTGCTAAGGGTAACGCCGGTAATGCAGTACTTTATGGCTGCTAACGCGTCCGTCAAACAGCTGTTTCTAGTACGATCGCACAAAAAATGAATTTATTTATAACAAAACGGGTCCTAAAAGCGTTTTGGTAAATTTTTATTGACATTTGGGTTACTTAAATGGACTTTAAAGATTGCGACATTGGTTTTTCGATGAAAAGTCAATTTTTCTTAAATAAAACGATAGCGGCTCATGCGGTCATTTAAATAGAGTAGGTATTTTCTGACGAATTCAATAATACCATTAACTTGATATATTTTTAGGAGCAGGCATTAAAATTTGAAATTATTATAAAGCTTTGTTAAAGTACCGTAATAATCATAGTTGACTATACTCAATAGCAACTTTTTTCACAATGATCATTAACAAATAAAAATTAATTAAAACTTTTAGGAACAACAACAAAAAAGGAATTATTAACACATTCCAAGTATTTTTAAATAAACAGTCAACATTGTTTGTGGTTTTATAAATAAATTATAACAAAAATGCCTACTTATTGGTATCGTTAAATTCGTCAGAAAATACTCTAGGTATTTAAATAACCCGATGGAGCCACATATAATTTCGCAATTTTTAAAGTCTATTTTAGTAACCCAAATGTCAATTAAAATTAAGAAAACAGTATTTCGGACAATTGTTAACATAATTAAATTCAAATAATGCACGTCACGGACACTTTTGTCCAAAAATATTCGAGGTTCAAGGTTATTAAAATTAAACTAAAATAGTGCATTTTTATTCAAAATTGCTTCATCTTTCCAAAATTGTAAAAATATAGAAGGTGTTCACTTTAACACACCAAAGTTATGGTCATTTATGGAGAAAACGGAAGTGAGACAAAAGTGTACATATGTTCAGAAAATCCGTTTTCTTGCACATATCGCATGTTTAAAATTTCAATTGTTACAAAATTAAAACTAAAAAAAGGGTTTAGCCTGATTTCAGTTACATCCGGTAAAGGAAATTTGTAAATTCAAAATCTTTAAAGATAGATACAATTTTATTAATCACTAAACAAATTATTGTGAAGTTAAAAAAAAGTTATTACAAAAGTAAAAGGGATTTTTTTCTTTTTCCTTTTAAAGGACCGGTACACAACCTTTTTTTACATGAATTAACAAGGACATAAGATCTGCCTCTATTGGCATGCTACGAAAACAGCTATTAAACCCACTCGCTAGGTCGATTCAAATAACTGTGTCATCTAATCAGACTTATTTGTAAGTTTACCATTAAGGCTATACAATAAAGGACGTGGCATAATTTGAATCTCCAGATCCAGATAAAGCTGGAGAAGTTGGCCAGTGCTCTATTTTCTGTTAAGAACAGAAGATAACGTGGTAACTAAGTCGTAATTACATTGTAGCCAGCTGACAAAACGATACGTTTTATTGTTAATGCAGTTGCTTGCTTATACGATGTAATTTTAAAAGGCATACAAATAAAAGTTAATAACTAATAAACATAACTATCTTTTTTATAACTTAATATACGCTTTACAAAAATACTCAAAATTTTTACAGAGGGTTTGTTGGTTTAAATTAATTTTAAACCAAAACTTTTAATTCTAGGATATAAAAAATCGTATAAAAGAAATTGTAAGATACCTTTACTTAGATTATAATAGAATACTCATAATTTTGTAATTCGATTGGTAACGTATATATTGACCTAAATTATCACTGTTTGCAAATAAGAACAAAATAAGAGTAAACAGTTTACTTCATCAAATAGCTTTATGGAACTGATAACAGTTATGGAACAAATAACACATAATTTAAGCACTATTTGAAAAAGTAAAACGCTTCTTAAGTCATAAAAAACGCAATATAATTAATCAGCATAATTTGTTGCTGTCTAAGTTGGTAAAATTTTTTAATAAGTAAAGCTGGGTCTACACCAAGCGAGCGAGCAAGAGCGAACGTTGTTTTCTGCGAATGTGGCGATGTGGACGCCTTTGTTAGCGAGCTAATTTATGATCGCTCGCGCTCGGCGTTGTTTCTCGTGCCGTTGCTCGTTCAGTTTGGACGAGATTTTCGAATATTCATTTAACTCAGATTTTGGTGTTGGTGATTTTAAATTGTAGAGGTAATCTAGTTTTGTGAAAACTGACAAAATGCAGTGGACAAATGAAGAAATATTAGAACTGATTAATGCATACCGTGATCGCCCTGGACTATGAGAGTCTACAAGTAAATATTTAAAATAAAAAATAAGAAGGTAGATGTGTAGTCAGATATATTTGTTTATACTTAAAATTACCTGTTACCTGTTCATTCGAAAAATTCTTTAATCTAGATTAAATTAATTCTTAGAAAATTAAATTCTATCAGTCTATCAGTCTATCCATCTCCAAGGTGGAGGATTAAGTCATGGCAATGGAAGTTAATAATGATTTTGTGTATACCGATTTTACAGCTTTAAACGTGGTGGTTTAGTTATCAATTATTTCGCGATTTTTAAAAATTGTTGTGGTCCATTATCTCCTTTGTTATCTTTTTGTCTTGTTTATATATATATATAATCTGTTACCCTTGTTACCCTAAGGTGTAGGGTATTTGTAATTATTCATGTTAAACTTATGTGAACGAATTTCGTCCATTCCTTTTTGTTCTTCGCCATTCTTGTTGCTTCTGTCCAATTCTTATTTCGATTCTTTAAAATTAATGCCACTTCATCGTTCCATGTCTTCCTCGGTCTCCCCTTTCCTCGTTTATTTCCATCCCTTGCCTCCCATATCCGTTTCACTTGTCTTCCTTCCCCCATTCTGTTGAGGTGTCCGAACCATCTCAGTTGGTTTCTCTCGATCACACTATGTATCGACTCCACCTCCAGTTCTTCTCTGATCTGTTCGTTTCTTATCCTGTCTCTACGTGTGACACCCTTTACTGCTCTTAAGTATTTCATCTGCATCGCTTGTAATCTACTTCTCTGCGACTGATTTAGTACCCAACTCTCACTTCCATACACCAGGGTTGGTATGAATACTGTTTTGTAAATAGTCATTTTTGTTTTCCTGCTTATTTCTCTTTTTCTTATTATCGATCTATTCATACTGTGATACAATTTAGCTGCACTGCTTATTCTTTCTTTTATCTCGTTTTCTATGTTACCCTCTCTCTCTATCCAAATTCCCAGATATTTATATTCTTCCACCTGTTCTATTTTTTCCTGATTCAGTTCTATGTTGAGTTGCTTTTGATCTTTACCTATCATCATAACCTTTGTTTTATTCGTGTTAATCTTTAATTTCTTTTTCTTTAATTCTTCTTCCCATACCAATAGGTTTTCTTGTAGGGCTTTTTCCGTTGGTGCACAAATCAGCATGTCATCAGCAAAGGCACATTCTGACAGGTACACTGGCATTAACTTATTGAAACCTATATGTACCTTTCTAGTCTTGGTTTCTACAGCTTTAATGACGTCATCCATGGCTAATACGAATAGTGTCGGGCTTAGTACACCTCCTTGCCTTAGTCCGTCATTTAAGTCAAAAGTCTTTGATTCTAGATTATCTTTTCTTACGTAACTTTTGTTGTTAGTGTATAGGCTTTGTATACTCTTTAATAGTTTGTGGTTAATATTTCTGCGTTTTAATCCTTCCCAGATTGTCTTTTGTGACACTCTGTCAAAAGCCTTCTCTAAGTCCAAAAATGCCAGGTATACTTCTGCCTCTTTTGTTTTCTTTTTTCCCATTAGTTGTTTCACGGTGAAGATATGGTCGTGTGTGCTTCTTCCTTTCCTAAATCCGCTTTGTGTTTCCGCTAATTGTTTCTCGGTTATTTTCTTCAGTTTCCTCTCTAGTATGAACTCGTAGGCTTTGGATATAATGCTTAATAGTGTGATCCCTCTGTAGTTTGTGCAGTGTCGGTTGTCTCCTTTCTTAAATATTGGTATTATTATTCCGATTTTCCATTCGTTAGGCACTTCTCCTTGGGTCTTGTTTATCAATAACTTAAAAATTATAATAAAAGAGGCGCATGCAACTACTCTCTCATCAGCCATGGCGAGCACATGGATCAACAACGAACGACAATGATCGTCCGGTTTGGACCGAACCCGAACATTTGTTTCCGACCAACAGCGAATGCGAACAAATGCTCGCTCGCTTGTTCTCGCTAGCTCGCTCTTATTTGTTCTCGCTAGCTCGCTTGGTGTGGATTCAGCTTTAGACCAACTTTTTAGTCATTTCTACAGCACACGGATATGAGCACTGTGTAAGAAATCAGTAAGAAAGGGTCAGATTAGAGGTTG
The DNA here is from genome assembly GCA_947652605.1 of Elmis aenea. Taxonomy (NCBI): domain Eukaryota; kingdom Metazoa; phylum Arthropoda; class Insecta; order Coleoptera; family Elmidae; genus Elmis; species Elmis aenea. Next base: position 57,889,379 of record OX393576.1, read on the forward strand.
GTAACACAGTAGTAAATATTTTACTTTTGAATAATTCATTTTTATACTAAGGTAGCAATGGCTATTCACTTTTGAAAATTGTAATTCAACATTAAATTTATTAATTTTCCTTAGCTTTACCGGCTTTGTGGAAATAACAATGTTAAGATGGAGTCATAGATATTTGGTACGCTATAAAAAAAGCCAGCTTTTTCGCTATTGCATATTTGGTGTAATTATATTTATACAATTTGCTATAATATTTCCGGTATATTACAAACCTTGAGCAAAACGCTTAACTCCGTCAAACAGATTCCAATTACTTAGAGTTAATAAAATATTCGGCATGTAACTAACTCTCACATGTAAGTTCAGTCAGCAAACTACAAACTTTGTTACCGGTACAATATTATGTTGAATTTTGAGCGGAATAGTAATTGTCAAATGACTTTCTATTTTGGTAGGTTAAATTTGCAAAATGAATAAGTAATGAACCGATCACTTGTACTTCCTTTAATAAAGTTAAAAGTTTATGTTAATGTGCACATCGTTTCATATTTAATTTTATACTTTTGCACACTTATGCAAAAGCGAACAAAACGAATATGGCATAATTCATTAACATTTCACGACCTCAGTGTTAAAAATGAAAACACAACTTTAACCCGGAAATAAAGAATTACGATTGTCTTCGGCAATTTTATTTTCGTTGCGCAGGCAGATTATGTTTTATTTCATTCAAGCAACCGTATGTATTTTTATTTCACTCTAACTGCGCTACTGTAAATTTATTTTCATTTTAATGGCTGTTTTAATTCTCGACATCTTTTCGGTCTTAATGACAAAGTTTATGGGAACAATTTATTATATTTAATAATACGCCACTATAAGTTTAAAGCGTAAAACTCGTTTAAAACTGAAGATTAAGTGCACACATATTAACCGATAAACACGCAAAATTCGTATTTTTAACTCCAATTATAACTTTACAACTTTACTCCGCTATTTAAAAAACAAATCATTTTGATAACTGTAATTTATAACTTGCATTATAAATTAATTTTCAACGAGGTTAGCAAATAACTTACAATTAAAGTCCGGGAAATCAACAGATTCATTTGTTATGTTTTTAAATAAGAAACTCTTAATTTCTTTAACATGGAACAAGTTTAAAATTTTTTAATTTATACTTGTAATTTATCGCCCCCAAAAATTAAATAAAATTATCTTATAATCTTAAGAGTAAAGTTTTATTATACAGCATACTCACTCCGAAAAACATCTTACGAAACTATACAAGTTTCAAACAAAAGTACAAGTATGCCATCAAATAAATATTTTACAAACTTAAAATTGTTTATAGAAAATCTGACACTTCAAATTAAAATCAACCAAATTCCATTAACTGAATATTTAACTACAGCTGTGGAATAAATAATAGATGAGTTTCCTTCGCGATTTCTCAATTTAAACATTTCAAAGTAATTTCAAAATTCACAATTTTTACCCAGACATAATCAAAGTTAATGAACTTGATTTGGAAAATTTTGAATTGTTAAAATTAGAAAATTTTTAAATTCAAATAATTGATTTTTATTTAATCAAGTGCAATTTGGAGGCAATAGTTTATTGACTTAAGTAAAAATTTTGAAATTATTGAAAGGGAGCGTTTGGAGGAAAAAATAAATAATAATGCTCAAAGCAAAATTATTAATGCCTGACAAACGATTCCAGCAGAGTGCAAATCTTTAAAAAAAATCGCGTCGGCTATTTTAACTACATACTTTCTTCCACATATGCATGTGAGTCAGTGTTTTCACAAATGAATTTGATAAATTCAGAAATACATTAACAGATGAATCTGGTTCAGCAAGCATTTTATTAACAGTAACGAAACCGGATATAAAAACTTAACAAAAAGCATTCAACAACAAAAATCGCAATAAAAACTCATATTTTAATTCTTATTGTAGATTGTTTAAAAACTAAACACATGTAATGTGCAATTATTATTTTTGTCTTATTATATCTTTCTATTGGTAAAATAGTTAATATTCTTTTTAAAATTCAGTTGTTGTTTATTTACAAATGTCTATTAGTAGTCAATAATTTTTTTAAATTTAAAACAAATGATTACTCTTCATCTCATCACAAAAGTAATATATTTTTTTTTCATTGATTGCAAAAGTTACCTGACACGGCAGCTTTTCATAATATGAAATTTTTAAATAGTTGGCACGCGGACATAAATAGGTTCGCCACCCCTGTCATATGACATATGAAATGCTAAATTGCCTTTATTACCTGTCTGAAGCTTTATTTGTTTAAAACAGAAATCTCCATCCAAGAAGGCTACAGGATATGATCTTATAAAAGGAGCAATAATCAAACAACTCCCAGATAAAGTCTTAACCATGCTCACTTATATAATATACAATGCTGTGCTAAAAACAGGAGATTTATCAACCCATGGAAAGTAGCTCAGATAATACTAACCCATAAACTTAAAAGACCAGCTAAACAACCTGCGCCATAGAGACTTATAAGTCTATTTTCGTGCTTTCAAAACTAATTCTTAAAAGACTAAAACCACTACTTGATGAACACAGTATCTTACCAGAGCACCAATTATAAATGCATATATTAACATATTATTTTGTTAGTTTTAAATCGGCCTGACCTGATAACACAAAATGTGGAACACCGTAGAAAAATAAACAGAACAAAGTTTCATATCAACATTAAGTCCAAACATTACTTGCCACAATACAACCGATATAGGTCATGCTTGGATTTCATGTTACATAAATTAGGCCAACATCTAAGAATATAGCAGCAAAATGCATAGACATCAATTATCCTGTGTCTTTAAACGGCGTTTTACTTTTTAGGGCTTTTAACGGCAGTGACTATAACGATCAAATGCAAGCTGATACATGGCTGATGCTGCCGTAAACTATTACGCTTTAGAGGGGCTTCTTTGTAAAGTCTGTTTTAGACTACACTAATTTGTAACTATTTTTTCGTTCAAGAAAATCGTATACGATTTTTGTACAAAAATTTCGTTCAAGAATTTAGCATGGAAAATATGAACCTCTTACACTGTACTATTTTTTGCTACGAAAATGTTCAATTTGATCACAACAGAAAGCGAATCATTTTCAAATTTAACGTATATTTAACGCTTGTTCCATTCTACATATTTATTCCTACAAAATAAATTGTGAGGGATTATAACGGTAATAAGTAGTATTTAACATCGTTTGATTGTTTCACTTAACCTAACCCACAAATGACATGCGGTCAGATACAGTTGCAGTAGAATACGCATGCGCCCATGCCACAAAACACGCCCATGTAAAATAGGACCCATTTAGGACAGGTTCTAATTTCATACGAATTTTTCGTTCAAGATTTGTAATTTCTGATTGACACCGTACTAGAAAATCGTATCCGATTTTCTTAAACGAAAAAATAGTGTAGTCTAAAACAGACTTAAGAGGCAATAGTTCAAGATAAACGCGCAAGGAACTTAGATGTTGCTCTATAACCCGCCTTCGATTCAATCCTATGTATACTGTTCACTTGCGGTAAAACTTTTGCTAATATTCGACACCTCGTAGCGGACTTAACATTGCTAAATGGTGCGCGTGCTGAAGAAAAAAAAAGAATTAAATCAAAGGCAAGATTTTGACATCCACCGTAGTACTGCAATCGCTCTAATTGCATGGCTTATGCAAAAGCGCTTAATCTGCAGGGTGTCCCAGATAACTTTACCAGAGCATGGGGATCTCGCTTATTATAAGAGATACAGGTTTGTTTTAAACCAGGGCTCGAAACCGTAAAAAATTTTGGTTAACGGTTAACCGAAATCGAGAAACCGGTTTAGTGTAAAAAACCGATTTAAATTATAAACCGCTTTAAAAAAGCGGTTTTTAAAATTATTTAGATCAGAAATGCAAAGGATGAAAAGATATTATTTGTTTATAATTTTATAATAAATGTACAATCAAGCGTTTAGTAATGACTTCTGGTAAACTAATCGTATCTATAAAGGAATACAGGGTGCACCACGACCTTGAGATTCTTCGATGGCTCCTTTATTAATGAAAATATCAAAACATGTTTAATACTAATATTGTGCGAACCTATTTTCTACATAACCTAAAATTATTTTCAATTATACAGGGTGTTTCGTTTGACCAGCACATATAAAAATTAAATTTTTTTAAATAGAATACCCTGTATATTTTTACATTTTTGCATTCTTCTTAAAATTTTCTTTAAAAAATGTAAAAGGTTATATGGGTCTTAAGTCAACCGTTTTCGTAAAATTTACATTTTTGTGAACATTTTGAGCGATACAGCACTTTCAATTTTTTTTTACATTAAAGTTATTTAAAAAAGCGGTAAAATTTCGTTTAAAATTTAGATTGACAATAGATTAATTAACACTTTGCGCTAGCTACATTTTAAAAATATTATACAGGGTGTTTTTTACGCTTGGTCAAACTTGTGAAACTTTAAACATCGATAAGTCATTTTTCTTAAAAGCAACACCCTGTATATTTTTACATTTTCTTGTAGAGAATTTAATTGTCTTTCGAAATTATTAAGCATGTTCTATACCTAAAGTTAATATTTTTCGAGCTATCTCGATTTTTATTAGTATTACTAAGGCAACTAAAATATTTTAAAGTGGGCCATGGACGTAAGTCGTAATTTTTCAAAGAATTTTTAAACAAAAGAATAAAAAGAGCTGCAACTTCAATTTTAGGGTAATAATTTACCCCATTTTACTGAAATTTATCGTATAAATTGTTTAAGATTATGTCCTTGTTCTACGCATAGCCGTAGACCTTGTCTGAAAGACTCTAGCTCCCTTTATAACATTTCGGGGGTTATACCATCAAAAGCAACACGAATCCTGTTCTGCACATCTTCAGCAGTTGTTGGGGGGTCTTGATACACCTGTTTTATGAGTCCCCACAAAAATAAATCTATAGGGGTAAGATCAGGTGACCTAGGGGGCCAGGAGATTGGTCTACCTCGTCCTATCCATCATTAGGATATTCTGTGTTCGGCAACTGCATTACTTGCTGTGATGCTTTTTTTAATGGTATAACCCCCGAAATGTTATCAAGAGTGCTAGAGTCTTTGAGACAACATCTACGGCTGTGCGTAGAACATGAACAAGGATATAATTTTAAACAATTTATACGATAAATTTCGGGGAAAAGGGGTAAATTATTGGACTAAAATTAAAGTTGGAGCTCTTTTTATTCTTTTGTTTAAAAATTCTTTGAAAAATTATGACTTACGTCCGTGGCCGACTTTAAAATATTTTAATTGCCTTAGTAATACTAATAAAAATCGAGATAGCGGTATAATTTTCTAGTATTGTTGTGTAATTTGATAGTCTCTGTACTGTAGTTATTGTTATAATAATGGCTACATTTAAAAATAGCGAATAATTTACATGTTGTGATGCCATAAAAACTGTATAGAAGTCGAGCGAATATAAATACTTAGGGCTGTATTCCAAGAGAAGGCAACGAATTGCGCGTAATATCAGAAATTTGGAAATAAATTTAAAAGAATATGGTTTCTTTGAAAAACCAACCAAAAACCCAAAACAAATTAGGAATAAGAATTATCTGTTTTTCTACAGTTTCCATGGCAAGGACATATCAAACTTTTCCTTTGTTGTAAATGTGCCCATAATTATATGATAAGAAATATGCTACAAAGACTATTGAATTACACAAAAATACCATAAAATTTTTATAAGTGATACCGCAGACAAATGGTTACTTTCATTTGACATTTAATTAGTTGTTGTTTGTATTTTTTTAATAGATAGGTTGATAAGTGATTGGTAAAATACGATTTTTCTTAATTATGTGACTCATTTATAAAAAAAGATACAACAAGTAATGTCTCATTAAAAAGATTAAAAAAAACGAATTCCTCTACTCCCTAACCAACTTGGCGGCCTATAAAAAAAAATTGATAGTAATATCTCAATAATGGTAAGTGATAAAAAAAAGTAAAATAATAATTACATTCCACATTAAAAAGTAGCTGTAGAAAGAACTAATAAAATTGATCTAATGAATAAAACACAAAAGTTGTGAGAGAAAAAAGAAATTATACATTTCCATGTTTTTTGCTTTAACATCTGAAGTACCTACGAGAAATGTTGTACTTTTAAAAATTGACTATGGCTCCTCTCTTACTTGGGAATAATTAATCCAATTTAAGCAAACCGGTATCTCCTATAATAATCGAAATCTCCATTTTGGAAATGTTATCTAAGACTGTATAGTGAATTTACAAGCATCGATGATTATGCATGTTAAAATTTTAAGTAATATAAATTAAACATCCTTTTTCCAATCCATTTTTGTATGTCACAAGACAAAGCGTAAAAATTTTAATTGTTTTTATTGCAATATTTGGTATACAATTCAGAAAATTAAATATATCTTAGATATTTTTTCTTTATAACAAACTTTCTTGTTCATTGAGTTAACAGATTTCTTAGGTGCTGTAAAAAATAGCATTACTAATTTGAGGAGGACAGTCAAAACTTCAAGATGAAACGTGTCTTGGCACGAAATGTCGACAAACCGACTCTGTCAACCTAAATTACGCTACGCATGTGATAAGAGAATTTTCTTGTTTGATAACTTATTCAGTTTACTCCTACTTTGCGCTGCTTTAGGCTCAACATGGCCCACACTAAATGTTTGCTTCAAAATAAGGGTGCAGTACTCTCTACTATCTGACAACGTTACGGTTCAGTGAAACCACTTGGGTATGTAATCCTTTGTGTAAATGTACAATCAAACCAGAACTTGATGTAACCGGATATGTCTAAAGGTCCGGTACAGACACAAGTTTGATTTTCGCGTGGTTATACATACCAATAAACAATAGTTGCTCTACAAAACAATACTTGTAACTGCCTTGCGAACAAACTCAAGTAATTATTATAAAATCATTATCTAGGCGTATTTAGTCGCCATTGTTTAAATAAAGCTGTACAGTGAACTTAATGCATTAGCTAATGCAAGTGTAAAGCGGTAGCGTTAGAGCATTCTGTATGCAAAAGGGGGACATAAATTTAATAAATGAATGTCCCCTGATCTGAACTAAACACTTTTACAAAAGTAACAGTAAACCAGAATCTCGACTCTACATCCAGTTGTAAAGAGTCGATCGTATTTATTAATGGCTAACTTTTAATAACAACTAAATATACTTAGCTCTGAAAGCATCTTTTTTTACGAATAAAAAAATCCAAAAGCTTTCAAATTTTCATTCGCTTTTGCGGTAAATTTTTTTCGATGTACAACCATTTATTGAACCAGATAATAGATAAAAGATGCATGTTCACATTGGGAATTTGGATTCGCCGAACGAATCCTGGATGCGTGTGTTTTGTTTCCACCGGAAGTTCGAATACCGGGGTTGAACAAAATATGCATCAGGTATGAATTAATTACGCGTTGTGTGTTCGCTTTGATAGCCCAGATAACCGGAACTGATAAGGAACGCATGTAGAGTATTCGTTTTGGAATACTGGACTCCCAAACCAAAAGAATAAGAAATGCTTGTTATGTTTTTCTCCAGGTATGCTGGGCGAATAAGAAATACGTCTGTGCTCCGAAATATCGTATACTCGAATAATAATAAATGAGTATGGAGTATTAGGTTGGGAAAACTGGACATCAAAACTTAAAAAAAAGTGTTAAATGTTTGCTACGGAATAACGGATATCCTGACAGTTTGAGATATGCTTGTTAAGTGTTTGCTCCAGGATATCGGAGTTCCTTAAAGAACACAAAATCCAGGATAACGGATATCCTGAGAGAAAAAAAAATGCTTGTACTTGCAATTTTGTGTAACCTAGTAGCCTAGTAACTCGTCAACGGTACAGAGTACAGCTACAGATAGATATACATCCTCTCTTTTTAATGCGGCGATTGGACCGTAGATAGCTATAGCAGTTTTAAGTTAAAGTGGACCACGACATGCGCAAAGAGAAGAGATGGCGCTTGAAATTTAGATTTTTCTAAAAACGTTGAGTACCGGTAAATGAATTTACAGCTTATAATCACGTTGCTAAAACAGACGGATGTTTTTAGGTAAGGCAGTAATAAACGCTTTGGATTAGTTTTGGTTTCTGAGTCACAGTCCACTTTAACGTAAAACAGCTCTAGTATACATCGGATTGACAACGTGAGAAGCAGTTGTATACAAGGAGGTCCACTTTTTTGTAGCAAGACTTTAACAGTCGATACAAAAATAGTTATTTATGTATCAAGGCCAAAAAGTGTATCTTTTTCGGCCTTGTCTGTTTGCTGGCCTCGACTACGTCTCGGCATATTACATTTTTTGTGCGATTGAATTAAAAACAATTTAAATTTTTAGTAATTATCAAAATTATAGGTTAGAAACTACGTGACATTCTGTCACTGACAGATGACGGCGTATGTACTGCATTACCGGCCCTCTCCTTAGCAACGGCCGTAAAAGTTACTTTTTGGGCCGTTGCTAAGGGTAACGGCCTGAAAAGTAACTTTTACGGCCGTTGCTAAGGATAGGGCCGGTAATGCAGTACTTTATGGTTGCTAACGCGTCCGTCAAACAGCTGTTTCTAGTACGATCGTACAAAAATTATTTTAAAGCGAATACTCTATATCAACATGGGTCCAAAAACGCTTCATTTTAAAGATACAGGGTGTTGAAATTTTCGAAAAAATAACGATAATGTTTAACCGTTTCTCAACCAGTAGATAGATATATTTAAACCAAATTTAATATACAGCACCACCTTACAAGTTACCATTTCTCCTACGGAAAATAAAGCACTCCAACATTTCATTTTTATGCTTATTTGAAAAACGATCCATTGAAAACTTAAAAATCACTAACTTGTTTGCACTACAGAAAAATATGTATTATTTGACAGTTGTTAGAAATAGTCGTTGCAATTGTTTAATCACGAAACCAAGGCCTACGTGGTGAAACCTTAATTTTGCAAATTTTAATATTTTCTCTAGGTTAAACATACGGATGCTTTACATGGTTGAAAAGCATTTGTTATGGAGATTTGAAAAATGCAAAAATCCAATATGGCGTCCATAAGAAAGACAAAAGTTAGGTATGACCGCGCTAAACATAGTAGGCCAAGAATCTTTTTAATGTCATTTTTAAAATCCTGATTAGTTACTTATCGGATCCTGTAAATTTGGCGCAAAAATCTTTTTAAATAAAGGTAATATGGAGCTTTTAAGAAAATGTACATTTTTCGTCTTCGTCGTGGTACTACGTAACAGGATGAATTATTGAAAATGTAAAAGTGGATTATTGTTACGCATGTAATTACGCAACTTTTTCCCTAGTTAACCAATTTTGTGTTTCTAATGGTATCCGAGATACCCATGTCCTTCATTTTAAACTGGACACCCTGTATAACATTTTGCAATATTTATCTTAAACTTTTTTTCATATAGTTTTGGCATTTTTAATTTGCAACAGCTTTAGAATGTAACCAAAATTTCATATTGACTTTTGGAAATGCCAACATGACAAAACTAAGACACAGCCTACTTTAATGTAAAATAAAAGTAAAGAGAGTATAACTATATACCAATTCAAGGGATTGTTTTATTTTGCTTTTAACCTAAACTTGAACTGATAAAATGCAAATTAACGGATAACAAGTTCTACATGTCTCAAATAAAAATTCAACAAAGGTGGGCAACGTTGACAGTTTTGGGCAAAATAAACAGTTGGCGTAGCGCAGTAACCCTTTGTGGGCAGTAACGTAACCGCGCATGTCGGCGTCTGATTCGTTTCCAGTTATTCGCAGTCATCGTACCGTCGCGATGCTTAGCGTCTCGTCATGCCAGGCGTCTTTGATCGTCACCCTAACCTTAAACTATGTGTAAGTTCCTTGAAGCTGACACCTAACATCTCACTTCCGTTGACAGCCTAAATACTTAAAATAGGCTGAAGTTGTTGAAATATTAAACTAGTAAAGAACTGTTATGTAAAGATGTAACAATTAAACATTTTATTAAATGCATATTTTATGTGTTTTTTAAACCAATTATGTGATTAGTGTTTAACTAAAAGCTGAGATAATGAATAATGTGATACAAGTTGTCATAAAAAAAAGTTAGAAACTAATTGGATCACTCTACTGTTAGTTGTGAAATTTTAAAGTTTACGATGTTTTCTCATCTAATTGTCTTGTCGCTTCTTGTTGTGAGTTTATCAGGTAGGTCGAACTTTTTTACAAAGTGACTGTAAAAACAATTTTTCTTTATTTATTACAAAAGTTTTACTGATTACTTCCGCAAATAAAATACTTATGTAGCAAGTATTAAAAAAGTTTTGAAGGTTATCATCCATCAAGTATTTAAGTGAAAGTTACTTTAAAGCAGGGTTGAGCAGATTTAAATCAATTGATTTAAATCACGATTTAAATCATGATTTAAATAAAGTGATTTTTTAAAAAATAATATCAATTTAAATCACAGATTATGTGAGTACAATATAATATTAATTTATAATAAAACAAAATTGTATTACTATTAGTAATTAAATACACGAAATGGTGAATAAACCATATCAATTTGCTCTTGTAAAGTAATATTCATTGTGGAAATGCAATAATTCAAAATATAAATGACAAGTTTTTGACGTTAGCGTAGTGAACAGTCAGTTTTTTCAATTTCCACGGCACTCTATTGCTTCAATAACGATTTGAAAAAAAATTTCGAATATCTCTAAAAGTATGAGTTTTGGGTATAGGACATACTTAACAAAATATGACGAAATAAGACGAATTCGATGACATAAAAAAATACAGGGGTTTGCATTTGAAAAAATCGAGTTACGAGCTTTTGAAAATCATGGAAGTTGCCACCTATTTATAAACACCCCTGTATGTGTGATTCAATTTTTTTCATATCGAGCGAACAGAGAAATTTTTTCTGCATGTCCATACCAAATTACAACTCTGTATTTCTAAATAATTTCAGGAGAATTTTTTAAATAAAGACTTAAAACCTTGAATAATTTAGAAAATATTTTTTTTTTACAACGCCTTATAAAAACCTGTAATACTTTATATTGATGCAAAGCTAAAATTAAGGCGGTCAAAGATATTAAATAAAAAATGGGGTGTTGTATTTGAAATATAAAAGTTGCTATTAGTTCCAGAAAGGTGACTCACCCTGTATATTTGAAAATATTTTTATTGCGTTGTTTAGAAAAAACTGTATAAAGTAGCATTTGAATCAACTTCATATCTCAAGCCGTTTAGCCACAATCGACCGATCCCGCACTAATGACTCACCCTGTATATAATTAATTAAACATCACCATTTAGCACTAATTTTTTCAAAATTCTTAATTCTTAATCCTTATATTTAATTTTTCATTTTGACAAAAATTTACCATTGAATTAAATATATTGATTATTAAATATATTAGCACAAAACAGAAATAGCATGTGAATATGTCACTAAATTCGATAATAAGATACATTTGATTTAAATCAAAAAAATCTGATTTAAATCAAATAAATCGATTTTTTTGATTTTCTTAAAAAAATAATGATTTTTATCCACCCTGCTTTAAAGGAATAAATGTGTTTTCTTTAGGTCAATCTTCCATCAGCAACTAAATAAATTGTCTTCTTGTTCTAGTTTTATTTGTGTAATGAACGCCTTTTTCTTAAAAAGTTCTTTTTAACAGTGGTTCCAACATGGTTACAAATTAATGGTAATACGTCGTACTTATCACTTATGTGATAAGAAAATTATCAATAGTCTATATATATGGCAAGTTAATACTTAATGTAATACAAAATTAACTTAACCATTTCAATAGTATTTTTATTATAATTGTTCAACAAAAAATATCAGAATTTTGCGCGTTTAATGTTGTGAAGTAATATTTCAGAATATTTATTCTCAATAAGTTTCGAATTCTAGACTTCTCTCAATACTGCATGTGCAATAAAATACGGCAATAAGAAATAGTAATCCGTTTTTACTTTCGCCATACGTATTATGAAGAAAGTATTGTTTTTTGTCTGATTATTAGTGAAATCATTTTTTTTTTATCTAAATGTATTTCGCCCCAAAGTCCGGTTGGTGTATTAGAGGTGTAAAAAAAAACAAATATGTTTTTAAGTTTAGTTCAAATCGCATTGTATAGTGTAGCGATTGTTATGCTAAACCAGTTTCTTCATTAAAACGTTATTTTTTCAATATGTAGTTTTTCAAATAAAATTAAAAAAATTCTTACTATATACAAAATATTATTTTTATGTTGTCAACACAAACAAAAGGTTTCAAAATTGTTTGTCGAACGATTTATTTTGGTTTTATTCAAAACAACTTACCGTCAAAAGTTAGTCATGAAAATGTAAAATTATACCAACAGAACGATAAAAACATGTTTTTTGAAAGTTAACATGGTGGCCCATAATGTGTATTCAAGAAAACATGCTTATCAAAAAATGTACGCTAAATGAAAATATGATCAAAATGTTTAAATTGACATGAAAAAGTGCTTTAATAATGTAAGGGAAACAATTTGAATTTAGTTCAATTAAAATTAAATAACAAGTGAAGAGAAACATTTAGTTCTAGGAAAATTGTAAACATATACAGATTTTCCTTTGTCATTGCAAATAAAACAAAATATTATTTTGTATTCGACTTTTACGCAAAGCCGAAAGTTTTCGATTTTTTGTTTTTGTTTTTTAATGTTTTACTGACATAACAATTAAAAAAACAATTTTTTGTTTTCTACTTCTTCAAGGTAGCTATCTTAACCATGAACTAAAACTTTTGAGTTATTTTTGTTTCAGAAAAATTACGCAAGTGATGAAAATTTTTGGTTTAACGAAAAGTGCGAAAAATGCCTATTCTCTACTGTTTTAAGAAAAATAAAAAATCTGGCAAATTTTAATTGGTCTATTTTACCACTAAAAAAAGTTTTTTAGATTTCTACTGTTTTCAAAACTAGCGAACCTTTTTACCGGTTCACAAAAAAATCGCAAAAGTGATTAAATATTAACTGTGCTTAACAGTCTTTTTTTTAAGGCGCTTTATATTGATATCGTTCCTCCTACGAATCATATCTATAAATCATACGCTTATTTTAAACATCGGATATATTTCATCACTTTTAAAATGACCTACAAAAGATATGTTAACAGAAAGCAACAATACAATTTTTAAACAAACTAACAATGACTGTGTAAGATGTTTTTGATAAAATTCAAATAACACAAATTGTGTATGGTTTGGTTTAGCTACACATAACTGTTAAAAAATATTGTCAAATACCTTTACAATAAGAAGTCGACAAAGCAGCGGTTAAATGAACAGAGCATCTTATTTCTACTGTGTAATGATATACATCTGTACAATTTGTCTGAAGCAGGCGAATTTTGTTGATCGAACGTGAGGTCGTGTGATTTTGCTTTGAATTTTAACAACCTCACGTCTGCCTTTCCAACGATTAGGTTGTATCTAAATTGTCACATTCTAAATAGAGAAGAGACATGTTTGGTCTCATGATAATAATTCTCTCTAAATTTACTGTCTGGAACATGAATGTCATTAACGAAATGTTAGTCATAAATTGTCTCCTTGAACAGCGACAACGTGTCTAAAGTTACTTTTAAAAGTTCAAGAGTACGTTCCGGTTCTTATTAGCGCTTGGATTATGAAGATATCGTGCTTCATTTCTTTTGGGTGAAAAATAACAATCTTAAAAAAAAAATTTTTGCAGGTTCGTTGACGCGGCGCTAATTTAAAGCAATTATGTTTCTTTTTAACGTAGATTTTTTTAGGTTTTTTTCGTGTAAACCAAATTAAGGTAAGGCAAATGAGGTGACATACCTAATTGTTTGGTTTTAAGATCCATCGCCCTCAATACAATTTTAATTTGAAACTAGCAAAATCTCGAATTACGAGACCTTTCTTGGGCAGAATCGTAATGTCTTACACTAATGCGTTACGAGTTACGACAGTGTTTCATCCCACTAACGTCTGCTAGGGCAAGTTTTTTTTTTAACTTTAAGATAATAGCAATCTGTCACTACAGGCAATAAACTTTTCGTTGTCGACGAATTACTTACACATTCAAGCTGGTAGTTAGATCGGCAAGTCTGGATCTTTTTAACCTGCGGACTTCGTTGTCGGAGACAAGTAACTGCTTACTTAGCAAGCACATTATGGTGCAATGATAATTTAAAATTAAAAATAGTAAAATCGTTTACAATATATTTTGCATAGCCTTATACACTATTTGTGGGACATGTAACGCTATTGTATCTGAAACTATAGCGTCACTTCATAAAACAGCATCTAAATGAGCTCAAAACAGAGAAATGATTGAGGTCGCTAGCTGTTTTCATAATAGTAGTTCTACCATGATGGGGCGTAGTCGCACACACCTACTGTTTTTAGTACACAAATTTACAGCACAGCTCCATTCAATAATGAGGTTACATGCAATGTGTAATTTACTAACGAATAATTTATGGCTTTTCATCAAACTGATAATGTGTCACTCATAAGTAATTAGACATATTTGACCCGATTTTGTGGGTCGTTAAGATAAACGTTAAAATAGGAGAATCTTAAAAACAAATGATGCCACCATACAAAAATTATTACTGAAAGTGAAAACTCTAAAGATTCCTTCCTGATCTTTTTCGAAACCTGTAAAGATTATTAATGTACCTACATACGTTACTGCATAATTATTATTTAGGCGCTACATACACCTAGAATGGGTAAAAGTAGAGTGAAATTTTTTTTTTAAGGACACGCGTGGTAGTCACTTCCGTTCGACCGTTTTTCGAAAACCACTTTTACAGTAACCATCATATTTTATCATCTTTGATTTTGCTCTAAAACATATATTTTTTAAATTCTTGAGTAGACAAAAAAAACTAGTCTTTGACGTAGCCGACTTATATTTTTCCAGTATTTTGCAAAATAGCGGACATCTGAATGTAAATTTGGGATTTTTGACTACAAATTTGGTCCTCTTTCATTTATAAAAAATGGATTACGACGTTTAAAAAAAATCCCATGGCAAAGACTCGATAATGTCAAGATTCACTGCACCAAGTCTCAAGTAATTCGGTGTATACGTTTTGACATATAGTGGTTACCGCTTTAAGAAACACCACCTTGAGAAAAACGCGGGGACGCGGTCACGCAGCGCTGTTGCCGAAAAGGCGAATGCGTCGTTCAACAATGTCTCAACAGCTGTACGCTATACCTGGGCTAATTTACTAATTTTGTACCGAATATGGCGTATTTTAGAGTGCGCAAGTATAAGTCGCACACCCCGTTTTAGAGGGCTAAAATGAGTCTGAGCTTGAGCGTCTTAGAGATGAGATTTACGACAGTTATATCGTAAATCGCGCAATGCCAGCTTGACTAACTGTTACTTCGCCAATTTTTCAAAAATCAAAAAGTTGTACTATGGTATAAAGATATTTTTGAAAAATCTGTTTTCCTAGCCTACCAAGGTATGTAGCCCCTAACACACCGGACATAATTGCAAAGTTTTACATAATAACATTTTCGAAGTTTGACCTATCGTACATTACATTAATAAAACTGGTTCAAAGTTACAAGGTTACATCCTTTAATATACCCAAGTTTAAATATTTTTATAAATCGTATCTGCTCATGACAACCAATTAAGTACTAACCAAAAACTTGTTTTATAATTTTATAAATTTTGAAATAAACTTTTTTCGTCTTAAATATTTAAGATATATCTTTTAAAATAAATTAGTTATGAATTTGTTTGCAAGAAGATTTGTGTTTGATTATCAACGCACAAGAATTAATATATAAAACAAACTATGTACTACACATCATCTGTATCTTAATGAACTCTTACGATTGCTTACCTTTTGAGACGTTTTTGGAATACAAGTAGGCTGGTTAAATAATGGAAAAAGTCATCCTTACCAGGCATAAAGTAAATAAACTTGACCACACAGCTACTGGTTAACCGACGTATAGAAACGGACCGAATTGAATTATTATAAACAGTAAGATCTTGTTAAACAAGGTAACCAAGCTTTTCAGAGAAATTTGATATTTTCTGTTTAAACATCTCCAAACCTCAATAAAAACAATATGCAAATCAACTTCTGCTATGTCTTCAGTTATTATTTTTAGAATAAACAAAGCTCATGTTACTTGGAATTAAGAGAGAATTCGAGTTTATTTACAGTTCAAACTTCTTTATAGTTGAAACAACAAAATTTTCATATTTCCATAGTCATTGTTTAAATTTGAGATAAAATACAATATTTTTTCATTGTTTTAATGTATCAACAGACGAACATATTTAAAATATTATTGGCTATTATTTAATAACGTTGATATTCGATTTGATCTATCAGGTTGGCAACTAAGTTCCCGCCGTTTTTTTTTTAATTTTTAAAAATTTATTTTTCAACAAAAATTTACAACTAATCAATCGATAATGTATTCACCCTGGTTGTTTACAACTTCTTCCCAACGTTCAACAAGATTTTCAATACCTCGTTGGTAGAAATCACCCGGTTTCGACTCAAAAAATTCATTCAACCAAGCTCTCAATTCTGCATCAGTATTGAACGAAATTCCACGCATAGCATTTGAAAGCGATCGAAAGAGGTGAAAATCTGTTGGTGCCAAATCGGGTGAGTACGGCGGGTGTGGAAGGACTTCCCAACCATGCGTTTGGATGGCTTGCTTGGTCATGTTGGCGATATGAGGGCGGGCGTTGTCGTGCAGCAAAAGAACTCCATGCTGCCGATTAGGTCTTTTCTCTTGAATAGCCATGATGAGTCGTTCCATCTGTTGAACATAGAGTTCCGCGTTGACCGTTTGGTTTCGTTCAAGCAATTCGTAATGAATAATCCCTTCCCAGTCCCACCATACGCACAACATCGTTTTACGCGGATGAAGATCTTGTTTCACGCGCGGTGTTGCTTGTCTACAGGGGCTAAGCCATTCCTTGCGCTGTTTCATATTGATGTAAAGGCACCATTTTTCGTCGCCCGTAACGATGCGGTAAAGAAGTCGTTGCTTGTGTCCATGAGTTGAGCGGTGACGAGCAAGCAAACCAGCGGAGATTGTGGCTCGTTGATTTTTGTTGTGATCATTTAAAGCATGCGGAACCCATGCTCCACATTTCTGAACCTTTCCCATTAAGTGAAGATGCTTCTCTATAGCAGTGTGGGAGCATTCCATTTTCACTGCCAGTTCCCTTGTCGTTTGACGGGAATTTTCATGCAAAAGTTGGTTTAATCGGCCTTCATCGAACTCAACTGGACGGCCAGAACGAGGTGCGTCTTTGAGACAAAAATTTCCATTTTTGAACTTGGCATACCAATCACGAGCGGTTCTTTCAGCTATCGCACCCTCTCCATACACGGCACAAATGTCAAGAGCAGCTTTTGCGGCTTTATGGCCTTGATTAAAGGCAAAAAGAAGCACATGTCGTAATGTTCATTTTTCTCAACTTGACATTCCATTTTAATGATCTGTCAAACTGACAAATAAACTCAAACAAAAAAATAATACATAGTCTCCGGTAGAACAAAGCCTCCTTTTTCAAATGTTTTAAAACATTATGCCAAAAACATTTAATAACTTGCGTAATTATCAAATTTAAAAAAACGGCGGGAACTTAGTTGCCAAGCTAATAGAAGCTGCACTTTATATGTATCTACTAGTTACAAAAATGCTGTTCCAGCAAGTTATATTTTTGAGTTTAACTAAAAATGATTATTTACTCTGTTGAGTATTAACCAGGGTTGGCCTGATTTAAATGAATTAATTTAAATCACGATTTATATCATGATTTGAATCAAACTTTTTTTTCGCGATTTAACGTCACACGTCGCATATAAAATAAATGCACGTTTTACTTTCACCCGCCTAAATAACCGCTAGTAAAATACGCCGGAAATATTGCCTATTGGCTTCCTATAGATTGGGGAGAAATAAAGTCTCTACAGGAATTTTTTTGTTAGAGACGCATTCCGGTAAATTTACATTGTAAATTTTCACAATAATTTTCAATTTTAGAGCCAAAAGATCTACAACCTCATTCAAAAAGTCTGCAACAATTGGAAAAGTTTATTAAATTTCTTAGAAATCAAAAATATGAGAAAACGAAATTTGACGTTACAATTTAATTTTTTAATTTTACAGTAGTGTCATTTCAACATTCAAAAAGTTTGCAACTTATTGGGAAGAAAAAAATTATCGATTTCTAGGAGAATTTTATACGTAACAGAAGTTGATGCATGGTATAAAACTAATTTTAAGTTTAAAAATGATCGATAAAAGTTCATACAACATACATACGACACTAGCTTTTAGCGATTTTAGAAATATTCGCAAGATTAAAGTGCCCTTATTTTAACAGTTTGACAACCTAATTTTCAAACGCAATTCTACTGCATTTTTAAATAACTTAAATTTTAAAAAAAGTTGAAAGTGCTGTGTCGCTCAAAATTTTCATAAAAATGTAAATTTCACGAAAACGGTTGACCTTAGACCCATATAACCTTGTACATATCTTAAAGAAAATTTTAAAAGAAATCCAAAAACGTTAAAATATACAGGGTGTTTTATTTAAAATTTCAAAGTTTGGCCCGTTTCCGGTTGAACCGAAAGTCGCATTGCAACCTTCATATTGTCATGGATTCCTTAAAATACCATAACGCTCAGATACAAAATTTCATTGTTATATCTGCAACAATATTCTAGTGATTTGTCGATTTCTATACTTTTGCGCAACCCTGTATTTTTGAAAAGCTAAAAAAATCTTTTTTCATATAATGTCATGAACCGCTAGCTTTCTTTTTAAAAAAATATAAGTTTACTTCATATCTCGAAAGTAAATATGGCTTTAAAAAAATAAATTCCGTTTTTATATTTTGCATAAAAATATGTATAAAAAACCTTCGCAACATTTTGTTTTATTTTAATATTAATTAATTAATTAATTAATATTAGAGAATATTTTCAAAAAATTAACTTTTTGTGTGTAGTGCCAAAATGGAAAGCGATTAAAAATGTAATTACATAATTACGTAGACGTTCTTTTCTCAACAAAATTGCCCAAGAGACCCAATATAAGATTTTCGCTAACTATTATGGTAACCGAGTTACCCAGTAAAACATTCGAATTTGGTCCTCACTGTACAATAATTGGCCGCCATTTATTTGTTACTGTATATTTTTTGGTGATTCTACAATACTGGATACGTCTTTCATTGCATGTAGGTTAAGCTGAGCTATATTTTACAGTATACTGTAATATTAGAGTATTTCATTAGGTTCTAATTCCGTCTTTGTCCTGGAGTTTTATGCCGGAATTTTTCTGCCACGACTGTATAAGCTAAGACTAAAACCATGGGGCAGAACGGGGTAGGGTTAAATTGGGCACTACCCCGTGTGTATGCCTTCTAAAGAAAGCACCCACCAAAGTATGCAGAACCTGTAGAACTAACCCCCCAAATCGTTTCGCCTATCCCCCAAATCGTTTCATAACTACATTATGGTAGTAGCAGTAAAGAAACTGATAAAAGAGATGAATACCTACATTTTATGATTATTTTAAAGGATAAATATTAAGTTTTTCTCTAGCCTAAAATGGGCTCACAACTCTTGTGGTGGACTTGAAAGTGATGCTGTACAGTGTACACAACTGTGTTTATTGTAAAAAATTAGTTTTTATTAGAGAAAAAGACACATCTTATAAAAAACAAACATTTCGGCCCACCTATGGGGCAAAACGGGAAGAATTTCATGTATTTGTTTGAACTAGTATATTTTTGAACAATTAAACTAAATTTTTATACAATAATTGTTTCCAAGTTTTTAATGGATTCACGAAATTGAAATAATTGCTTTGTTTGATAAAAAATGTCCTTAAACGTTAAATACCCCATTCTGTCACACATTCCCCTATATTTTTCGCACAACAAAGTTCTATGGATTTTCATATTTTTATCTACGAATAAGCCAGACATTTATTGCATTTGCAGCATAAATTTTTTTAAGTACATTACTTTTATTCAAAACACCGTTATCCGAATAGCACAAACTACCCATCTACAATAAACGTCACTCTTATCAAATCGAAATGCGACGTGTCACAGTTTGATAACCCGCAACATTCTGGACGTGCAAATGTTGAAATTATTACAGCGTGTTGCGTATTCCCGTATTTACCCAAATATTTTAACAAAGCAATGACTGTCAACGGAGAAGTTTTAAAAATACGACCGCATGGCTTTTTAACCCTTCGTCGCACTTCGAACGCCCACACATTCGGTATATAATATGAATTTTGATTTACAATAAGAAAAATTTATAATTTACATATTAAAAATTTCCATGCAGAATAAATTTTGCAAGAATTATTGCGCCAAAAATGCGAATACCAAATTGAAAGCCACAAGTGGAATGTGTAATAAATCACCATGTATAAAGAACATTTGTTATAGTTATAAAACTGGAATATATTGAGAAAAACTCTTTGTTTTGCGTTTATTTTTATTCCAGAAGGAGATTTAAATTGTCAATTCCAATATGGACAGAATAACACTTTGTGAACTGACAATAATTCTCACAGACATCAAACAGCCACAAGAAGATTGTGCGAGCTTTTAGAGTTTACATCATTCGATTTTATGGATATTAGGTGTATATTTTCTATTGATATTTTTACGTTTCCTTGTTAGAGGCAGCCTCTATTTAAAAAAATATAAAATTGATGTCAATGTGCAATCACAATACTAGAACCACTCAACCGGTAAAAAGGGAAATCAAAATAGTCATTACACTTATTTTTTTCTTACGGCTTTAAAATCTTTTACTTCAGCACATTGTATTTTAAAATTTTGAATACCAGCTATTCAAAGTCAGGTGTAGGTATTATATAACGCAGAATCAAATTTTAAATCGCTTACGTGGTTTGAAAATTAGCATTGCCATGTACATGCGCTCAGGCTTCAGACACAAAAAGCTAACTGTAATAAAAAGTTTACTGTTTTCTTAAAACTATTTGAATATCTCGATAACATGTAACATATTACCACTGAAAGATTAAGTAGATTAAAAGTTTAAACCCTACTGTAAGGCAGTCAAAACTAGGGACTAAAAACGAAAAAAATTTCGTTCGTTTCTGTTCGGAACGAAAACGAAATATATCGTTTTCGTTCTTTTCGTTCTAACCGAAAAAAATCCTTTTTCGTTTTCGTGAACCGAAATAATAACGGTTGAAACCGGTTTCACAATTTTTGTTTGTCGTTAAAAAATCGAGGACTTTAATTTTTTTCTCAAGTCACTACAACCCTCTATAAATACGATAACAATATTTGCGTTTCCACTAAAATATAAACGATGACGATGGGTTTTGATGCTCACGGATATCATATTTTAGACTGGCGAACCGCCGCCATATTAAATTTACCAAATCGTTAAACACATTAACATTTAACCATTTTATAATGTATAACACCCGTAAGGTGCAAAACTTGACTAGTTTAAATTTTACAAACGATTTTTATTTAAAAATATAGCAGTGCTGTTTTAAGTTTGTTTTAGTACTAAAAATTTATGAAATTGAATTAAATTAGATCCTGCTGTAATTATTTAAAAAGACAAAAGAATTAATTGAAGTGGATAGTTCACTAAATGTTCCCATGAATGTTATAAATAAAAAAGATATTAGAAGAAAACTTATATTAACTCTAAACGCAAATAAAATATACACATTAATTACATATAAAAAATTTTTATTTATGTAAAATTAAAACTTAAGAAAAAAAGGGTGTACCAGAACTCAGTTCCAATCGGTATATACCTATACAGTAAGTGCAAATAGCCAAGTACCTACTCGTACCTACTGTAGGTGCAAATAGCCACAACCTAAATAATCACCTGTTTCATGTGTTTGAAACTTGTAATCTGTTTTTTGCAAGTCTAAAACTAATTTAATTTTCATATAAGAGCAAACATGAAAGTAACCCTTTAAGCATTATAAGTACGTTAACCTTAATTATACATACAAAGGCCTGCTAAGTATATTTTCAAACGGTTTTGTGCAAAACTGTGTCTGCTCAGGGTCCCTTTAATAATGATAAGAGCAGTACTCACCCCATTTTGTGGAATAAGTTTGAGATACAAGCGGTCAGCTCGGTGCTTAAGCTAGAGCCTGGGAGTGGTCGTAGAATACAATCCTTGCACTAACTAAGGACGTCGTAAAGGATCCCCTGCGGTACTTATTACTGCTCTTGTATTCACAGCACGTGCTCCGTTAATATCTACAGCGCAAAATAATTGTTGAATTAGCTGGTACAAATATTGCACATAAATTTGCATAAACACACACACGTTAATGCTCATCAAAATGACACTGTGATATTCAATTTGATAGACATTAATAATTGGAACACATTTAGGCGATAAAAATAACTATGTAAAAACGTGTCCTATTTATGTTGAGCCTGTGTAATTCAATTCAGGGAGTAAAAACGATAAATATTACGGAAGTTTTAGAACGGAACGGAAACGAAATATTTTGTTTTTGTTCTTTACGTTCCCATAAATGAAACTTTGTTTTCATTTTCTTGAAATTTAATTACGGTTACAACAGCTTTTACCGTGTTTTTTTTTTTAGTCGCTAAGTCGAGGACCTATTGTTTTTAGCCACCACCTTTTTTTAAATATTCAGACCAAAGAACTTTCTAAAGCACGATCACCAAATGTCAATATGACAGTGTTGGCAACCCTATTAATACGATGAAGCTCCAATTATTGGAATATGTGATTATTCAGTTTGGGGTGATTATTTTGTTTTTTGGTAATGAAAGTAAGAAACATACTGTTTGTGATAAATTTTAAAGTCCATTTACATTTTTGTTTCTGTTGTCCAGCAATTGTTAAACCCCCGCTTAATTGTAAACGGCGATATGTTTGGTTTTAATCATTCTGGACGGCATAATTTAAATTAGCGAATCGCCATAGTAAATTTACCAAATTGTAAAACACATTAAGCATAAAACTAAATAAATTTAGTGCATTTTACTTAGCGTAACACCCGTCAGGGGGTCTAGGAACATTCTTCGCCCACAATTTTTAGCCCACAATTTTTCGCACACAATTCTTTTCCCACAATTCCTTGCCCACAATTTTTCGGCCACAATTCTTCGCATCTGACGGGCGTGTCCGTAACATTCTTCGCCCACAATTCTTATCCCACAATTCTTCGCCCACAGTTCTTCGCCCACAATTCTTATCCCACAATTCTTCGCCCACACTTCTTCGCCCACAATTTTTCGCCTCCACAATTTTTTGCCCACAATTTTTTGCCTCAACAATTCTTCGCCTACACAATTTTTTTCGCCCCCACAATTTTTCGCTGCATACAAGCATATCACAAATTTTGTTTGTAAATGTGATTTTTTGCCTAATGTTTTGTATATTAATACTTCTTCTTTTAATATTATGTTTAAAAATTGCTACATAAATAGCGTATGTTGTGATTTTTAATCTTGTTTATGTTAGAATAGTATGAATAAGTATTAAATTAACCTGACTTAACCAAACCTAATGTAAATAATCTAAAAATTACGTTATAAACAAAAACAGTCACATTTACAAATAAAATTTGTGATATGCTTGTATGATGCGGCGAAAAATTGTGGCGGCGAAGAATTGTGTAGGCAAAGAATTGTGTAGGCGAAGAATTGTGGGCGATGAATTGTGGAGGCGAAGAATTGTGGGCGAAGAATTGTGGGCGAAGAATTGTGGGCGAAGAGTTGTGGGCAAGGAATTGTGGGCGACGAATTGTGGGCGAAGAATTGTGGGCGAAGATTGTTCCGGACACGCCCGTCAGATAAAAACAGAAAACTATAATACAATCTTGGTTTCCGGGTTTGGAACCGCGTCTTCTATATTTAGAAGTAGTTGACGTTTCGACCATTGTGTCTTGGTCTTTTTCAAAACGACTAATTTGTGAGGGATGTTGCTGGGTTTATATATCCAGCTTGTGGAGGCGTGGCGTTCCGCTTGATGGATTTGTTCTGCCTCAGTGATCTTGTGATGACTGGTTTCCAGATGTTTGGGAGTTGTATGCCTGTATCTATGTTGTAGTAGTTTTGGTTCTTGATGATTTCCAATGATTCTCGATATAATCTTGGCCAGAAATGGTTTGCGCGGGCCAGTAGTTTTGTTTCTCTGAAGAGGATGTTGTGTCCTGTACCCTGGGCGTGTTCTGCTACCGCTGATTTATCGACTTGTTTTCTTGTTGTTTGTCCTTCGTGTTCTTTGAGACGCGTTTGTATACTCCTGCCAGTTTGTCCTATGTATACTTTTCCACAGGAACAAGGTATGCTGTATATTCCCGCGTGGTGTAGTCCTGATCGTGTGTCTTCTTAATTTATTCGAGAGCTTCAAAGGAGCGTTGAAAACGGTTTTGATTTTATGTTTTTGTAGAAGCTTTGATATTTTGTTAGTCACTCCGCTGATGTAGGGCAAGTAAGTCGTATTCTTTCTTTTCTTTTCCTTGTTTTGGCGTGGCATGTTTTTGTATGGTACGAAGTATTTGTTTACGCTGGTAACCGTTTTCTTGCAGGGCTCTCATGACCATGTTCAGTTCTTCTTTGATGTTTTCTGGTGTGCATATCTCTTTAGCCCTATGTATTAATGTGTTGATCACCGATTGTTTTTGGGCCGGGTGGTGATGTGATGCAGCATTTAGATATCGGTTGGTATGGGTCGGTTTACGGTAAACGCTGTGGCTAAGTGTTCCGTTTGCTTCTCTTTTGACCAGTGTGTCCAGAAAGGGTAACGCGCCATTCTTCTCTTCCTCCATCGTAAATTTTATGTTCTTGTGTAGGTTGTTCAGGTGTGTTAGAAAATCTTGAAGTGGTTCTTTTCCATGTTCCCATATGACGAAGGTGTCGTCTACGTATCGGAACCAGTGTTTCGGTTTCAATTTGCTGGAGAGTAGGGCTTGTTCTTCGAAGGCTTCCATGTACAAGTTGGCGAGTGCCGGTGATAATGGTGAACCCATGGCTGCTCCATCAAGCGGAACGCCACGCCTCCACAAGCTGGATATATAAACCCAGCAACATCCCTCACAAATTAGTCGTTTTGAAAAAGACCAAGACACAATGGTCGAAACGTCAACTACTTCTAAATATAGAAGACGCGGTTCCAAACCCGAAAACCAAGATTGTATTATGGATAACGGCCGCGAAAGCCTCAAGAATAAAACAGAAAACTAGTTAATACAAACCATAGATCATCAACGTCAAATGTCATATTTTTAAACTGTTAAAAATGACGTGAATATTACGCGTCCTTTTGTCCAATCAAGTGTATATTATTTATTGATGATCCAATCAACAAATTAGAAAAATAATTTCTGTCCGTTGCTTGTGTTGCACGAAATTGCAAGTGTTAGCGATAAACTTTTTAATACATAATGTATAAGTATAGAAACAAGTTAAGCTTACTTATTTCCAGGGAGAATTTTACTGCCTTGTGGGAGCGTTTAATGAATAAAAATTAAGTAGCGATAAAACCGGTCAAACCCGGTTTTTGGATTTGTCTATGTCGTTTTCGTTCCTGAACAAAAAATAATAATTTCGTTTTCGTTCTTATAAAAATTTCGGTTAATTTCGTTTAACAATTACGTTTCCGTTCCGTTTTCAGTCCCTGATTCAATTACCTGTGAGGAAAAAATCTTACTCGCGGCATTTTTAAAGTGGTTTTTAAATTAAATTCAACATCACAAGTATTTAAGATTTATTACATCTTAAATCAAAATTTTCTGAGATATTTACGTTTTTCTGAAAATCCTTAGAATACAGAGTTTTTAAACAATAATAGTATTTAACAACTAAACAATGCCAGTGTAAAATTGTTTGAAAAATATATTACAAAAACTCTTTTTGTGGCTCTTGGTCAGTTAAACTTTTAAAATATTAAACAGGCTGTTTGTTTTGCTTGGTTCACATTGTTGTATTTTAAACATGATTAGGTCAATTTCTTTAAAAATGTTATTCCTCAAATATTATGAATAAGTCAAAGTTACAAATGTAATAATTTTGTCCCAAAATAATCTAACCACAGTAATTTCTAGTGTTTATTCCATTCTAGTATAATGTAGGTACCTATTGTATCAAAATCTTAGCCTCCATCATCACCATTTCAATTATCGTCTTGCTTTACACCCTATATTATTGCATTAATTTCTTAAGTGCTTGGACCCTTTCCTTCATATAAATTAACAGGAATTGTTCATCCCTCATTTTGCTTACATAACATCACAGGAAGTAAAATGATAAGGCTTAGTAGCTAAAAAAACTTTTATTCAAGATATTTTATTGCGTCTCAAAAATGTACTTCATGAATGTCTTTAATTATTTTTTTGTGCAATTTTTCTCATTTGGGTAGTTTTTGGTGAGACTTCTAGTAGGTAGCTCAAAATTATCTTGCTATCTAAAACAGTGTTTAATTTGTTACTTTTGTTAAATGTTTTATACCCAAAGCGAAAATAAAAATGATCTCTTAAAATCATCTTAATATTTGTAAATAAAATACGTAACGCGAAAATAATATTAATATTTTTCAAGGATCAGCGATTGTAACAAAATAAATATTGGGTTAAAGTCTTCCCACAACTTTGTAGTGAGTGAGTATTCAAACATATTTTCTAAATTGTGTCAAAAAAGGAAAAACCCGCATCTATAGACCTCTTTGAAAATTCAATTTACTTCTAACAATACTTTGAAGATCGATCCTCCCTCAAAAATATCTTTTGATATCCGTAAAATTATTTACCGGGTTGCATTACTTCAACGTGAGCACAATACACAAAGCGCCAAATATAAACTGTGTAAGTTTTCTATGGTCGTTCCAATTTTAATACCGTCACTTTGCTAGCCTTAAGCTGTTTTCTCGTTTTCAACTTTTAATTTAACGTCAAAGTAGGTTTATTACAGCTGGAACGATGCATAAATATTATATACTTTTTTATTAGAAAGTTTCTACGTTTTAACAATTTTTAATGAACTTCAATGATTGTCTATAACACAATCTTTATAAAAAGTCAGAGTTAAAAAGTTGTCAAAAAATCCTTGATTATTTGTGACGTTAATTTATGCTAGATAAATAAGTTTTAAAAAAACCTTTTTTTTTAAATAAAGAATCTTCTGCAGAATTGCTACACCAATAAATAAGTGCATGATGAAAAGCTTACGAATAAAAAGTGGCATCAAAGACAGAAATGGAAAACGCAGATTGATTAAGGGCACGGTTTATTACACTTGTTAGGAAGCCTGCCAAAAATCGGGAATTTTTCTAAATGAATTCCAGCTAAATGGTGATAAGCCTAAGAACCGTTCGCCATAAAATTTCGCTAAATGGCGTTAAGTCTAAGAACTAGTGCGTGCTCTAGGTGATATCTTAATTTTGAAAAAAAACTAACTTAAAAGTTTGGTAATAACATTATTTCATGCATCAACTGACTGATTAAATTCAAACTTTGCGAATATTTCACTTAATTTTTTTTGACTTCGTCAGACGTTTGTACAAGAACCGGTTCTTAGACTTATCGCCATCTAGCGAAAACGTACGGCAAACGGTTCTTAGACATCGCCATCTGTAAGGTAATACCCCGAACCAATTACCGGCCTCAGTTATTTTTTTTTTATGGTTTACCAATCTGTTACTACTGGGGTGGGGTATTCTTCGATATATCGATATTTTGATAAAGGGCTGGAGAGCTAAAAGAGTTACTAAAAAATTTAAAAAAGGCTGGAGACCTAAAAAAAAGGTCCTTGCCCTCAGTTTTGTTGTCGATACTAAGAAATATCGAGAAAATATCGAAAAATATTGAATAATATCGAATGTCGATATCGACATCCGATAGCGAAATATCGATATCGATATAGTTGCAACCATGGTTATTTGGCGAGATAAACTTTCTTATACAGGGATACGCAAAAGTATGGAAACAAACAAATATCTAGAACACTATTAATTATATTTCAATGAAATTTGGTATTTGACCGTTATCGTATATTCCGGATTCGATAAAAATATTGAGGTTGCGATGCGACTTCCGGTTCAACCGGAAACGGACTCAAACTTTGAAATTTTAAATGGAACACCCTGTATTTTTTTTTATTTTTGGATTCCTCTTTAAATTTACTTCAAAAAAGTTTGAGGTTGTATGGGGCTTAAGTCGACCGTTTTCGTTAAAATCACATTTTTATGAAAATTTTGAGCTATACAGCATTGTTAAAAATTTTCAACATTTAAGAACTTTGAAATTGCAAGTAATTTTTTTTTTAAGTTTATGTTGACAATAAGCTTACTAACACTTTGCACAACGTACATTTAAAAAATATTATACAGGGCGTTTTTTACGCTTGTTCAAACTTGTGCAACTTTAAACATCTATAACTCATTTTTCTTAAACACAACACCCTGTTTATTTTTACACATTCTTATAGAAAATTGATTTCTCTTTCGAAAACATAAAGGCTGTTTTTCACCTAAAATTGATATTTTCCGAGATATCGCGATTTTATTGTTAATTATTAGGGCAACGTAATATTTTCAAGTAGGCTATGAAGAAAGACAGTGTTAATTTAAACAATTGAAAGAAAAAAAAAAAGAAGAAACTTATACATTTATCTTTTCCGTACAAATTTTTTACATTTTTGTTAACGAATTTAACTCCATTAGCTTTCTTTTTTGGGGGACATTTAAAATCTAATGTTTATGCACACCCACTTGGTGATTTAGGCGAACTGAGAAACCGAATAACAAAAGAACTTGGAAGAATCTCGCCAGATGTGGTTTTAAACCTTAAACAATTTTTGAAGTAAATTTAAAGAGGAATCCAAAAATATAAAAATATACAGGGTGTTCCATTTAAAATTTCAAAGTTTGAGTCCGTTTCCGGTTGAACCGGAAGTCGTATTGCAACCTCAATATTTTTATCGAATCCGGAATATACGATAACGGTCAAATACCAAATTTCATTGAAATATAATCAATAGTGTTCTAGATATTTGTTTGTTTCCATACTTTTGCGCATCCCTGTATGTTAGCCTTTTATCTTATTTCATGATAAATAAGCAGCACATACGAATATAGCCAGCATTATTCAAATTTCTCTATTTGCAGTCTTAAGAATAATAAACACTTTATTAAAGTTCTCGTTGTACAGGATCGTGAGCCTTTTCGCTTGACACGCACGCTCAACATCAAGATTTTATAGTCAAGTACTAGACATTACGAATTTTACGTGACTCCACAAAAAAGAACTTATGCGACCAACGTGAGTATTTTTAAATCGCTTTAACGTTGAAATATCTCCCCGAATCATTAGTTTACGTTCCTTATACTGAAAGGATTTGCTCACCATGTCCTTAAAATGCAATTGCTTCCGGTTCTTCGATTTGATTTTATTTCTTATTGCAGCATTAGCCATAAAACGAATAAAATATTAACACGTTCACTGCCAACCAAAATTTTGTGCCGACCCTCAGAGGCCAACGCGTTTTATTGAAATATTTAATGTTTAGTATATTTTATTAAAACTGTAACTGCTTACCAAAACAAATTTTAAAAACCGACACCAGGAAAAGTTGAGGTTCACCTTTCCCTACAAGCCAGTAAAATCGTAAAGTAGGCTCACAACGGCCAACAAAATACTGGAACATTTAGTACAGATATGTCCGTGACTCAAATGTCTAGTCATTGGCTCCTAATGAACGACCGCCATGACTCAAACCTCGAGTCAGTGGCAGTGAACGTGTTAAGCTAAAATCCTGTTCTGTTTAAAGTTTAAAGTTTAAAAGTATCGTATACGGTCAAAATACGTCTCATTAAATTGGACCATTATGTAACACATGTCAGGAAGAGCAAAGTCTTGAGCCAGAACTATCTAAACAATGTACACTAACGTTCAAGAAAGTCATATTGCAGTCTTTGCGGATGTGAAAGAGTTTTTGTTAAAAAAAATATTCTTTTTGAAATGTACGTAGCTTAATTAAACATTTTTTGGATTAAATATCATTTGAAAGATTATTGTGATTTAATGGTAGAGTTTTCAAGATAATACGGTATGTGCGATAACAAAAGGCACAGAAATTTAAAAGCATCAAGTGATATACCGGGTGTAAATGAAATGTGGTACACCCCCTTTTTTTTCTTTAGTTTTGATTTTAGGTAGGTAAATGAAATTTTAGATATATGTGCAAAAAAAACGGTCTTTTTGGGCAAAAGCACATAATTGTTTCACTTCCGGTTTGCCGGAAATGACCCCAACTTTCATTTAAAAAAAAGAGATTTATCAGGTTGGCAACTAAGTTCCCGCCGTTTTTTTTTTTAATTTTTAAAAATTTATTTTTCAACAAAAATTTACAACTAATCAATCGATAATGTATTCACCCTGGTTGTTTACAACTTCTTCCCAACGTTCAACAAGATTTTCAATACCTCGTTGGTAGAAATCACCCGGTTTCGACTCAAAAAATTCATTCAACCAAGCTCTCAATTCTGCATCAGTATTGAACGAAATTCCACGCATAGCATTTGAAAGCGATCGAAAGAGGTGAAAATCTGTTGGTGCCAAATCGGGTGAGTACGGCGGGTGTGGAAGGACTTCCCAACCATGCGTTTGGATGGCTTGCTTGGTCATGTTGGCGATATGAGGGCGGGCGTTGTCGTGCAGCAAAAGAACTCCATGCTGCCGATTAGGT
This sequence comes from Elmis aenea, assembly GCA_947652605.1. Classification (NCBI taxonomy): domain Eukaryota; kingdom Metazoa; phylum Arthropoda; class Insecta; order Coleoptera; family Elmidae; genus Elmis; species Elmis aenea. The sequence goes on from OX393576.1 coordinate 57,920,226, forward strand.
CTTTTCTCTTGAATAGCCATGATGAGTCGTTCCATCTGTTGAACATAGAGTTCCGCGTTGACCGTTTGGTTTCGTTCAAGCAATTCGTAATGAATAATCCCTTCCCAGTCCCACCATACGCACAACATCGTTTTACGCGGATGAAGATCTTGTTTCACGCGCGGTGTTGCTTGTCTACAGGGGCTAAGCCATTCCTTGCGCTGTTTCATATTGATGTAAAGGCACCATTTTTCGTCGCCCGTAACGATGCGGTAAAGAAGTCGTTGCTTGTGTCCATGAGTTGAGCGGTGACGAGCAAGCAAACCAGCGGAGATTGTGGCTCGTTGATTTTTGTTGTGATCATTTAAAGCATGCGGAACCCATGCTCCACATTTCTGAACCTTTCCCATTAAGTGAAGATGCTTCTCTATAGCAGTGTGGGAGCATTCCATTTTCACTGCCAGTTCCCTTGTCGTTTGACGGGAATTTTCATGCAAAAGTTGGTTTAATCGGCCTTCATCGAACTCAACTGGACGGCCAGAACGAGGTGCGTCTTTGAGACAAAAATTTCCATTTTTGAACTTGGCATACCAATCACGAGCGGTTCTTTCAGCTATCGCACCCTCTCCATACACGGCACAAATGTCAAGAGCAGCTTTTGCGGCTTTATGGCCTTGATTAAAGGCAAAAAGAAGCACATGTCGTAATGTTCATTTTTCTCAACTTGACATTCCATTTTAATGATCTGTCAAACTGACAAATAAACTCAAACAAAAAAATAATACATAGTCTCCGGTAGAACAAAGCCTCCTTTTTCAAATGTTTTAAAACATTATGCCAAAAACATTTAATAACTTGCGTAATTATCAAATTTAAAAAAACGGCGGGAACTTAGTTGCCAAGCTAATATATGCGTTTAAAGTTTAGCGAAATGTACCGAGTATAACGAACACCCTGTATATTATTTTAAAAATGTGACTAGTCAACAATCACTATGACACTATTGTCTGATAAATTACCAGAGTAAATTGCTCTGATGTTCTTATGTTAATAAATATAAATATTTTTATGAAGGTCTGCATCTGTCAGATTTCTTAAAAAAACGTTAATAACTGAAAAACGGTTTATTTTAGACCTAAACAACCGATAATATTTTTGAAAGAAAATTTAATTTACATCCAAAAATTACAAAATATACAGGGTGTTACATAAAAAAAACAATGCTTAGTATCAGAGCGCAAAAACAAAACACGGTGTTTAGTTGAAAATAAATTTAGGTTATGTGGTAAATGATTACAAACAACTTTTATAATTAACTTTTTTTAATATTATTACTAATAACAGAGCTATCGAATAATTCGTCTTGGCTGGGACACCCTGTATATAGATAAACCCTTGGTTTTCAGTGTCCTTTGTTCTGGCTCATCTAAAAGCATTATTTCAGTTGAAATCACCGGCGAGTTTTTAATAGTTTTCATGTCTGTTCTTCCAAAAAAAGCTTTATGCATGTAATTCTGACACCTCGCTTGATTTTTTGACAGCTTAATATGGTATTAAAGTAACTAATATATTTGTTGTTATGAAAAAAATTGTATACGTAAGCAAAGCGTATTAATTAATGACAAATGCAAAAAATTCATTGTTGTATTTGCATTTTTAGCAACAATTTTTCATCATCTACCTTACACATGTCACATAAACATTTTTTTAAATACTTCACAGCTTACTTTGGAATATTAAATATACGAACGAAGGTGAACAGAAACGCCTAGCGAAATATTGCTGAGAGTTTTGGGGTGGCAATATTGCTGAATTGGTTTGGGAGTCTTAGTTAGAACTTACTTTTGGAAACTTGGAGAAAGGTGAAGGAAGATTTGTGACGCATTTAATTAAAAAGCCCCATATCTAAAATCCTTCATTAGTATACGGAAAGTATTACCGGTATTAGCATAGCAGTTTAAACTCCGTTGATTTAGAGGTTGGAAAACATTATATTGAACTGATACTCGCATGATAAAACATGAAGGTTAATTCGGTGTATACGATAGGATACGCATGCTTAAAATTATTATAAAACATAATTGATTGCCTAGAAATGCTCTGTCTAGTATTAAAAAAAAAGGTTTGCCTATGGATAATATAATAATATTATACATATTTATTACTATATCTACTACTAAATTGAAATGAAAGAAAATGTATCATAAACATTAACTTAGTATAATACCAAGTGTAAAATAACAATGTATTGGAGGGTAAAAAAAAAACATGTTTTTTTTTACTTTTATGCGTATTCTTTTTATGAGTTTTAAATAAATATAAGAATTATCTTATAGTCCTTATAAAAAATCTGTTAAAAGTATAGTGTAACCTCGGTAAACATGATAATGCCCAGCAAAATCGAGTAAGCTTTAGTAATTTATATCTTTACAGAATTTAAATATGTCTTTTTAAGGTATTATCGCTTTGAATAATTATCCTTTCAAAGAATAGATGGCTAATGAATTCGCGTAGATACTATGCATAAAGGAATATTTTTTTTTGAAACACATTTACAAAGGGTCCATAACTTTTTTAGTAATGAGCTTCAACCCACGGTGTATTATGCTAATAACTCTATTATACGCTACTTCATGGCTTTAATCTAAAAACAGCTGCTTTCTGCACCACCCTGCTTCATTTTTTGTAACAAAGAGAAAAATTGTTAATTTTTATTCTTAACAAACCTAAAACAAAACTTGCTTTAACAATATTTTTCTCTTCCTTCTAATACCATACTTGAATCCCCTAGTTTCAAAACCCGACAAATCCATTTTAGACAAAAAATGCGATCGATATGACAATGGATTCGTCATTTTGTCCTCTACTAAATAGTATGATGTATACGATGCAAAACCCACTAAATTCATATGATGTTTGCGTTTGAAATATGGAGTTAGTTTCAAAAGCCGACAAATTCAAGTTGCCCTGAAATCAAATGCCAGCAAATCCGAGTTAGCCAATGACAGTTATCGTTTAAAGCCATGTGATCAAAATGCACATGCGTTTGTTTAAGCAACGTGTTATCTCATTATTAGTAAGTTTTCGTTTACAATACAAAGCGTTTATAGTTGTAGAAAAAAAGTTTTTAGTGTTTTGTATAATGGCAGAGTGTCACGGCTCGTGTCCAAAGCCAGTGACACCAGATTTAGCGCGGAAACGTGTTTCCCGACCAAATAATTGGAAACGAGCAAAACAAAAGGAGGAAAGGTAAATAGCATTTTTACTCATCAAAAGTTTACATTACTCAATTATTTCATTTTTCTCAGATATAAAGCTCAAGCCTTACCTTCTTATCCAAGTTGCCAACATGCTACAAAATCTTATAAATGCAGTACGCTGCTGATGCGTGATATAAAGCAATTTCATGAGAGATTTTATTCGCATAAAGATAAAATAGCCCAGGATAACTTTATTATTAAATATTGCGAAACACACGATATAAAACGCCGAAGACCTACTGAAAACCAAAAATATAAAAAAAACTTTTCCGTACAATACACCATAAATGTTGCTGATTCAACCAAAAAATTACCTTTATGCCAAAAAGCATTTATTGATATTCTAAAGATAAAGAAAGATCGCGTAATTGGTGTACTAAAGCGATTTCATGACCAAAGACAGATGGCTCGTGAAAACAGAGGAGGTGATCGAAAGACATCAAAATTTGAGGAAAGAAAAAATTCTGTAATGAGATTCATTGAAAAATTTAGAACTATTGAATCTCATTACTGCCGAAACAGGAGTTGCCGCAGCTACTTGCCTTCTGATTTAAATATTGCAAAAATGTGGCGACAATACTGTAACGAAGTGGAAGTTGACCCTTCGTACATATTAGTAAAAAAAAGTTACTTCCGACATATTTTTGGTATCTGCTATAATATAGGTTTTGGAACCCCACGAACAGATGTAGGTTCAACATGTCTCCAGCTAATGGAAAAAATAAAAGTTGAAAAGGATGAACAACTCAAAAGAAAACTTATGACTGAGCGCTATATTCATAAATTACGGGCAAAAGCTTTTTTCGATTCCCTCAGAGAAGAAAGGCAAGGCCTGCAAACAATATCTTTTGATTGCCAAAAAAACCAGGCAATGCCAAAAATTCCAGATCAATCTGTTTATTACAGTCGACAACTGTATACGTACAATTTTGCTGCCGTGACAGGGTCATCTCATTCACCACTTCTAAAAGAAAATGTGTTCTTATACTCATGGACCGAGGATCAATACCCCAAAGGAGCCAATCAAATTGCCAGTGCAATTTTTCATAAACTTTGCACCATCAACCTAGATAACATAGATACAGTTCGTCTTATTGCTGATGGCTGTGGGGGCCAGAATAAAAATTCAATAATGATAACTATGTGCATTAAATGGCTTAGTGCAGATGCACCTCCATGTGTTAGAAACTTGGAACTCGTATTTCCTGTGGCTGGACATTCATATATTCCCCCAGATAGGGTTTTTGGTCATATCGAAAAAAATATTTAAAAAAAAGATACCATCGTTTCCCCAGAGGAGTTTCTCCAAATATTCAAAGACCACGGAACTGTTTTTGTATTGGATCGTGATGTGAAGGTTTATGATTGGAAGAAAGATTCTCAAAATGCTATAAAATCTCCTGCCCAGTGGCACTTCCGATTCAACATGAGCAAAAGATTTATACTCAGAAAAGGAAAAAATAACAAAGTAACAATTAGAGGTGAACAATCTTATAAGTCAGATCTTGGGGAGTACAAGTCAGTATTTAAAAAGGGAAAATCAGTGAGCAGCATTGTGCAGTCTCAACTTTTCAGTGGTGTAAGTCCCAATAAAGAAAAACTAAAGGACGTGAAGGTGTTACTGGAAAAACATTGGGGTGAGAACTGGCACGCAATGGAAAATCTTAAGTATTACAATAATGTTTTGAAAACATACTACGATGCTCCGGATGAGGCTACCGCAGAGGAAAGCAATCCTTATAATTTGTGCGAACAGGTTGACGATGTACCCGATTTAGTTGTGTAATATTTTGATGGTAATTAAATAATAAAATAATTTTGTTAACGGTCTATGAATTTTTCTTATTAAGTTTCACTTCTAACCACAGTGTAATTTAAATTTATTTTAGTAAACTTGTGTTATTTATTTGTCGAGCAAAATAACCAATCGCGGCAAATTGCATACAGGTAAGTTACAAAACCCTACATATCCGAAGTTTAATATCAAAACCCCACAACTCCCATCTATTTAATTAAATTATGAAGTTATTAATGTGTTTTTGAAAAAAAACACAGTAGTTTTACAACTTATTCGCCTAATCCTTATATGACGGCGACATATTTTGAAAGTGAAAAACTGGGAACTTATTAAAACAGTTTTTTGCTATTTCCCAACATTTGCTTAAAATGGATTTATCGAGTTTTGAAACTAGAGGCCTCACTTGTAAATAGCATTTTTTTTTCCATGTTGTTTTATCCAACAGTAATAAGTCGTCGTAATTAAGTTTATCGCTGCAGAATTTATTCCAATACCGGTTCTATACTTTTTTCAACTTCGATACAGTAACTTTTGCAGATATCTCATTGGACCCGAAGTCCGCATCGTCTGTGTCACTAGATTCTATCGAACGTGTTCAAATTTACTTTACACGGAAGCTTTACGGAACTCGGTTTTCACAAATAATTAAGTTATTTTGAAAAGTTGGATAATTGCGACCAGTCGCAAAAAGAAGATTTAAAACTCTTGATCAAAGCTTCCAATTTAATCTCATATTTGTTCAACGTTACTTTGATCATTATCCGTTCTGTATTTAGAAAATGATTCGCTTCGACTTTACGTAAAAGATACTTTCTTGTATATTTATGTTTAATGTTGGTATAAAACATCTTTTAGATATGGTAAACTTCCTGAATCACTGGATTAATATAACTAAGCTTAACCTTTTGTCAGGTGCAATAGAAAAATGAGTTGGGGAGCAATGTATCTGGTAGATAAATTGCGTAATAAAACGTGTTATAATCATGATTCTAATATTTAAAAAAAAGTTCTTAAGAATGTAAATGAAACCATTTTTAAATGTTGTTGAGGAGATGTATTTTATAGGTACTATTCTTTTAGAATTTCCAAAAAATTCTACAAGAAAATCATTAAATAAATAGTTATTTATGTATCAAGGCCAAAACGTGTAACTTTTTCGGTCACGTCTGGTTTGCTGGTTGAGACGTAGTTAGCACAATTTTGAATCTTTTTGACATTACATTCGACTAAAAATATGGTTGAGTTTCCATGACGACCATTGCCACATATATCACTTGATGCGTATATATTTTAAGGGCTTCTGAATTTTAGTGTCTTTTGTTCTGGCGCTACTGTCCTTAAAAAATTCAATGCAGCGTATTTCACAGATACATCGCGTCTGACGCATGATTGAAATTTTTTTTAAGGTAAAGATCAATGAAAGTTTCGTGCATTAAACCACTTCCGAAATTGGCCAAGAAAAACTACATCCGGCACAACATTTTGCGAAGAAATGCATTTATATTCAAAAGCAATTGAAACCCCAGAGTGCATAACACAAAAGTTGTTATTTCGCTTATAAATGGAAATGCAAACTAACAAAAATACATTTTAAGGCCGGATAGAACTCGAACTTGTTTATCGAGTTTAATTAATTACTTCAATACTAATTTATTTTTAAAAGTAAAAATAACGACCGAATGGTATTTGTTGTTTTTGATGAAATACTCGTATTGTTCAGGTTGGTTATTGGCAAATACAAACTAATTAAAAATAGATAGGACGAAGTACAAATTCAAAGCGCTGCACTTAAAACTTTTTAGGTGCATTCAGCCGTTGGTTAAAACACTCGGGGTTATTCCAATAAATGTTCTGTCTTGTTTTACAAATAGTGCTTAGTTTACACTAAATAAATACGTTAGAATTATTGCTGGACCAGCACTTGTTGTTAACTATACTGCTCAAAACAATTAAGAGATGTTTATTGCTAACGGTTATATAATGTTATCAATAAACCAAAGTTTATTAAGAACTATTAGCAAATAATATTTAACAATAGGAGCTAAGTAGGAACGGCAAAGCACCAGGAACGGATGGCATTAATGTAGAAGTAATAAATAAATAAAAAGGTATCGAACTGAGAGAAAAAGTATATCTGCTAATTAGAAAAATTTGGAAAAAAGAAAAAATTCCCAAGGAATTGGGAGAGTGGACAAATAGTAACATTCCATATAAAAAGTGACCAACAAGTATGTAAAAATTACGAAGGGATAACCTTACTTAATATAGCCTATGTTATCTATAAAATCTTATCGTCAATAATACAAAGGAGGTTTGCCAAGAAAACAAGAAATATTATTGGGCAATACCAACATGGATTTACGCAACGAAAATCAACCATTGATGCAGCCCATACTATAAAACGAATAATGGAAAAAACATATGAGCATAAAATATCTCTGGAAATGCTTTTCATAGACTTCGATCAGGCATTTGGCTCTATAAAAAGAAAACACTGAAGGAATTAGGTTTATCAGAGAAACTAAGAAAAATAATTGTAATGATAATAAAAAGGACTGCCATTAGTATCAAAACTAAGACAGAAGAGGTGGTAGTTAACAAAGGACTAAAACAAGGAGACTCCCTATCAACCACTCCATTTAACCTGGCACTGGAGTGCGTACTAAGAAAAGTGAATAAAGGTAATCTTTGAACAGATTGTAGACCAATCATTGCATATGCAAAAATAATAGACCAAGGAGAAAAAATGGAATTGAAACTAAATCAAGCAAAAACAGAATTCATGAAATTTTAAAGCAAACAAGCAATAGGAAGAGCCAAAATCGGAAATCTAGAATTCGAGGAAGTGGAAACATTTAAATACTTGGGAGTGATGATATCCAAAATAGGAGAAAGAAAATATAAAATACTTAGAAGAAAAAAATTACACACGCCAATAAAGCTTTTTATACTAATAAAAAATTACTGCAAAGTAAAATGCTCACAAAGAGATCTAAAATAAACATATAAAGCGTGTTTTTTTTAGAGGTATAGAACTTTAAAAGGAAATAAAACACATCAAAATCATGGTAATGACCTTATTATTGGCTTTATTAAAAATATAATTTTATGCCATTTAATGTTTAAATATAATTTCTGGCATATGGGCGCCACGGCTGGCTCTGAGGAACCGCAGTCTTGAAGTCCAATTTTCTACCACTTTTTCCAGTAGTTGTAGGCGTACATCGGCAATAATGCGACGAATATTTGTTTCCAAATCGTCCAATGTCTGTGGTTTATTGGCGTAGGCTAAGGACTTCACATATCCCCACAGAAAATAATCCATGGGTGTAATGTCACACGAACGTGGAGGCCAATTCACAGCAGCATTTCTCGAAATTATGCGCTCACCGAATGTTTCCTGCAATAATTTTATTGTGTCGCCAGCTGTGTGGCATGTTGTGCCGTCTTGCTGAAACCAAAGCTGTTCCACATTAACGCCATTCAACTGGGGAACGAAAAAGTCAGTGATCATGGATCTATAGCGCTCCTCATTGACTGTAACGTTCTGACCGGCATCATCTTTGAAGACATATGGGCCAATGATTCCACCAGCCCATAAAGCACACCAAACCGTGATTTTTGGTGGATGTAACGGCGTCTCAATAAAGGCTTCTGGTTGTTCTGCACTCCAAATCCGGTTATTATGTTTATTCACGTAGCCGTTCAACCAAAAATGAGCCTCATCGCTGAACAAGATTTTGTGATGGAAATGGTGGTCAACAGCAATCTTGTTTTCGGCCCATTCTCCAAACGTACGGCGAGCATGATGGTCACGCGGCTTTAACACTTGCACAAGCTGGATCTTATAGGCTCGTAAACCAAGATCTTTCCGTAAAATCTTCCATACAGTGGATGGACATAACTGTAATTGCTGTACACGATGGCGAATCGACTCATTTGGGTCCTCCGCAACACTACGCTCTACTCTGGCAACAACTTCTTCAGTGCGCACTGTACGACGTCTCTGCGGATGCGAATTATCAATTAAAGTGTGCTTGGTACGAAAACGATTCATGGTTGCTCGAATAGTTTGCTCTGATGGACGATTATGTCGGCCGTAAAATGGACGTAGCGCACGGTAAGTTTCGCGAACTGAACCATGATTTTCGAAATAAATTTGCACTATTTGGAAACGTTGTTCTGGTGTAAGTCTATTCATGGCAAAATGGCACAACACACGCAACACAAAGCACCTGTCAACTTTTGAAAAAACTGTCACTAGAAACAACGGTGCCAACTTGAAAATCAAACCTCTAAAAAAAAACACCCTTTACAATACAATAATTCGACCTATATTACTACAAGTCGCTGAAATAATGACCATGACAAAAAAAGAGAATGATTTAAGGATATTCAAAAAAAAATCATGAGTGCAACAAAGTTAAAACAAATGCAGAAATTGAACAAGAACGGTAGGAAGGGGACGTAATCACAAAAATTAGACAGCACAGGCCGAAATGGTTGCGACATGTTTTTAGAGCAGATGAAGGCACCCAAATCGTTTCAGTGTTAAAACGGGATCCCGGAGGAAAGAGGAGACGTGGAGACCTAGGTTAAAATGGGCGCAGGAAGTGATAGACGATCTAAGCACGGCAGGAGTTAGAAAGTGGAAAGAAAAACCAAAAGATAGGACAGAATGGAGAAAAGTTGTTCTTAGTATATGCGAATAGACTGGGACTAATCCTCCAAAAATCTGGAAACTTTACAAGCGGCTTAGCCTCACTGGACTACCATAAAATATATTTATTAATTGAAGCTATGCCTTCATGCTTAATTTATTAAAACCGTGTCTCTACTTTTCGTTTAATTCTTTTTTATTTGTTACAACTATAGTTGTATTTTAGATGTTTATAACAAACTTTTAGATAACCCTAAATTGTTTTGAGCAGATAGATGGTTAATTGCACAATAGTTCATTCAAGTCTTCTCCAAGCCATCAAAATGTCTTATTTTTGTTAATGCTATTGCATACACAGCCATGACGAAATAAACTTTTTATTTTTTTGTTTATTAAGTTTAACCAACTGGCAAAATTTTATTCTTGAATATCTGACAGTAACAATTGCTGCTAGGTAATATTTTTAGAAATACGTACGGGCACAATGCATCATTACATGCGCAGAATTCTGCATAAAATCTTGTCTAGAATTTGCTTGATAATTGGCGATACTTAACATATATGCTTATTAAACACACTAGTACAATTATTTTTGTTTCATGAGTGGATTGTGTCCGTCAATACGCGCACAAATATTTGACCGACACTAATGACATTTTCTGTTTTTTATTACCAACATAAACGTCCCAATTCTTTACCAACAAAACACAATCCACAGACCGCATGTTACAAGCGACTCTAAAAATTGTAGTCTAGAATTCGTGCCAATTTCGTATGGTGAAACACAGTAACATTATAAGACAGAAAAGTTGTATAATTAAAATTTGTGCCAACCAAACCTTCTTCGGATTATTTTTAATTAAAGTAAACCAAGGTAAAATGACAATGCATTTTAGCACAATTCCGGTAATTTCACTTTCAAACCGTTTCATATAATCCCAATTACTTTGACGTTTTATTATTAACGAAATTTAGAAACTTTTGACACGTTCCTAATGAAAGCAGAAGTTTCTCAAGAGAATATTGTTTTTGGGAGATAAAACCGTTTTATTTCAAACTTAGTTAAAGAGCATGGCGATGGAGATAGCTATAGGAGTTAATAAAATTAGCTGTTTGTAGATAAAAGAATAATTTATCGACCTAAAAACACAAACGATTTTTATTTATTAAAAAATTAACCTAGCAATAGCTACTGAGTTAATATTAACTACTTATAAATTAATAAACATATTAAATTGCGTTTTAAATTTACACAATCAATAAAACGTTATTGTTAAATCTAACAAGGAAAAACTACACTCATAATTAATTCAAATAATCATTTCACATTTATTTTAAATAAATAAACTTTATTTAAAGTAATAAAAAACATGTTAAATTAAACTTTTTTTAACTCACAGAAAGACACTTCTAAAGTTATTTTTATGTTTATCAAGCTCAAAAAAATTAAATTAAACGTTTTTCAGACAACAGCCAGAACAAATAATACAATTTTAATAAAGGAAATTACGACCCACTAAAATTAATTATTGTTAGAAATATAATGAAAACTAATTATGAATAATTTATTACCCTTTATGTACAAATATTTGTTTAGTTACCGCTAAATAATTATTCAAAGCCTAATACACACGCATAAATAGTTAGTTATTAAAAGGATTGATTATTTAACGTATAGGGTTGTCCAAATTTAAAGTTTTTTTAGGTTTTGGTTACTACAATAGCTAGTAGAAAGCTAGCTAAGTTCTATAAAACTAGTTTTTTGAGATAAATCCACCTTTGTTATCAAATATGTAGTTGCGATTTTTGTTTATTCGCTTCCACCAAGAATTAAAATTATCACGTTTTGTAAATGACCCATAGAGTCTTATTTTTTTAAAGTTAAACATTTCACACCATATTTAAAATTAGTTTTTAATTACAAGCGTGTTTAACGCTGGGTCAACCGGCCTGGTTCATTGAACCCGATATGAGAATTGATAGAAATTAATTTGTTTAAATTAATTAATTATGTCTCCGACTGTTAACGTATTTTGTTATTAATCGCACACTTTGTTTGATACCCCACGTGATCTGCGCGCATGAAGTGATGGTGTAACATCTTATTCATAGAAAGTGATCATGTATGGTGGTAAAAAAGGTGGCATTAGTGAAATAAAACAAGGCGAAAATGTAGTAATAAAGTTAGTTTCAGAAACTGAGAATTGAGGTTGTAGATTACATGTGATCATTTTTTTACGTCACTGTATTAAGCAAGATTATTGCTATCAAAAAAGTTAACAACAGTTGAAATAATACGTAAAAATTAATTGGAATTACTCTTTTATAATCCGAAAAAAGTGATGCCTACTTTAGTTTATTTGGTTTAATAAAATAAATTTATGTATACTGTTTTCCTTTACTTAGCACGTTGCACAAGAATAAGAAAACCGATTATAACGATGTTCAGATACGTGTCTGGAACATTCTTCGCCGCATACAAGCATATTACAAATTTGCTTTGTAAATGTGATTGTTTTTATTTATAACGTAATATTTGCAGATTATTTTACATTAGTTTAGGTTAGGTTAGGTCAGATTAGGTTAATTTATTTTTTATCCATACTATAATAACATGAACAAGATTAAAAATAACAACATTTATGTAGCAATTGTTAAACATAATATTAAAAGAAGAAGTATTAATATACAACAAACAAGTTTAGGCTAATGTAAAATTACGTTAACAATAACACATTTACAAACAAAATTTGTGATATGCTTGTATGCGGCGAAAAATTGTGGCGGCGAAGAATTGTGCAGGCGAAGAAATGTGGGCGAAGAATTGTGGAGGCGAAAAATTGTAGGCGATGAATTGTTGGCGAAGAATTTGTGGACGAAGAATGTTTCTAGACCCGTTCAGATATAATACATATTGTTAGCTATAACGATACCAAATCAGGTGTAGATACTAGGGTTTCTCTCCCGGGATCTCGGGATCTCGACCCAATTTAACTCATTTTATATTTACCGGAATATACCTACTTATTAGGTAAATCCCAAGATAGTTAAAAATGTTATTTTCGTTTATTTAGTGTAAAGATCTTTGTAATAATATCAAAACTTATTATAAATACCTAACTTAAAACTAAAATATGGAATACGTAAGTTGATACTTAAAAATAGTTTTTCTGCTTTAAAATAACAAATCTTGTACACCCGTAGTATCCTAAGCAAAGAAGCTAGGTGTCCATAATAAAGGTTTTATCATCAAAATACGTATACAGTTCTATTTTTGTGTCCCCTGGTAAGGCGAAGCAAATATCGTAAAAATTAAACAATAAAAAAAAAGATGTCTCTGCAGCTAGATGCTCCTAAGAAAATTTCACCCAAATTAATAGGGAATGAGAAAACATTTTATGCAGAAGATCCTTCTGTTAATAAACTATGAATGGGACTAACAATAAGTGACTGAACCATATAACTAGAACACCTCTGTTTTTTTTAAATCATCGTACATTATTGTAGTGTTCATTAAAATCAAATTGCAATCAAAAGTCAATATTCTTTTAAACGTATGTTTTCTCTAACCAATATTATTTTATTATTCACAATAAACATTAAGTAAAGTGTAATTACTATATGATCTAAAGTTGTTTTCATTTTCGGGTCATCTATTTCAAAATATTGACATATTATCTTATTACTTCCCGGGATCCCGGAAAAGCCCGAGAAGCTGATCAATTTCTTACCGGAATCCCGTGGCAAGCAAAGATGTCAAATATGAGAAACCCTAGATACTAAGGATCAGATGTCTCGTTGCGATAGTGTGATAAAAAGGTGACAAACATTCAAACTTTACAATATGATTGACGTTAATTTAAAAAATGCATTCAAGATTGGGCAAGTAGTTAACCCTTATTTTGATAACAACAGGCGCCGATTTTCATAATATTGGATTATAAAATACCTAAACATGAAGATGACCTAAAAAACCTATTTAAACCAAGGAAAGTATTATAAGGTCTAAAAAACACAAAATTATTGGTCAATTGTTAAGACATCGAAAATATCCGTTTTATTCTTAGTGGCAACATCGAGACAGCTACTACAAATTTTATAATACAGGCGAATTTTTCTTAAAAACACTCAATTATTGGATCATCCTGTACCAGATTAATTTATGACCAAAAAAAAAGTAAACACAAAAGATCGTATAATTTATTTAAATTAATGCATCCTTTTTGAACATAAAACAATGAGGTTATATACTTCAAATATTCATTTTATCATTTCAAGGATCGTTAAGAATCTCATTGCTGGTACACCATAACAAATATGATGAAAAATACAATTTCTCCACAAGCCGCATACCCTTTGTAACAGAAATAGAAAATTCAATGAAATATAAAACAGCTTTAGTAATGAAACAAATATCTACACTATCCTCAAGTGTTCAGCCGAGGATAACGTAGATTGGTTGGTATTAGGTCGGGTTAAAAGTTACGACGCGCTTTCAAAGTTTCCCCGAGCAGATGTTCGCTGTCTCGCCTCCTTTTATACTTTCCATATAAATTCACGGCTTACATTACTAAAAATTGAGTGCGAACCAATTCACACCTACCCAGGTCACACAAAATGTATGAAAAGGCTGCTTTATGTGCTCTTGAAAGACCAAATCACTCAACCGTTCACGTCTTTCCACTTTTACTATTAAAGTCCAATTCGAATTGGCCAAACGCTCGTTTCATAGCCAGATATATTTTCGATTATCGATATTTTATACGTTCGAACATAAAATTTTGTAACTATAGCCAACACGAACGCTAAAAAATGTGCAAAAATAGATGTACAAAAGCGTAGAAAATATTTATTTTGTTCCTCTACTATTAAAATCGAATGTCTACGCTTCTTAATAATACATTTCCAAAAAAAGATAAATGTTTTTTGGTTAAATATATTAATACATAACGTCCTTTCGTAAAATATTGGTTCGTATTTCGTTTACTTAGAACATTAAAAAAAATATATACCTATACAGGGTGAGTCACGACGGACGCGTCGGAGTTTTATGGCGAAACGGTTTATATTTACCAATTTCTGTCGCTGTTAGATCATGTAAGTCAATAAGGGCTACATTTTAAAAATATTTTCAAACATACAGGGTGCTCCAAAAAAGAGTGGCATATCAAAGTTATACTTTTTCTTATGGAACACCCTGTATATTTTTACATTTTTGGATTCCTCTTTAAATTTAATTCAAAAAATGTATAAGGTTATATGGGTCTAAAGTCAACCGTTCTCGTGAAAATTGAATTTTCATGAAAATACAGTATTTTCAAAAATTTTCAACATTTAAAAACTTTGAGAAGCCTGAAGAAATTCGCTTGGAGATAAGATTGACAATAGATTATGTAACACTTTGCACCACCTACATTTTTAAAATATTGTACAGGGCGTTTTTTACGCTCGGTCAAACTTGTGAAACTTTAAACATCGATAACTCTATTTTTTTAAATACAACACCCTATATTTTTTTACACCGTCTTATAGAAAATTGAATTCTCTTTCGAAAACATTCAGGCTGTTTTTTACCTAAAGTTGATATTTTCCGAGATATCGCGATTTTATTGTTAATTATTAGGGCAAAGTAATATTTTCAAGTAGTTTATGAAGGTAGACAGCGGTAATTTGAAACAATTGAAAGAAAAAAACAAGAAACTTATAATTTCGTCGTTTGCCTACACATTTTTGACATTTTTTTATAAGAAAGTTGTAGATTTACCATTTTTACGTTTAAATATAGGGTCACAATATGTTTCATATAATTGAGTTTGATCGTTTGCCAAGTCCTAAAAACCGATTGATAATGTATTAGGTACGAGAACGGAACGCTGATTAAAAAAAAAAAAGTAATATTGACTTGTTTAATTTTACATTTAAAAAAAATATGGTTGGTACTGTTTTCGGTAGAGTGTCGTAGTGTCGTATCGAAAACAGACAAAAAATGGTTTATAGGAGTTAGTAATTATCTTATAACACTGGTCCAATAAATAAATGCATAAATAATTTTAAAAAATCTCTATTTAAACGTAAGGATGGTAAAACTACAACTTTCCTATAAAAATATATCAAAAGTGTGTAGTCAAACAATAAAATTATAAGTGTCTTGTTTTTTCTTTCAATTGTTTCAAATTACCGCTGTCTACCTTCATAGCCTACTTGAAAATATTACTTTGCCCTAATAATTAACAATAAAATCGCGATATCTCGGAAAATATCAATTTTAGGTGAAAAACAGCTTTAACGTTTTCGAAAGAGAATTAAATTTTCTATAAGACGGTGTAAAAAAATATAGGGTGTTGTATTTAAAAAAATAGAGTTATCGATGTTTAAAGTTTCACAAGTTTGACCGAGCGTAAAAAACGCCCTGTACAATATTTTAAAAATGTAGGTGGTGCAAAGTGTTACATAATCTATTGTCAATCTTATCTCCAAGCGAATTTCTTCAGGCTTCTCAAAGTTTTTAAATGTTGAAAATTTTTGAAAGTCCTGTATTTTCATGAAAATGCAATTTTCACGAGAACGGTTGACTTTAGACCCATATAACTTACACATTTTTTTAATTAAATTTAAAGAGGTATCCAAAAATGTAAAAATATACAGGGTGTTCCATAAGAAAAAGTATAACTTTGATATGGCACTCTTTTTTGGAGCACCCTGTATGTTTGAAAATATTTTTAAAATGTAGCCCTTATTGACTTACATAATCTAACACCGACAGAAATTGGAAAATATATACCGTTTCGCCATAAAACTCCGACGCGTCCGTCGTGACTCACCCTGTATAATATAAAAAGCTGTGTACATTCCGTATTGTAATAATAACTGCTCTTTTGAGTCCTACTGACTGTTAATTTTCGGATCGTCACTCCGCTATCTCTGTTTTCAGTTCCTATCGGTTTTTGTTTGTCTTTGCGCCTTTTACGACTTGCTTCCATGTTTCCTATCAAGCATTTTCTTTCTCCATCAGGATTATTCCTGATGGCGTTCCTTCCAGCGTTATTCCTATTTTTTCTAAATCAACTATCACTTGGTCTTTCCAGCGTATTTTTGGTCTTTCTCTCGATCTTGTTCCTCGTGGTTTCCAAACTGTAAAGCTGAGGTTGCAGATAAGTTTGAACTATCTTTCGTAAACTTGTTAGGGTATTTTAATAACATACGCTTCGGTTACCAATTATTGTTTTACTTTAAAAAACTGTATTATAAAAAAACCGCCAACACAATTTACTGATTATATTTTTAAAAAAACTGCGATTTTAATTAATACCGGAGGCGACTGTAGAGTTAAATAGAAATTATGCGACTTATTTTTGAAACAAATTTAATAGGGCACACCATTATCGTTAAAATTTAATCACTATATAGCTTTGCGTGTTATAAACGCTTTTAAACCCATAATTATAAGTTATATATCCTCCATTGTTAATATTTAAATAGCTTCTGCTAAGCCGATTTATACAACGAGAATTAAAACACATGGGTATTTTAAAAATATCTCTTGGTTTTATTTCGACGGTGTAGGTGTAAATACATTTTTTGTTACTGGTAAATGTTAGCAGTTTGTGAATTCATAATTTTGAGAAAAAAAATTATTTTTTTTATGCAATGATGGAGTTTGTACCGAAAGCAGTGTCGCATTTACCTTTTCGGATGCTCTAGGGCAGGCGTTTCCAACCTGTGGTACGCGTACCGGTCCCGGTACGCGAATGTCGAGCTACCGGTACGCGATAAGTAAATGATTTATTTTTTATTTTTTATATATAGCATCTATGTTATGTGCAAGCTGCCTTAAGGCATCTAGCAACTTTTATGACATTGACATTGGCTGAAATAATAATGAAAAATATTTTGCGTAAAATATATATATTTTTTAATAGCTACAATACATCGCCAAACCCGAGCGTATTGTCTATCTTTTTTTAATCCGATTACTTTCTCTTTCTACTGTGGTAGGTGACATAAAACGTGACATAAAATCAGTCATAAACACACGTAAAAACAGTCATAAAATCACATGTGTGTAGAAGAAGAAAAATATGGTGATAGATTTGTAGACACATATGTATGTACATTTAAAATAATTATCGGCTTATATCGGATGATCGAAAATGATTAATGCTAGCTAATTTCAGACCGAAAATAAAATAACCAAGTTTATGTTGGTATCCCAGGATTTTAGTACAATTGTACATATAGCATTGCATTCCATGTTTCCAAAATATTTACCTAAAATTGTTGGTAATTTAGGAAAGTTTTATTGTAGGATTAGTCTTTTTTTTTGGCTTGACAAAATTTTTGAGAGAGACAAGCGACAAAAAAGTCATCACTTGAGAATTTAGGGCATTTTTTAGGACTCGTTTTTCCAAAAAAATTTACCCACTGGTACGCCACCATATTGTCTTCTACATACCGGTACAACATCATAAAAAGATTGGGAACCTCTGCTCTAGGGCAATATCAACATGAGGCCTCATTTACAATAAAAATTATACAGCGCTTCGCAAAAGTATGGAAACAAACAAATATCTCAAACATTATTAAAGGTATTAACAATAAAATTTGGTAACCGACCGTTATCCTGTGTCATTGCAGATATTCGTATCTATTTATGTGAATCCGTTATTGAAAACTTTGCTCAATGAGTCGTTATCTGTAACATTAGCCGAGGTGGCCATTTGACCGATATTATTTTCCGCAAATAATTCCTATGTGCACATTGATACCAATAAACATGAGCATTTAATAAAAAAACGTTATTTTCATTGATTTAAAGTTGCAGTTTTTTTTGCGACACCCTTTAGATAGGATCAAAGTTGGCAGTCTTTCGCAATACACTTTAAATGTAAAAAACTTAAGAAATGTACTGCAGGGTTTTCGAATCAAGCATGCCATGCAGCAACCGAACAATTTAAAAACGAAGTAAAAACATGGTCACGTACGTCTGTACAAACACAATAACAGATAACAGTAACTAGACTTTTGATATGACTAAGATGTTACCCATGACATATTCGAACTGGCGCCGCACTACAATTAAACTTTGGTAGACAGGTTTACCCTTAAAATGTCATTTTGAAATTTCATGTCCGATTTGGCCACCGCATACGTACGTACTTAACCTTTAAGTAGTCGCACGGCGCCGCAGAGGCGCCAAGCGTTTTTTAAATCGTTGTTACATTTTTAATAATTTTTTTGTCACTAATATCTGTTTATGTATTCCTCAATTGTACTTTTAGGAATACGAATTATATAGTATTATTCATATTTCTTTATTTTACAGTCCGTAAAATGCAATTATGTGCTACTCGGCATGAACGCTATCATTTATGCCCTAGGGCTAAAAATCGACATTCGCAACAAATTTGTTCGCAATGCCATAAAAATATTTGTTCAGAGCATACAATAAAATTGTGCAGTGAATGCTTTGCATCCAATGTTTGATTCGTATTAAAAAAAAAAAAAATCTGTTTTTACAGTTATGTTTTATATACAGATATATATTTTTTATATCTTATAATTTATTTAGTCATTGTTATTCTTTTTAAGATTTAGCTTATATTTCATGAATAAAGCAGTTTAACACATTTTTAAGATTTTAAGTCAAAAATATTGTTATAAAACCCCAATGGTGCCTCCGAGGCGCCATGCGAGTAGTTATGTATACACAGTACACGCGACTAGTTAAAGGTTAATAGGACGTTATTAGATTTCACTGACAACGTTGAGCTGTTTCTTATTAAATATACATTGCAGGGTCTCCGCTTCCACTGTAATTTTTGTTAGTGCATGCAATCAAGATGATTGATTGATGTGTTAAAACCGTGTTACGTTCCTGAATTGGTTGTCTAGCATCGGGCTTATCGCTTGTATCTCACGTTTTCTATTTAATAGATACCAATTTTCCAACAACCAGCCACGAAAATGAAATGAAAAATAACAGTTTCATCAAAACTATAATCACACAAAACAAGGGTTCAACATCTTTCTCTATAATTTGAAATGAAAAAATATAGGTACTAACGTAATTGAATTTTTAATAAAAATGTTAATTTAATAACTTCAGTTATTCATGCCGCTTGGCCAACCTAATTGCATTGCCATTGGAATTCCGATAATTGTAAAAGACAAAGGGCAACTTTAATCAAACAGAATGGACCATTTGTTATAAAAATAAAGTGAGTCTATTGTTCTTTCTTTTCGAGGTCTTTAAGGTTTTGTATTTAAGTCTTTTTAAAAATACTGATAATACTAAGTTTGCTTGGGACCTATGAATGTAAATATATTATGTAAATTTTTTAAGATAAGGTTATTAAGAAATCACCAAACCAACATTTTTTGTTTTGGGCAATAAATAGACTAACAGCATTTTCATAATTATGCTCTGTTGAGAGCAAAATGTCGTTTTGCCCACTATTTTTGATAAGGTAATGAGAACATTTTTCAACAGTTGTGAGAAAAGGTACCTATTGAATCCCTTAAAATTTAAAAACCCAGTCCACTGTTGTTAATATCCTTAGCAGAACTCTTAAGCAAACCAAAATTTAGATTTTTGCCTCTGGACATATAAAATTTCGTTTTATAGTTAATCTAAAAATTAAATTTTTTTATGGTGTTGAATTTAATATACCTATTTTGTTATTACAAAGTTTATTTATTTAATTTTATTTCGATTTAAATTGAGTCAACGAGATAAAATAAGCGTTGAAACAGATTTTTATTATTTAAACAGTAAATTAATAAAGTAAGTACATCTATACAGGGTGGACCAAATTCAAATTTATTACGGGGTATCTCGGTTATCGCCATAGATGGAAAAAATCTTTATTGGTCTCTTTTTTTTTAAAGAAAATAACGCCCACGCTATCAGATTTTTTTAGTGGATTTCATTTTGGCACTACAGACGAAAAATGAAATTTCATCATTTTTGAAAATTTGCTATAACTTCTTTATTTATTAAATTAGAACAAAATGTTATATAGGTTTTTTATTCAAATTTTTATGCCTAATTTAAAAACAAACGTCATTTCGAAGCATATTTTTCAACTTTAAAGCAAATCCGTGTATGTATTCTTTTGTATTTTAAAACTGTTTATTGTGGTATTGTGATCATGGTTAAATTTAAACTCTTTAAAAAGTTTAAATGGTTAGAATATTACTTTGTAAGTGATAAAATCGTAGCGGCTGCTGCAAAATTTATTTGGCAATGACGTTTAGTTGTTTAATAATTTCAAATGAAGTTTCATTTTTTGTCTGCATTGCTAAAATGAAATTCAATAGAAAAAATCTGATTGCGTAGGCGTTATTTTCTCAAAAAAATAGTCCAAGATACCGAAGTCAGATTTTCGCTATCTATTGCGGTAACCGAGATACCCCGTAAAACATTCTAATTTGGTCCACTCTGTACAACGTAAAAAACTCAAATAAAATGTTTACATTTAAACTTTGACACAACAACTTATTTACTGACTCTTTAAGAAAGTTGGCAGTTGCTTCAAATATATAAAACTTTTAATGGCGGTTTATTAAAGAAAGGAATTGGCTACATTAGCTTTTTATATACAGAGCTACACTTAAGGTTTTTAATTAGCTTTTAAGGGTCTTAGAAATACTAATAAATACTTAGGTAGTTAAATGTGGGCAATAAAGTACACTTCAATTATTAACATATGCTGTAATTTCACTCCTTTATCAAGAACAAAAATAACCGAATTCTGTACGTACGAATAAAATGTCATTAAAAACTTTACGATTCATTAAATTATTCGTATGTATCCCCAAAATTTACTGCAAGAGCTCAAATTACATTTAAAAAACCCAAACATATTATTTTCAAACCCATTTAAGCTATAATTAGTAATAAATTATTATATTCTTATTGTAAATTATTGATTAGTAATAAAATCAATTTCTAGTGCTAAGAAGTATTGTTTCAACAAACATAAAACGTTTTTACAATTTAATGTACAAAACGAAATTAAAAATTATTTGTGTTGTGATCCAATAAAATTGGAGGCTGATTAAAAAAATTCAATTTGTTGCTCTCCCACCAGCACAGATTTAATTTGTTTTTTCCTGACATATTTGTAATTAGTTCAGCAGTTTAAAATAAAAGGTCTCGTTATTTACGAGTAGAATAGCTTTTCAAAATCAATAGTAAAAGTTGAGTGTCAGTGAGTTAATATCCTTTAGGAATATTAAATGTAAAACATCGAACATAAACATATTTATATTTGTATATTTAAAAAAATATGACCTACACTTTCTTCTCATAATTGACTAATATGTAATATAATTTGTTCGGTTTCAGGTAAAACATCGACTCGAGTTTCTTAAAGCGACGGTTTGTCTCCGTAGCAATATATATCTTCCAAGTACTGTAAGTAACTGTTGGACTTTTGTACTAAAAATATATAAAATATGTTTTTTAATGAGTACCAAACGTAAGTTTAAGTAACCTCAAAAAATATAATGCTCAGCTGGTCACATAGCCGCTGTAGTAATTTTAAAACCTCGAGCGGGCGCGCCATTTATTTTTACTCGACCGAGCACCTGGCGTGCTTTGTCAATAGTGTATTTTCAAGCAAATAACTCCTGTGGGTGACTGTTATTATCAGTTAAGATTTTATAAATATGCTCTTTCATGTTTAACACAATTTACAGTATCTTCATAAAACAACTTATGTTCCAATATAATGGTGCTTTTTTACTTGAAATAGTTATTGACAGTCAAAAACATTTAAAAACCGCTTTTGCTCTTAGCTCAACCGTCTATAGAGATGTTAACTTGAAATTTGAAGCTGAGCGGCGCGTGGCCGATGCAAATATACGGTTTAAAAATTAGCGAAATCCGTCAAATAGTTTTCGAGTTTTGGCGATTTTCATTTTAACCCCTTGACTGTGCTCTACGAAGTGTTCGAGCGTTCTTTTCGCGCTGATACCGAGGTTCTACGATTTAAATTTGGGCATTTTTACCACTTTTGCACCGTTGACCTCGTTCTACGACCTGTGTTCGAGCGATTTTATCGCGTTTGTGCCGTGCTGTACGATTTGAGATCTTATAGGTACACGCGAATCGGATAACTTCAGTTGATCGCGCGTTACAGCCGGTTTTATGCACGCGACAGTATCAAGTAGTAGGAAGATTTTTTTTAACATGCATTTTGTGTTAAAGCTATAAGTTGGAAAAGACAAAAATTAGGTTGGTCTTTGTCACCGACGCCAAAAGTCTTCTTTTTTCTTGACCCAAAAGTCTTATGCAGGTAGATTTGGGTAAGTTGGGTTCGCGCGGTTTTTGCGTGTGATTTTTGTAACAAAAAAAAAGAAATTTTTTTGAGGTGCTGATAGAGAACAGCCTAATTGTTGTATTTTTCAACTGACAGCTTCATTACAGGAGCGATACAAAAAAAGGTTAGCCTCTGCCGCCGCGACATTGTCGCATGCATACACCCAGGAATTTAATGTAATGTTCAAGGGGTTAAAAAATATTTAAACCTTCCACCAGCATGTCCAGGTACATAACGTCTTAATCTGCAAGAATCAAGCTCGCTGATGGTTCAAGAACTAACTTTCTATGACAAATAATAACAAAGCTACGAACGTTTAAATATTGCACATTTTTCCCAAAAGTGTAAGTATTCCTTTTCGTGTGGACTCGATCGAATACCTCAAATAAAGTGTTGCACGTCAAATTGTTTCTTTCTTTACACGATGGTTTTTAAAATTTAAAATTGGACAATTAATTACCGAGCAGTGGACGATTTTCTCAGGGTTTGCTGTTTGGCGCGGCAACAAAAGAATTCAAACCGAAATTTTTATCAAGTTTTTTGTTTGGTGCGAAGCCAATTCGGCGTGTCAAACTGAAGGTTTGTCGTCAAACGTAAAGCAATATTTTCTCTCTTCAAAAATGTAAGGATATTTAAAATCGACCCCCGCGTTATCAAGTTATGAACGATTTTATGAAAATAGGCAATTTGGACGGCAATTGTTTTTTTTTCGGCAAAATTGCACAAAA
Organism: Elmis aenea; assembly: GCA_947652605.1. Taxonomy (NCBI): domain Eukaryota; kingdom Metazoa; phylum Arthropoda; class Insecta; order Coleoptera; family Elmidae; genus Elmis; species Elmis aenea. The sequence continues at coordinate 57,943,976 of OX393576.1, forward strand.
GTTGTACGAAATTTATTATTGCGCATTTTTCGTTATCACACTAAATTTCATAACATTGGCGTACTTTATACTCTAGCGCGCCCGTTGGAAGGTTGAAATTTGGCAACTTTTTTCTAGATACCCAGAATCAGTTTGTAACTTTCCCTTTTTTTAATGTATCCATGCAATATGAACTATATAATTTCATGTGAGTTTTTCAAGATTGTTTTATAAGTTCAGGTTCTTAGAGAAAATCCTGTAATATTCCCACAGCATCCTTATTAGCACGATTATTTTTAAGTACCGTTTGCTTTTTTGCCGCTAATATAATACCATTTCCCCTCGTTCATTTCTACTTTGAATCTCGTGAACACGACAAAAACACAAATACAAACAACGGCGAACTTGCGTTCAAACTTTTGAACTTTCTGTGCAAGTTAAATATTTATTCGGTAGCTGAAAATGGTTTCAGACTAAATATAACAGAAGAATTTATTTATGTTTCATTAGACAAGGTGCGGCTTTGCGCCTTTTGTTAGTTTAGGATTATTTTAGCAACAAAAAATAATTATAAAACAAGTTGTCCCAACCCAAATCCCACCTCAGCGTACAAGGTTTTTTTTGTGCGCTAATATCGCAAAAACAGCGCCGAAGCTGCGACGTGTTTTATTGATAATTATAAACTTCGTTCGTTATGAAACGCTTTGTTTTAAAAATCTTAATTTAACCACTTACTCAGCAATTAGTGTGACCAAGCTTCTATTAAATTTGAAAAAGCTACTACAAGGAAATAAGTAACAGAGAAAGTTTTAGTTCAATGTATTTAAAAACTTAAATTTTAATTACACTTTTTAACGTGACTATAAAAGCTGAAAGGTTTAAGGGGCAGTTTCTTGTTGGTGCTAATGGAGTTCTTTTAATGGTGTTATAGTTTATATTAAGGGAATTATGAGGAAAGTAAAGATAATGTATTTAATACGTAGTTTAAACATTACGATTTAATAACAAAGACGAGAAATTAATTCGCAACTTCTAAACAAAAAAACAGTTTTTGTTATCTAAAGGTATTCTTTCGTTATTTTTTATTTTTCATGTTGTAAAAAACATAATAAAAACACAAAAAGCTGCGGAACCTAATCATGAAAATCCCAATAAACTTTTGTGTTACCTTAAAATCCTTACCAAGCCTGCAAAATCTCATACAACCTTTTAAATATTAAATATGCAAGCGCTTCATTTGCAAATTTATTATTATTTTAAAGTCATGGCACAATGCGCACCGCGAATGTTCTAATTCATGATTTCAAGGTAATTATAACGGCTTTGTATCTTTAGTATAAGTTTTGGAACACATTAATTATTATAACCTCTTGCATTTCCTTTTCCACGATTCTGTGCGCAATTCCGTTAGCGAGTTTGCAAGATTCTTCTACTCCGCTCATTGAATTCTATTCAGCTGTTTTCTAGCGAATTCACACTCACTTTCGTCTAATTACATTTACAAGTTAACTCCTTATTTTTCCATTAATTTAACGTAAAACGTTTTGCTAAGAAAATTCAACAACATTCAGGTAATGAAATGGCGTTGATGTTCCTAGGACAAATAACTACTAACTAAGAGCATGCTATAGTTTCAAATTTTATCTAGAGAAAATTTTATAAGAAGCATTTTTAAACTTCACAATGAACTTAAAAAGACTTAAAATAAAATGTAGCTTTGCATTATCTGTGCCGTACCGTGTTTGTTGTTAACATTGTTATGTTTTATTTCCTTCTTACTGTGTAGGTAGTAATTGCTTTAGAGTTGAGTATTACGTAATACAACGTTTGTGGATTTAACCACTTTATCAAGACGATCACGAACCAAAATTAATAACAATAAACAATAAATAGTAATAAGTATAGGTACGCTTTCCTAACAGTGCGTGAGTACCCAGAAGAACATATTTTGAACATATAAAGGACATTAATTTAAGTGTGATTCTGCTTTCAAGTATTCATTGGTTTCATTGAAATCGTTTTTGAGTAAAGTTTAGGTGACAATAAATAAAAACTCTAAGTGCAAACGCACTTTTAATTCTACTTTTAAACCCGCACAAAATAGACTCTTTGCTCCTTTGTTTTTAGGTTTCAAAAAAGCACAGTTGGTTTATTTTCCTAATACTAATTTACCATCAGCGTTAAAACGCAATATGGTTTCCAGATAAATTTAAAAAAATTGACAAACGCATCTTAAAAATTAATCAGGCCTAATCGATTTTGGCTACACCGTGCAATTAAGGCCTATGCCTTGGCTATGAACCTAGTAATTTGAATTTTTCATATTAGTAGTAAGAAAGTAATTAATAAAACATCGAATTAAGGCCATACAGTTTTTTTTCTTCAGATATTTCAATAACTGACCATAACATGTACATCTACAATTTTACATTTTACTAATTGCTTGAAACACACTTATTTACTGATGCTTCTTCCTTCTATCCTTAACGGCTTTCGATATCACCATGTTCCTTATGTTAAAACATACGCCCTGTATACGTAAAAAAAAACTTATCGACTTATAGCTGACACAAACTGTCGTTATAATAGAATTAACAACAAGGTTATTGCTTTAGGATTAATTAATTATCATTTAACGCATAACATATTGTTGTGAAAAAGTTGTATAGAATAAATTACAAACTCCATGTAATATTTACGCAGCTGTCGTAGGCAAAGACCCATAAAAAGACAAAATCAAAATCGAATTTGTTAGTGAACAACTGTATTAAGAAAAAATATTTTAGGAATTAGACTATTAATTTTAATCGGTAATTACGAAGCTAATATCAAGAACGTTTTAAAGCAGTATTTTTCTAAATCAAACCGTGTAGAGTAATGTGTTTGGTGAAACTTTTTATTTATAAAAGTTACCATAAAGTTAAGTTCTTTCGTCAGATTGGGTATAATTGTGAATCTAAAACTGTCCCTTTCTTTAGTTTCCTCCATAATATCCTATGACAATCTCCTTAATACTGGCAAAAAAATGGTTAAAAAGAAAATAATAAATTACCCCTTACATCACGAATCCTAACAGAATTAAATGTCACATCCTATCAGCCTTCGTTTTATCAGGATGGAAAAGCCAATGATGCCGAGATATATCAACGATTGTTACACGGCGTGGGCCCTTATAGACAGAATAAACTCATCACCGTTCTCATTTTAAGCTAAAAAATTATAATCTTTTGAGTGTTAGGATATATGAATATTTTGTTAGTTCTGTATATAGATTTTTGCATTAGGTTTTCTGAGACTATCGGAATGGTATTTTCTCGGAGTAAAAGAGAATTGATATTGCCAAGCAGTTTGCTGCCGAATGTGTGTGATAGGAAGTGTTTTTGTATTTGCAAAGGATGCTTTGAGTAACATGTAAAGTGACGGGTTACTCTTGCCTGACTGGATCAATAGACTTCTGGCTTATCAGTCTACTTCCAGAAAATAAATCCTGATGTGCATTCCATCACTCATACCTTCCTGCAGTCTATCTTCTTACTTTTTTTTTAAACCTCTGTATATTTCATAGCGATAACCACACATCAAGACAAATAATGACTTACTTAGAGTATGACCTCAGGATAGATGTAATAAATGTGTTTAAACTTTAGTAAAATAGGTGTTACAAAATGTGACGGATTTATCTTTTTCGTAAAAAAGTTGTGATTTGTTAGCTCTAAATAACTTGATGTTTCGCAGTTTAAAGATTTACATACGGTCAGACAACGAAAGAATCACACTTTTATGTATAAAGATCCATAAACGATGAAAATGGTATCAACCAGCATATGATATTTTACCTTGAAATGCTTCTGGGAATACTATCACTGTTGCAACATCTCGCCCAGCCTGTTTTTTTCTTCCCTCAATTATAAAAAGACTTCCATGAAACATTTAAAAGCCCAAGAAAACATGAATTAATTATATTAGGTAGATTTTCGTCTAGCATTCATTTATACAGAAACTAATTATATATTTTTTTAAAGATGAAACAAAATACGGTAACAACAACTATTGTCAGGAGTCAAATGTAATTTAAATGTTTCAATATATGTTCGTTAACCTTTATTCCGCTAGACAGGGTTGGCAAATAGGTGGCACGCGTGCCAAACTTGGCACGCGAGAGATTTTCGACGGCACCCTAAAGAATTCTATGAATAATTTTTTTTTTAATTTTAAACTTTTTCGAAAAGTTTTATTTATTTTTAATTAGTATGCTAATTATCTACAACTACATGTTATTTAAATATCAAAAAATTAAAAATACGAGAAAATAACAACTCTTCTAATATCGATACAATAATTTGTTCATTACTATATCTTCATATAAAATACCAACTGTAGCGAGCACGGAACTTTTGATTGTATACAGTAGCGTAGCAAGCGGGGGGCCGGTTCGCCCCGGGCGGCACTTTTTTTGGGGCAGCACTTTTAGTCTCTACCCAAATGGGGTAAAAATGAAAATCTCGGGGTAACGAAGGATCAGTAGATATAATAATCAGTTCCCGCACTAGCGCTATTAAATTCCTAAAAATTAATTTTAGAAAAAGGAATTCTTACCGAAGTTAGAGGATAAAACGGGTTACTTGACCTTGCTTCACTGAAAACCCGCTCCCTTGTAACGACAGAAATTCCAAGTTTCTAATAAAATTTACAATATGGTACCAGCCATTCAATAAAATTTCAAACAATTCATTTATTTTAGGCATTAAATTCCATGCAGTTTTAAACTCTATTGTAACAGGGACTTTTCGCCCTTATAAAAACTAATTTCGTGGGAGTGGGGGCAATCTGATTTTTAAAAAAATCAGAAAAGGTTCTACTGTAAAACTGTTATTTTGGAAGATGATAAAGTATTCTCCATTATCTAACTTGCTTTAAAACACGTTTGAACGTCTAAAATTAAAAAAAAAAAATCGCCTGCGGCGCATTTGTTTTCCCCCCACTTTTTTGTGTCGATCTCTGCTTGCATTTGGCAAAAATCAAAAATTAACAACCCTTATTTATAGGGGCGGCAAGTTTAGGGACCGCGAGGGGCGGCACAACCTCTAGCTACGCCACTGATTGCATATGTATTTAGTGACACATAAAATCATGACGTTGGCAACACTGAACGAAATAACTGACAGTTGTTTCTGGTAGGTAGGGTAGGTTAGGTTAGGTTAGGTACTGGCACGGGGAAAAATTTGTATTAAATTTTATTTTATTTTGGCACACTGATCAAATCCTATTTGCCATCCCTGCGCTAGATAATACCGAAAGCGCACTAAAAATCCGACTTTTTGTTACAAACGAGATAGAGAAAATCAATTTAACATTTGCCTTTGTATTTTAACGTGAGTAGGTATAGTTATTTCCGATTTATTTTCCTACTTTGTATATGGTTTCCGACATAAAATATAGTGATTTTTGCTTTAATTGTTGCCTATATCCCTGAATTTAGTTATTCTTGAGCCAGTGGCGCGCGTTGGTATTAATCGCCGCGGCGCGAACTCATTTCTGGAACCCTCAATCTATATTGGAAAAATATTGCAAAAAATATATGGGGTTACTGCTACAGTTATTGGCCTTTATGTTTTTATTGGCATAGTCTGAATTTAATCGCATATAATGAGAATTATAAATCAATTTAAGGGATTTTGTTATTAGTTTGCAAAGTTTAATCATTTCTGTTTAAAACTTGTCACTTTTTTTTTGTAACAATGTTGGTAACAAAAATAACAAACCATACTTACCTGGAGCAGGTTGCAGTCGCAAGTGAGAAATGGCGCAGTGCAAGTGAATACCCTAAGGAGAGTGTCAGTTTTGAATAGCTTATTTTATTATTAATTATTGGTTATATCATATTTAATATATCATATATATCACAAACTTTATAGCCTTATTACACTATAAAGTGACAAAAATACATATTTCTGTGGCTACAGTTTTAATAAGAGATTTATTTGAAGGGTGGCTAACAATTGCATCATAAAAATCTGTAAAATTATAGTTATTGGCATGGGTGGCCTATAACTAGTACACCTGGATTCTGCCTAGATTTAGTTACTAACCGTGGCCAATGACTAAAGTATTGTATGCCAATAACTATACACAGTTACTTTTAGCGGTTAATTTAAATTGTAAATTTCCTGAAAAGGCCAAAAGTAAAAGAAGCTGGTGTTTTAAAAAAAAAATACAATAAGAACGATATAAAAAAAGCACTAGAGGCTGTGAAAAACTGAATATCTAAACGAGAAGCTTCGAATATGTATAATGTTCCTAGGGCCACATTGCAGTTCCGCCTATCCGAAAAATTTGTTAGAGAACGCCATGTTACTTCTTCAGTACTGACTTATTCCGAAGAAGCTATAATTTTGGCCTGGCTAGAAGAAAGCCAAACAAAAAGGTTTTCCCAAACGATGTGACGATATTGATTTTTATCTTTTCTGCTGTTAATTTAAATTTTTTTATCGATTTTTGTTTTGTTTGTTATATCACGCAAGCCATGGAATTTTTAAGCAAAACAAGATCTTGTTTAAAATACACTCCTAAATAGCTCACTTTTGTGCCAGTTAACCAACCTTGTATTTGCATTATTTACAGAGATAGCAATAGTGTCCCATGGAAAAGTGAAACACCCTGTATATTTTATATTTGGGTGAGACTCACTTTTTTTTACAAAAATTTATAATAGCAAAAAATTTGCTGAAAATTATTTGTATGAACTCGAAATCAACCAGAATCTAAAGCAAACTAATTTTTATATTCGTGTACAACTTCCTGAGTTTAAACTTTGTTAGTTATCATCCAATGTACCTACTTTGTAACATAAGCTATCATTAAAAGTTTCCCACGTTCTTGAAGTTGCTTTCAAAATAAATTTAGGCTGAGACTCACTTTGGCAAACGACAGCTGCACCTTATCAATTTAGAGTGTTTTAATAACATTTTGTTCGTTTCTTATGCCTGTTTGACCTTACTTCATTGTTAACAAAGGATGTTACCCAGTGCTGAATGCTATTTCATATAGATCTTGCAAATAGCACAATAAACACTGAATATATCTTAAATTTATTGGATGTGCGCTCTTTCTAGAATCCAATTTAAAGCACAATCTCTAAAGAGTTCTATTTGTAGCATAAAAGTGCAGAAGAAATACAACAAATTTCACATTCAGCTAATTTTATAGAAAAATGTCTAGTTTAAGAAGTAATTTTATAAAACCAAATTTCCAATCTTTAAAAAAACATAAAATGTTATTATTAAGTGGTTGATTTTAGAGGATAAAAGTTGCTAAAAAATTAACTTCTGAAATAACAGATAAATTTAAAGAAAAGTGCAGACAGAGTTATTGATATAAGCTTTTATTTTGACCATCCGTCGGGCGCAATGGTGAAAATTGATACCAGCATAATTCTTTTTGGTGCCATTATTGAACATGAGAGTTCGGAAATTTCACCTGTACAGTACCTTTCTTAGTCTCTTCTGGCTACCCTCCATTGACAGGTAGGCACATGTTGTTATTTATACACAGTGTTTAGAAAAAAGGCATCTTGCAACAAATGATACAATACCAGTATCTTTACAGTTCGTTTTTAATGGGATTTTTCAGATACAGGGTCTTCCAATTACTTCTACTAAGGCGCCAATAAGGTTTAGACTGCGAAAAAAGAATTAACAGCAACTGAAAAGACACATATCGGGCTTCGCGTCGGTTAGTTTTAGAGCAATGTATCAAATTGATACATCGCGTCCGATGCTGTCACTAATGTTTTGCCTAAACTTTAAGAGAGCCTAATTTAATAACATTTCACTCAAGAATTAATGCAACAATGAATGGCATTTGAAAGAAAACTCAAACGCCAATACCTTCACCGTTATTTCAAGTAAAGTCTAGTCCACCCGATGCGTGAACAAATTAATGTAATGCGCCCGCCGGAGGTTAATGTCCTGTACTAAGTTAAAAAAAAAAATTTCATTTAAACTTTTTGAAGCAATATCTAATTTTTAAAACTACAGTTTGCAAGACACGAAACAAAAAGCCTTTTTGTTTAAAAGCAACAATATTTATTGCTTATATATTAAACAAACTAACTTTAAAAAAAAATAATTCACTTCATTGTTTCGTACGCCTTAAAACATTTTTATCCGAGCGCTGACCGTGAACGCAAACGGAATAAGAATTCAATCGAGGAACATCCCTGAAACCAAATAGATTTCTTTAGGGACTTCCCAGTGGTCAGGACATTTACAGCAACACATGTGAAATACAGAATGTGGACAGCGAAATTTACCTGTTGGGAATATACCGACAAAATGACGGCGGGTGCAGTGAACCCCGGTCTAAATTAAAAATAATAGCGGGTATAACGGTGTAATGTGTTTTGAACTTAGTTATTGACTTATCCCTAACCAAAAAGTTTGGAAAATAGCGTGATTCTGATTATATATCATTAAATATTTTGAATATAACAAGGGCAAATAAATTACAATACAAAATTTAAAGCCAAACAGAACCGGAACTATTGGTTCCAAAGAGTAAAATAATTGGAATATATGGGAGCGACCAAGAAGCACAAAACGAAAAGAGCCTTGCTAAAAAGAGTGAAGCCATGCAAACCATTTCAAAAATGATTGGATCAACATTAATATCGATAAGCACTAAGATCAGAGCCAACAGAATGCTAATACGAACAGCTCGCTGTACTATATGGATTTAAAACATGTAACCTAAATAAGAACAGCGCTAAAAGGCTGGAGAAATGGACAAATAAAGATCTACGACGGGGTGAAAGACAATGATTGACTGGAAATGACGTGCGAATAGGTAAGTGATACATATGGATATCCAAGTATCGGGCATAAAGTAAAGGTACCTACATAGAACACAATGCCAATGGCTGGATCATTTGTATAGAATGACATGATAAACATGCAAAAAAATCGAGCCTAGGAAAAAAAGGATAGGAGAAAGACAAAAAAAGGCGAAGAAGAAAACGGTTTAAAGCAGTCAATAAACACATTTATTTTTTTTAAATTTTAAATTTTGAAATGCAACTAGTCAAGCTACTACTGACTAACGAGCACCTTAAATCTATCTTAATCTACTAATTACTACAAATAATAGAACTCCTCTCCTCGGTGTGTCCTATTTCCTGGTTTCCACTTGGGCACGTCCCTGGCCTGCCCACTTCACTACACTACACTACCAAGCGAGCTTATACAAGTTCGAACGGCTTAGTTCGTTTTAGCCTTCGCACTATTGAAGCGTTGTAAAGAAGCTGCACTACCTCCTCGTTGACGTGCCGGTGTAGTCGGTCCTCGTGCTTCTTGGCTGATTTCTTAATCTCCTCGGTAACATGATTGGCTCCAAGGTCTTTATGGATATCATTGTTTCGACAGTACCATGGGGCATTTACAATTCCCCTTACCACTTTGTTCTGAAATTTTTGGATGATTTCAATATTGCTTTTACTCGCACAGCTGTGCTCCATAAGTCCAGACCAGTTTCAGTATTACACATGAGGTTATTGAGAATTCAGGACTAAGAAAGATGAACAAAGAACAAACTTAAAAAAAAGTGTCCGCTGGTTGCTAACAAAATTGAAGCAATGGGCTATTTAATATATTAGTTTAAAAAGATACGTCATGAATAAATAAATTTATTATAAAAAAAATACAACACGGCACCACTCGCAGAGCCAAATTTATAAATGACAATCAAGCATCCAGAGATTTTAAACGTTTCAAAAATTATAAACAAAACAAACCAAACCATAGCCATTTTGATGAGCTGCTATCAAACACTGATGTAAAGATTTTTTTTCGTTTTCACTTGAACTCGAAATTAACCCTTGAATATTTAAAAGATCCATTAGAAAATTCGTTACAAAGCGAAAATTATCGTTTACAAACAGTATAAAATCACATAAAATTCATTTTAAGGAAAGGTACTCAGACAAATGTATCCCTTAAATAACATTTAATACCAAGCGAAACATTATTATTAATTCGCTGCATAAAATTAAGGCTTTTCGAATTGGTAAACAAATACATTTACATAAGCAAGTTTCATAATGCTTAAAAATATATGTTAAAAGTAATAAGTGAGATGATATGATTTAAGTGACACTCAAAATTCTCGTAAAATGTAATACGGTCATGAAGAAAATACTGGTAAAAACCAAATGGTTTGAATAAGTTCGATAAGGCGGAATATAGCCAGAGCTTAAACTGCGCCATATAAAATATAGCTTTTTGTTGCAAGGGAATATTGCATACATCGACAACTATTTCTGAAATTGCTCAATATCATGCACTACTTAAACGAAATACGACTACAGTGTTCCACAGCGTCAATAGAACTTTGAAATACTATAGCAAACTTTCTCACTGCAACATTTTTTACAACCGTTTTTATGTTTAAATTGCACACTTATTCAAAATGCAGGTACCTCTCTCATAAAATCAACTGCTATTAATTTACTTCAGTAATAGTTGTAAGATTTAATAGGCGTTTATTAGAAAATTAATCATCGCTGATAAAAAGACTATGTTGTGAAAGTGCTTGACCACTTTCAGTAGCAATAAAATAGCATCAGCGATTTTTAACTCAAATTAGAAGTGAATAAAAATATTTCAAGCATTTATTCATGCTCAAGCTAAATAGATAAGGTTTTTAAAAAATTACTTTTAATTTGTGTTAAAATTGAATGTAAAAAATGCAATATAGGAAAATCATAACCTTTTAGTATATAGGTAGATAACAAAAAGACTTTTAAAGAAGACTTTTTTATTTTAGACAAGAGCAATAAAGATAATTTATAATTTATAATTTATATACCAACAAGTAGTTATCATCTTTCTAAAAGCAAAAAACAAAGGTAATGGCCTTTATTTATTTACTAAATTGGCATAATTCTAAAGGTTAGAAGTTCTCCATTATATGTTCTCTTATAAATTTATTTTTCATTTCTTAAATTATGTCTAATAGATAACAATTGCTTGATGATGTATATATTCTGGAAATTACTTCAAAGATTTTGTGTTTGGTTTAGAAAATAAACATCTATAGGTATATCACCTGAAAAAAAGAGCAGAAAAAAAACAAATATTTTAAAATTTTAAGCTAAACGCCCAGGTAACAAAAAACACATGGAAAGAAGCATATAAACAAACAAATATGTAGGGACAATAAAAGAAACAAAAGCCTGACACCTACCGGTAAAAAGACGTAAGAAAAAGCACAAAAAAACCAAAAGAGAAACGAAAAAGTGTTTTGTACAGGCAGTTTTATAATTAATGACACTATTCCAAATTTGCAGTCTATTTTCTAAAATAAAAAAATATGCATAACCAAGGTTTACCTGCGTATTTTTGAAAAATTGTCTCAAAAGTTTTTCATTCCAATAACGTTTGTGAATCATAGTTCTAAGAATATATTCAAAACCATGTTGTTAACACAATTATAGACTTGGTTACGTGGGTTGCAGAAATGTCTAATTTGTTTTCAAATTGTTTTGATAAACAAGCAAAATAAGGATAAACTGCTCTTATTTTAAACAAAACACTAAAATTTCTGATTTTAATGTAAACTGACGCAAATTTGCTTTGTTTCTCTTTTTGAGGGAAGGCGAATGTGCTTAAAATATTATATTCCGACCCTTTATACCGCAAAATGTATTTTATATTAACCAACCTAAGGTTGGTGGAACATTAACGGGATCTCAACAAATATTTGCTCGATTATGTTACGATAAACACGCATATATGTTTTGTAACAACCAAAATCCCTAGCACGATGTACCCTATCGTAAGGCAGGTATTACAAAATATTTACTGTTTCCCATGTTCTCAGCTAGCCCATCAACTAGCGCTGTGTTTGTTTTAAGCAGTAAATTAGTAAATAAGTACTACAAAACCCAACACACTCTTTTAACCAACGAAGGTCTTTTCACCAAACTGGGATTTCTTGGCTTAAATGTTTATTTTAAAGGATGAAAACTTATTAAACTGGACTAAAACCAACATTGAAATTACAATTATTAAAATTAAATGCTATTATCAATTTAATAATTTGTAATGGTGTGCAATGGTGTAGGTCTACTTATCGTACAAAAACAAAAATATAGGATTAGTGAATTCCCAACGAATTAACAACATACATTTAAATTTGTAGAGACGTGGGCAAAATTTATCACTATTTTCAAATCGACTAAAATTTAAACCCCTAAAAAATACAAGGTGCACCATAAAAACGAATTACATTTCAAAGTGATGCTACTTTGCTATTATCGAGATATCCGAGATCGCACTTGTCATTTCTAGTAGCTGTCAACAAAGCATTAATTTGTAATCATCGTAATCATGAATGTTTGGAAAACTCAACATCGTGCATATATTTTTGAACAATATTTCAAAAAGAGATGTATAACATCTAATCAACGATTATTTAGTCGGGACTTCAACGATACAGAGATAGACCTGTTTTACTACTAATTTATAGATTAAGAACTTTCTTAAGACTGCTTTAGTATGCAGGAAAAAGTCTACAGAAAGCAATTTACGGTACGTACCGAATAATTAAGTTAGAGAATCTATATATCGGTCTCTTCAGCAATCTGCTTGACCACATTCAGCATCATTGAACATATCAAACGCAAGATTGCTTCTAATATTATACAACCACCCATACAAGATTCAAATTGTCTAGGAATTGAAAAATCAGGATCTTATTAGCCGCGAACCTTTTTGCAAGCAGTTTTGCGACAGTGATGTCCAACCGGTAGCTCGCGGGCTCCGGAGCCCGCGAGGCTATTTTGAGGCGCCCGCGAGCAGAAGTTGCACTTATAGGTTACTCATTTAAAAAACCTTCAAGTATTAAACATTTTCCATCAATAAAAAAGATGACAGAAGACAATGACAAAAATTATCAGCCAAAAAAAACATAATGACCTTCAATTGCTTCAAGATGAATTTGATAGATGTTTTCAGGATCTAAAGGAAATCGAACTTTTATTATTATTTTGGGCATTTTGATGTAAGCTACACTTAAGCAGAAGTTTACGTTCGTCGGCAAACCAGAATTTGAAATAATGATTTTAAAAAATGACATCCAACTAAAAGCTATTCGAAATGATGGTTTTTGGTAAGCAACATACCCTGTCATATATCAGAATCTTATAAAATGTGCGATAAAGATAAACTTTTTTTTGCTTCTTTATACTTCTGTGAAATGACATTTTTGCAGCTAAACATCATCAAAACAAAAGATAGGAATGTTCTTAACAATAAAAAACTAAGTGTTCATAATACACAAATCTCCTTACGGATCAGATTTTAAAACAGTATCAGAAAATATACAGTAGCAAGTTTCATATGAATTAAAAGTATATTGTAACTGTATTAAAGAAAGTTTTCTTGGTTCAAATGCCTACTTTTAGAGTTTTAATTTTTTGGCTATGATGGGGGAGGGGGAGATTACTACCATTGCCCGCTAAACTTCTGCAGTAGTTAAATTATTACCCCCAGCCTCAAAAAGATTGGACATTACTGTGTTAGACGATACACCTGACCAATTTAACAATGCATGAATTTCCAACATTTTATTAAACGGGATATGTTAACAAGCATATAATAACCGTTATAAGTCTAATGAGAATACAAAACAAATTCACCAACACTCACTTCATGGCGTTAAAGTTACTGTTTGATGTGCAGTTTGGTCTTTTGGCAACATCGATCCTCATATTTTCGAAAATCACAATGTTGTCGTGCAGACTTGCCAGCTTTCTGGATTTTACAGTTTATAATTTATTTTTGAGAGCCTACCTAATATCCAAAGTATACGTCAATCAAACGCCCACATACCATCGAGAAACTCAAAAATAATATACGGGAAGAAGTTATATCAATAAAAATTTGAGAAACCTATTGGAAAATGTCCGTTCACGAATGTGTTGTTTTAAAAAAAATTAATGCTTTTAAATGCTCTTCAATAATGTAGTTGTTTCACTAATAAAATAACTTTCAACTAACTTACAACACTTGGAAATATCTTTTTTTTTTTCGTTGACCATGTAGGTACCTATATAAAAACAAAAAGCAATAGACATAACATCGCTTTCGTGATAAAGGAAATGAATAGTTCAAACCTAATTAACTATGACAATAGTACCCAAACTTTTAGTTTTCACCTTGTACTAGTTTTTTATATGCCATAAATGCATGATAGTCTAAACATTTTCAATTATAGTTGTAATTAATTAAAGAGTTTTTGCAATGAAGGGCAGGCAATATTTTCCGAAATATTCAGATTAGTTTCCAATCAGTGTATCAAAGCGTATATTGATTGCTACGAACAAGTACAATAATTATTATTATCGCTAACGTAACAAGAGGCTAATAACGTATTTGTGGTATAATGCAAACTTGTTACATCATTGAGACTCCAATGCAAATATGCAAAAGAGTAACGTTTTTTGCTTTTTGTACAAAGGAAGCTTTTTACGTTTCGTGTATATTTTACCGCGATATAAAGGACATGTACATTCTGTATTCTGAATTTACGGTTATACCGGAAAGTGATGTCAAAACTTAGATTACTGCAGCTAAAGTTGCACGCTGTGAGACTCATATTGATTTATATTCTGTCAAAATATTTTTCATTTTCGCCGCTTGTATTTGGTAGTTTCAGGAACACGTCAAAAGAAAGATATTAATATTAGCTGCATCGTTTTTTAATAAACGCCCAACATTTTATTTTCCTGTTAGTTAAACAAATTTATAATACTTTTTTTATTATTATTGTAAACGTAAAATTGCTATTGTAGGTATATAGTAAAAGTTTAAAGTTTCGTTTCAGATTTTCGCGGTTACTATTATTTTGTATGTTGTCTTTGGAGTATACCCGCATAGTATTTATAAATTCTCGACGTTTCGGCCAGCTCTTCCTGGCCATTTTCAAGAGATATTAAACAAGATTTTAACTGTCTGATGAAAACAATGTCAGACAGAAACTAATGTCACTTTATGTTAGTCAAGGCTGACTAAATTTGCAAGTGAGAGACGGTGCAAATTTAGTCAGCCTTGACTAACATACAATTTAGTTTTATTTACTCAGTTTATACAACTTGCTTCATTTCCACACAAATTTTAAAATTCGTAATAATATAAATAATGTTTAAAAATGCAGCGCATATAACTTTACTGTTCCGAAACAGAGCAATTTGCTGAGTGAAAATATTGCAAAAACTATTTCTTTTTCCAATGTATTTTAGAACGTTTTCACGCAATTGGGCAACATTCATTTTCTCTTTCTTGTCTTCGGTTTTACTACTCAAAACCTACTACAAACAAAAACGATCAGTTAAATAAATGATCGTGGTAAATCAGCAAAATCTGTTTTACTTTTTGTTGGTTCCCGCGTTGCAACAAAAACAGAAGAATGCGGTGTTGACCAAATAAGTAGAAATGCGTGGGATATCCCTTCGAGTTGAATATACCAACAAAACAGCAAACAACCACCAATTTTAATTAAATTAAGTTAATACAGAAAATACGAGAATTTTAAAAAATATTTTAGGGATAAAACGCTTTCGTATATTTGTTTATATACGAATAGTGACTTAAGCAAATTAAAGACAAACAGTGTGGCTAAAAATATACCTCTACAGAGTAAAGCCATCTATGAAATTAAATTCAGTTTGGCTTCCAAACCTCCAGTTGCTGAAAACTTGCTAGTACCTAGTTCGCTCGAACTTATTAGCTAATTGCAGGATACAAATATTAAGAGTTATGTGACCAGTTTACATAATATATTATTCCTTCGAAACTTGTGTTGCGTAATCATCCTTTGTATAAGAAAATTTACGAACTGTAGCTGTTTCACATTGCCGTTTTCATAAGCGGCAAACAGTAGCGGCTGCGAATGACGTTGGCTTAGGGTTTAGGGTTTAGTCCCCACTTATGTTACGATATGAAGCTAATTTCGTATTTAATAATTTTGGTATAAAATGGCAAACCAACTCTACTACAGAACATATTAAGATTAAGACTAAAGGAGATAATTATATACATTACATTAAGTTAAAAAGTGTGTAGGTATCTTTACTCCTAAGATATGTTTTTCGTTTTTGCTTCTTCAATGGCTACATCCAGTATATTAAGATTTACAGATTAAGATTTGTTACATATCACGCGGCCCAAAAAATCGTAAATACTGTATTTTTCTTAACTTTGCAATTTGCTTAAAGATTTTTGTGTAAATCAAAACAAAAGCGAATATTAACTGAAACCTTGCTAGTCAGAGAAAAAAGGAGAGCAAGGAGAAGATGGCAGCAATCGAGGAATCCGTCTGATAAAACTTTCTTAAATAATAAAACACAGAAACTCAAAAGGGAAATACAAAAGATTAAAGAAGAATCAATAAAAACCTGACGGCAGATGAAGAAACACACTACTCCCTTTGGAAAGCGACAAAAAAGATCAAGAGACCTACCATGTCAATTCCTCCTATTAGAAAGGACGCAGGCACATGGGCTAGAACCAACAAACAGAAAGCAGACTTGTTTGCTGATCACTTAGCGAACATCTTCACACCTAATGAGATACATGTGAATAATGTATTGGAGGAAGTAAATAACCCAAGAACAGAAAATATTACTCCCGTTACCCCAAAAGAAGTAGTTGAAGTAATAAAAAACAAGTTAAATTCAAAAAAGGCACCGGGATTTGACTTGATCACAGGTGAGATATTAAAGCAATTGCCCAGAAAAGGCATAGTCATGCTTACTTATTTGTTTAACGCAACGTTTAGATTAAAACACGTTTCTAGTAGTTGGAAAGTAGCGAAAGTAATCATGCTACCCAAACCGGGCAAACCACCGAATGATGTCAAATCCTATAGGCCTATATCTCTACTACCGATTATTTCAAAATTATTCGAAAAATTTCTCATAAAAAGATTAAGACCGTTAATAGAAAATAGTAAGCTAATTCCAGACTACCAATTTGGCTTTAGACAGAAACACTCGACTATCGACCAAGTACACCGCATAACTGATGTAATTGAACGAGCCCTCGAAGGAAAGCAAGTCTGCTCTGCAGTTTTTTTAGACGTTGCTGCAGCTTTCGATAAAGTATGGCACCAAGGACTGATACATAAAATTAACAAAACGCTTCCTAAGCAATACGTAGATATCTTAACATCATACATCTCTGACAGACTACAGAATAAAACAAGAAGATGAATATTCCGACTTGAAGGAGATAAAAGCAGGCGTACCACAGGGTAGCGTCCTTGGTCCTGTCCTTTATTTGTTATACACTAGTGATATACCAGTAGTAGAAGAAGTTACTGTAGCTACATTTGCAGACGACACTGTACTACTTGCAGTAGGCAAAGACCAGAAAACATCCACCAGAGAGTTGCAAACAGCCAGTAACGTAATGCTCAACTGGACCAAACAATAGAAAATTAAGCTTAACGAGTCTAAGTCCATCCATGTCAACTTTACAAATAAAAGGATAACGGATCCACCGCTACTTAATATAAATGGGACTATAATGCCATATGAAAATCAAGCGAAATATCTTGGCATGACCCTTGACGCAAAATTGCGATGGAAATAACATGTTAAAAAGAAAAAAAATGAACTTAATCTAAAATACAGACAGTACTTTTGGCTTCTTGGAAGATATTCCAAATTATCAATTTATAATAAGATCCTAATATACAAACAGGTCCTGAAACCGGTGTGGATTTACGGTATTCAACTTTGGGGTTGCACCAAAGACAGCAATATTACATCTATCCAGACTTTCCAAAACAAAGTGCTACGTAATATGGTAAACGCTCCGTGGTACGTCCGCAACAGTGATCTTCATCGAGACCTTGGTATACCAATGGTTAAGGAAGAAATTAAAAGGTTTGCTTTCTGGCATGCGTAGTAGATGTCCCAGCCATGTTAATTGGTTTGACTCCATCTTTTTCATTATATCTTTCACTCCTAAGCTGTTTCTGATTTTGTTATTGCTTATCTTATTAATTAGTCTACATCAGTGATTCCCAAAGTGGTCTATATCGACCCCTAGGGGTCGACGACGACCTGCAAGGAGTCCAAGTCAGCGGAAAAAAAAATTGGGGGTCCATGAAATGAAAATGGGGGTCAACGATAGTGGATCTCATATAAGCAGGTCGTGACTTTAATTTTGGCATTCCATGAATCGAATAATCCACATACACAGATAGTACCTACCTATTTACTTACATAAAACTACCTTAATATAAAGACATATAACTATCTACCTACATAAATTATAAAAGTACCTATGAAGTAAAAATTTTTAAAACAAATGTTCATGAAAAGTGATGAAGAATTATATTAAAATTTAAGTTGTTAGGTATATTTTCTGATATATGAAACTGTCTAAGAATTATTACAAACTAGCAGTTGCCCGCAGCTCCGCCCGCGTACGTTTAGTTTAAAGAAAACTTGATGAATTTGCAAAAAATCAATATCAGGTAAGCAGGGGGTCTACCCAAAACCGAAAAACATGGCAAGTGGTCTACGAGACAAAAAAGTTTGGGAACCTCTGGTCTACATTCTCCTATTTTTTTCAAAATTCTCATTTACTGCGTCTGTATACTTTGTTTTTGCCCAAGTTTCTAGACTATAAGTAAGAATGGGTACGAATGCATTAAATACTTGCGTCTTAGTTTCTTCTCGGCATTTACAAAATTAAAATTCCTAAAAAGTTAAGTTGTTTACATAAAAACTGTTTATTTTAAGAGCAACATTTTAAATATTTTACACAAACATTAAAAGTGTCGCAAATACGAAATAAACATCTTTAAGTTCTTAAAAACTTTACAGACATCTATTCTTATTTGCATTAGAATGACTTGTTTACTAATTTTAGATTAAAAATAATCTTCACTTACATGTAGTTTGGTTTTACTACAGTATTACATTTTTGAATTATTCTTTACTTCCAAATATAATATTATGTGTAGGTATCAGCATTAACTATATAAAATATCCAATAATATAATAATAATGCACGATCTTTAATGTGCGTTTTAGATGAAATATATTTTTGAAATGTAAGTAAAAAGGGCTTCATAACAGGAGAAATCATTCCAAGTCGCTGCTAAGTGGTTCTCCTTTGACTGGCACAATTGACATTAAGTGCTAGAGAGCTTGATTTTATTGGAGTGGACGAAAGAAAACCGTAACTTTCAGAACAGGAAATCTGTCAAAGAGATTCCAACAAATACAAAATGAACGTTGCATGTTTTTAGACAATAGAAATTGTGAAAGTTCTAAGTTAAATTAGTAGCCTAAATAGAAAACTGAATTTAGTTGTTGTATTTATAATTCATTTCATGTAGTAGCAGTTAGAGCTACGTAATGTGTAGTATATAATTGATTAAATTAGTTGTTTTCGGTACACATTATCAGGAGAGAATGTAAGCATAGTAAAGACAGGTCTTATTAATCACTACCAAACGAAGTTTCAAAATTCAGCGCTTAGAATTTCACACACGTTACTCTAATTATGCAGCAAGTAACGAACTAAAATAGCTCAATTTATTATGAAACATGTCAGGTTACATGAGAAAGATTGCCAACTGCTCCAAGATAACAATTTAATGTAATAAAACAAATTTTTAGAAACAAGGAAAGCCCATTTTAACTTCTTTTGTCATACAAACAAGAATCAAAAAATGTAATAATATACAGGGTGTTCTATTTAAAATAACTAGCTTGGTTGCCATAGCAAATAAACCGTAAAAAACAAAACAAAATCGAGTACCTACACCATAAGGCGCAGAAAAGATAGCCATGCATCTTTTATATAAAACATTTTGTTGTTTAAATCAATATTTTAGAAGATAAAAGCGGTATTTCATACTTTTTTATGTTAAAATTTGCCTTTTTTTATAAACTTTATAGGTCTATAATTCGATAACCATCGAGTTTTGGACTATGTGTTCTTTATATAGGTTACCTTTTTTGCTTAAATTGGCTCAAGGAACATGCTTCTTAAAGTTGGCCGTTACGTCATGCAACACCTGTTAATATGATTGTACTTATGCTAAGTCTGCTTATGCCGTAAATGCAAATTTTTAATAAAATACTAGGGATTTATATATTTTTTGATATTCTATGGGTAAAAATTGGCAGTTTATTTTCAAACACTGTGGGTGGCTCATTTTGCCTCAGTAGGGGGCTAAATTTGCAGTAGAGCATCAAATATGCACTTTATTATCATGTGGCTTAATCCATTGGGTGTCATGAGCCACCCCTTGAATTTTAAAAAATCCAAGTTTTTATGAGTTCTGAGCTTTTGTCAAACTATAGGGCATGCAGGTTGTATCCTTTTCTCCAATTTTCAAACACAGAACCTTTCAAGTTTTATAATTACATGAAAAAACGTACCGCTTTGGATTAGACGAAAGTGTCTGGCTTTTAAAATGCTCGTCAAAATTCGCAGCTCTCAACCAAATAAAATTTCCAATAAACTTTATTATTTAAGCATTGAAAATCTTACAAACAGATACTGGAAAAACAAAAACAGCCCCCCACTAGTCGAGGCTTTTTACGATACCAACCCATACGCAGAATTAATAGAAAATAACCATAAGGGGTCAATTTTTGATTTCGACTACAATATGTTGTTTTATAAGCCTCGTGTCATTTATCCTGTCTATTCTGATATTCAAGTGTTAAACAACAACATTATAAAACCTTTTATAAACTGTTACAACAACCCAGTTGTTGTATATACTGATTGCTTCAAAACGATTGACGGTGTTGGTAGTGCATTTTTTATTAAAAATGACAATATTTCGAAAACATACAGCATTCCTAAGATCTGCTCAATTTACACTGCTGAGGCATATGCGATCGAGCGAGTTTTGAAATACAGTAAAACTAACTATAATGCTAGAAACATCGTTATACTTTCCGATTCGAGATCTGTATTAAACTCGATTCAAAGTACGTCCTTAACAAAAAAACTTCCACATGTAATATCTAATATTAAAAAACATCTTCTGGATCTAACGAAAGTACAATGCTTAGTGGACTTCGTGTGGAGAAAGGACCATGCAGGAATCGTTGGTAATGAGATTGTAGACAACCTGGCTAGAGAAGCTACCTTTCTGCCAGTCAACAAAAATATTGCCTTACTTGACGATGTCAATAATCAATTCAAATTTCACGCCAGGAGTCTGTGGAGACAAAGTTGGGATCGGTTTACATAGACTTCACCTACACAATATACTTTAATACATCCCACTTTACCGCAAATAATTCCACACATAACATCTTTTAATGTCAGCAAATCATATTCAACAACTATCACCCGTTTAAAATTAAATCATGGCAACTTCCCCTCCCATCTGTATAAAATTGGCATAAAGGATAGCCCAGCATGCCCATGTGATGGGCAGTCTTACGGGGACTTAAATCATTTATTCTTTTCGTGTAGTCATAATACAATTTTAACAGAAAAGCTCTACAAAGATCTGATATCGTTGGGGGTGCACCTCCCTGTTAACATAGTATCGGTTCTATCTGTAATATCAAGGGACATTTGTGACGTTCTCGTTAATTTTGCTCGACTTGCTAATTTAAATATTTAAAGTATCGATAATATAAAATATCTGTGGCTGATGGACTACAGTCCAATGCCAAACAACTCATAAAAAAAAAAAAAAAAAAAACGTAAAAGACTTTGTGGAAAAATGGTTCAAGTCACCCCGCGCGAAGGTACCCCCACCCCCAGATTAAAGAATATTTTGATTGAAATCAGTTAGATGTCAAAGTATGAATATAACCATTTATTAAACTTACTTGTGATTATTTACTCACCTTTAGTGATTTTATAATAACGACTGAAAGTTATTTCTTTGATTTCTCAAAAACATGAAAAAGTGACATATCAACTTCTGCCATACCGCCACAGATATAGCAAGTCATATTGCTGATCTAATAATTAAAAAAATAAAAACTAATAAAATATATACCTAGGTTATGAATTTTCTCAACGGGTCGTTATCGAGCCACTTGAAATCGCCACAACTATTATTTGAAAAAATGTATTCAATTAAAATATTTTTTTCTTAGACACTGAATAACAGTTTTTAAAAGTTAAAAAAGTTCTGAGCTTAAATGGGTTATTCTGATTTTGTTCTAATACTGGCTAGGTAATATAATTTACATAAATAACTCTATTTTAATTACAAATGTCAAACATTTTGTTTAAAAACTTTCTCGAATGCACTTTTGTGATTGTGATACATTTAGTGAAATCGTAAGCCGTTATGTATGCAATTTTAAAATTAATTAAGGCAGGGTGGATATAAATCATGATTTTTTTTTAAATAAAAAAAAAACGATTTATTTGATTTAAATCAGATTTTTTTTATTTAAATCAGATTTTTTTGATTTAAATCAGATTTTTTAAAATTTAAATCAAATGTATCTACCATGTTATCGAACTTAGTGACATATTCACATGCTATTTCTGTTTTGTGCTAATATATTTAATAATCAATATATTTCATTCATTGGTGAATTTTTGTCAAAATGAAAAATTAAATATAATGATTAAGAATTTTGAAAAATCAGTGCTAAATGGTGAGGTTTAATTATTATATACAGGGTGAGTCATTAATGCGACATCGGTCGATTATGGCTAAACGGCTTGAGATATGAAGTTGATTCAAATGCTATTTTATACAGTTTTTTCTAAACAACACAATAAAAATATTTTCAAATATACAGGGTGAGTCACCTTTCTGGAACTAATAGCAACTTTTATATTTCAAATACAACACCCAATTTTTTATTTATTATTTTTGATCGCCTTAATTTTAGCTTTGCATCAATATAAAATACTACAGGTTTTTATACGGCGTTGTAAAAAAAAATTATTCAATGTTTTAAGTCTTTATTTAAAAAATTCTCCTGAAGTTATTTTGAAATACAGAGTTGTAATTTGGTATGGACATGCATTTCTCTGTTCGCTCGATATGAAAAAATTTGAATCACACATACAGTGTGGCAACTTCCATGATTTTCAAAAGCCCGTAACTCGATTTTTTCAAATGCAAACCCCTGTATTTTTTTATGTCATCGAATTCATCTTTAAAAGAGCTTCATATTTTGTTAAGTATGTCCTATACCCAAAACTCATACTTTTCGAGATATTCGACATTTTTTTTCAAATCGTTATTGAAGCAATAGAGTGCCGTGGAAATTGAAAAAACTGATTGTTCATTACGCTAACGTCAAAAACTTGTCATTTATATTTTGAATTATTGCATTTCCACAATGAATATTACTTTACAAGAGCAAATTGATATGGTTTATTCACCATTTCGTGTATTTAATTACTAATAGTAATACAATTTTATTTTATTATAAATCAATATTATATTGTAATTATATAATCTGTGATTTAAATTGACATTTTTTTTAAAAAAATCACTTGATTTAAATCAATGATTTTTTTTTTAAATCACTTGATTTAAATAATGATTTAAATCGTGATTTAAATCAATTGATTTAAATCTGCTCAACCCTGATTAAGAGTACAGAGACAAATTAATTTAAGTAATTCTACTAGTATTTTAGTTTCTTTTAACAAGATCCCATAAAACTATTCATTAATAAAATTTTACAAGTTTTATCTATGGTTATTCAAAAGGTAGCAACTTGAACGCTCTGAGAACTGTTGAACTAATTAGTGCTCTACGGACTAACTAAGAATGTGCGTATTGCCGATGGGAAAACTTGTTCGTGCGCCCTCGAGAGACTTGACATCTACGTGAGAATACTAAAAACTGCCTCCGTAATTGGTCCTAAAAAACTCATGCAGAAAAAACTGCGACAACTTTCTGCCAACCCTTCCATACTTTGACTCGCTTCGAAATCGGTATGAAACAACTTTAACCAATATGAATATTTTACAACTTTCTAAACGTTTTCATGGCATTGTAAATATATACAGTAAAACTGCACTTATCTTTTGTGGGCCATTGGAGTTCGCAAGTGCATCGCGGGTGCTGTTAAACTGCGCAGTGTGGCTGTTTTATGCAAGACCTGTCGTCAGTCCATAATAAAAGCGAACCCTGTCGCAGTTCTGAACAATATTTCGAAAACTTTTAAACTCGGCTCCCGGGAGCCACTTCACAAATCGCATTTAGCATTTTTAAGAAAGACATTAAAATGAATCAAAAGTTGGCAAATTCGTTAAAAATATGAAACTCGATAACTCAATTAACTAAATTATACCGTTTGGAAAAAACAACGGCTCAGAAGATATACTGGTAATTATAGAACGCTATGTCTTTTTAATATTTTTTTTTAATATTTTTTTTTAATAATTTATAATTCATTATAAAGCACTTGGTAATATCACAACCGTGTCTATAATAAATCTGCCCATTTTCTTAAATATTATTCAGCATCTTTGCGGATCCCGTGCTACAACCCTAAGCGCAGGTTGTCCTTAAGAGGAAAGCTCCAAAGGCAATGTGACAATATAGAAACTATTTTATAAATTAACCGCTTCGTTTGTTTTAAAATTTTAGGAAACAATTGAGAAAATAAATAGTTTACATGTAATTTTATTGTGAACTCTTTATTTGTAGTTACAGTTGATATTTTAACGCCATTTCCTATCCGCTAGATTTCGCTAGAACGACCTTGTCGAACAGGGCGCTCTCTTTGCTAGAACACGCCGTTAAACGAAACGCCGTCTCCGCTAAAACATCCCCACTGAACGAGGCGACGTGCCAAAAGTGTATACCACGATTTGCTCGTTCTCCCATGGCGGCAGATTTGTTTTTAACTAGGTAATAGTTAAACAGAGAGCTCAAAAATCGTTTTTTTTTTTTACATGAACTGGATTGCAAACTAAATATCTAAAGGGTTGTTCTTTACGATAAATAATAGAGATAGCAGTACAGTCTACAAATTCCGCGACGTTCTGTGAATGCCAAAGTTACATTTTACCGTATTTATTTTCTGTCTTAAATACGTTTGTCTGTGTATAGTAGTTTTAAACACTGAAAACGTTCATTATACGAAAGTAAAGTGACATATTGTAGTATAGGTACAATTCCTGTTTTCTAAAAATTGTTTGAACTAGAGAAAAATTAGTAATGAAAAATAACAAAATTATGTAATAGATACTGTTGTGTTTGTTCCCAGATGCCAAACATTGCAATTACCTACTCTCAGATAGTCAAACCTATGACCTTTTATGAAATTTTGATAATTCGTGTATACCTTGATCATTGATATTTCAGTGACTGGAAATTTATAAAACTTTCCTACATTTGTCACTAAAACCACTCGTTTTACATAAACAAAATACCTACTTTGGGTTTAATTTATGATTTGCATTTTATCCCTAGCAGTGGGATGTTAATTTTGTAACACTTTAAAATAAAATTCAATAATTTTTACCAAATGACATTTGCATTATGTCACAATGTATCGAAACGGCAAGTTAAGAAAATATTTATGTACGGAATTTTGTGGAGACCGACTTTAGTCGCCTGTCGTGCATAAAATGGTGTTTCTATTTAAGAAATCAAGGTGTCAATTAGGGCATAAAACAAAAAAATCTCATAATTTGCTACAGGGTCATCTAATGTTTTATCAGTACGTATCTCATCAAAAAAACTTTTTTTTACAGATACGATGGGTAGAAAACTACAACTACACCTAGTCCCTAGTCTTTAAACAATTTCCTTAATTTTTTTAAATGATATTTGAATTCAATATTTTTAAAAGTTAAAGTAAGTTATGTTCTGACTTTATAAGTAAAAAAGCTGAATCTAATGTCATGTCTTTGAAACTAATAATTTATTATTATTCTCTTGCGTATATCTTGCATCTGTTTTAATTCCTTTATTTTGGCTTGCCATTTCAAAAATTATATTCTTGCATGTACAACTTGTACTGTTTTTGTCTTTTTTATCCACTTGTTTTTAACAACTATTACTATTCGTTAGTTTTTTATATTATTTTGAAAGTTTTTATTTCATTACAACCGATTAATATCTTCTTTTCGGTGGCGCACAACTTACAAAATCATTTTAATACATGCCATTTTGGTATCCTCTACGTCGGGGGCCCGGCTGAATTGCACTCACTGCACCCCCACTTGACCGGCCCTGCTTTAAACCACTAAAAAATTGTTAGTTAGTTATGTTGCGCAATTATTTATAATAAAAACAGTTCAAGTCTATTTCCCGAAGTCGAATTAAACACTGGCTAAGGCAACAACTGAAATTTTTTTAAGCGAAATGTAATTTTCAAAATAAAAATATGCAATACTGAAACTAAAAATAGTATATTGTTAAACAAAACCAGCCTAAACATGGCGTAATTTAAGTGAAATTAATATCTAAATATTTTAGTTTTTTTTAATGTTTACAATTCAACAATTATGAAAATGATGTGAGTCCATTTATGACACAAAACAACAAATATATTGGTTTGCTGAACTCTCAAAAAATACATTTGCCTAATAAATTTACATGTATTTAAATTCATAGAAACGTGGGCAAACTTTG
Source organism: Elmis aenea (assembly GCA_947652605.1). Lineage (NCBI taxonomy): Eukaryota > Metazoa > Arthropoda > Insecta > Coleoptera > Elmidae > Elmis > Elmis aenea. The sequence continues at coordinate 57,970,574 of OX393576.1, forward strand.
TAGATGTTATCAGTGTTTTTAAATCGACTAAAAGCTTTTAGTTAACGTGCTAAATAAAGAGATATAGTGCTTAAACACATGGTATAATAGTGCGACATTATTATTCAATTGTTCCTTACTTTTTTTGTTGATACAGTAGCGCAGAGCTTAGAATTTCTTTCAGCAATAAATTTTCTTCGAAAAAACTCCAGACTTTTAAAACTGTAAGCCGATAATTTGTCTTGGCGGATTAAAATGATTTTCTTTTCTGTAGACAGTCTCTCTAATTTTGTTATTCGCGAAGTCGCCGGAGAAAGAACACGAATTTTTTTTGTAATTGCACTTAAGATCGCTACATATTATACTAAAATTACGCTCCTCAAGATGGGATAAAGGGATTAAGCTAAAGCTTTATTAATTATAATGTGGAAGCGACGGCGTTTATTCATATCCTCGAAGAAAACATTGTTTTTCAATCAACCATCTTAAGCAGCGTTTTCAAGAATGTAAACAACCCATTATGAATTTCGCACAATGGAGCACACTTCAATTCATTATGAGCTACGCGTTCATGGCTAAGACCTCTTCTTGTAAAGTGTTAACAGATGCTTATGTTCCCATATTAACTGGTAGCTATCTAAGTAGATTACATTAATCAAATATACATAATACAGACCAATCTACACTAAAAAGTTTGTTACATCATAATAGACGAAATCAGGGCCGATTTAAGCAAAGTTCTTTGAGAAATAAAATAAAAAGACATCCAAAAAGAGCAAGCAACCAATAAAAACAGTTTTCTCATATAACTGCAAGGAAAGTAAATCACAATATGTAACTGTGACACTAGCTTATTCATAATATTATGTAAAAGGTAAAATAAGTATAGGTAGACTTGCCTATTTGCTAAAAAGGATAAGCACTGTAAGAAATTTGTCGTCGATTTCAAAGAATACACTAAATCTAAAGCAATAGTATGAATATGAGAATAAAATTGAAAAAATTATTTTATGCTAATTAATTGAGAGCGCCAAATAATTTTAACATATTTGAGTTCAAAAAAGAAAACAAATTGTGTAAAACCTATCAATTTTGTTCATTTCCAACAATGTTCGTTAAAATAAAATTGTTCCTAATGAAAAATCAACATTTATAAAACATTTATATTTTGTTAACATGTCCTTTAATCAGCGTTTCCCAAAATGGGTTCCGCGGAACGCCATGGTCCACGGACAATTTCAGGAGTTCCTGGTGGTTGTTGGCGTAGATTTCCTTATTTTCAAAACATTTAAACCACCCGTAAAATAAAGCATACGCCATATACCTACAATGATAATTATTGAGTACGAAATCAATTCAGGGTTAAAGAAAAAGTTCAGCATATTTTGGAAAATGAAAATATAGTAAAAATTACTTCGGATGCTTAGAAAATGCTAACTTCGAAATGGTTTCGGTAACAACGATCTGGTGCTGTATATTTGGCGAATATTCGAATTTATCAAAACATGCTATTTAAGTAGATACTATCACAGTTTGCAACTACATATTTGTGCGAAACTGGCTTTTCTAAATATGCTGGCACAAAAACTAAATATCGCAAAAGAGTGGACGATGCACCAGACGCGAATTAAGTGATCTATTATACAAAACTTGCGGAGGATACTGTAATACAGGCCTGTGCGATTTGGTGAAAATTGCCGAAAACAATTGCTCGAATACAACTGATCGAAAAATTGTTCCTTGAATGGAAAGTTTCCCGAAAGCCTAGTTACTCGAATAACAATTCCCCGAAAAGAAAATTGCTCGAAATAATGAAATAAGTATTGATAATGTGTCATATCTCCGTCATTGTTGTAAATATCAAAAACATTTATTATGATTATTTTTAAATATTTGTATGTAAAACTTGATTATGCTATAAAAATTTACGCTTGCCGGTAAAAAGTTATGACACATACTTTTCTTTTAATAGAAGCTATAGTTGGCTATGACCTATTTAAATTCCTTATGGTTTTCTTATTCCAAATATATAAGGGTTAAAGTAGTTATTTTCAAAAATGCGCAAGTTACAAAGGTATTTTAGTTTTTCTTTTTAAGATAAACATAGTAGGCTGTGAAAAAAAAAAGTGTAAAACCTTTTAAAACTCATGTGGTAGAAGTTACGAAAGTTTTTTAATTTGTTGTTGAGATAAACACTATCTATAGATATTTGAAAATATCACATAGGTACTACATAACTGCTGATTCTGACTATATTGTTGTTATCTTTTGTTGTTTAGGTAATTTATTTCATTATTTCGAGCAATTTTCTTTTTGAGAAATTGTTATTCGAGCAACTAGGCTTTCGAGGAACTTTCCATTCAAGTAACAATTTTTCGAGCAATTGTATTCGAGCAACAATTTTTTAAGCAATTGTCTTTCGAGCAATTGTTTTCGAGCAATTTTCCGCAGCCGTTCAAGCCTAAGGGCCAATTGCAAATTTTATGAAATCATAACGAGCCGCACAACTTTCTAGTGGTAATGGAGATTGTTCTAAGTGTAAAGGGTCCGAAGAAATTTTGAAACTGATTTTTCCTCCGCACAAAACCTTCAATATGAGCAACGCAGTGACATACAAAGAATTCGTTGAACAATTCGGTTTTAAATTTTTTAGTCGGAAGAGTAGTTAATCCGAAACGATTTCCTCATTTTTTATTTCTAAATCAATTTTTATAATATGATAGCGAAATTATCAGCTGTTGTAGAATCTTTCGTAGGATACATAAACATGTAGGGCAGTAATTTTACCATTTGTGTATTAAATTATTTTCCAATTTTTTACTATATTATAGATAACACAGCCCTAGGAAAACACATTGTGACTACACTTTTTTTTCGTGGTGATATATAAATTTCGTTCCAAGTTTGTTGTTGTTGTTGTTTTATTGTAACATACGGTGTAAAAACTATGATAAAAAATATAGGCATCTTTTTAGAGATAAAACGATGGTTAAATTAGCGACAAAACAACGTTTTATTACTTATTTATAAACTGTGCATATTGTACTAAGTTACAAGAGTAAACTAAAAGGTAAAAGGTTCTGATTGCAATGCGCTGTTAAAATTGATAATTGGATGGTTTTTGATATGCGATAGTCTTTATTTCCTATAGGCGTCAGTTCGGATCTTTTTATTATAATTACTGGTGAATACACTAAATATAAAGTTTTTAAACTATATTGAATCGTTAAAAATACACAGGATGGTTCCTAATTGTAGGAAAAGATATATCATCACCGAAATCTATTTAAAAAAAATAATAAAAACCTTATACCTACCACATTATCGACTCAATTATGAAAAACAATAATAAAAAAAAAACGATTAATAAATATCTTAAACCGTTTTCATAAACCTGTTTTAATTGATTAGCTTTTACCTTTTTTGTTATATAAGATAGTGATGGCGGGGATTTTAAATGAACTGGCGAATAAAGACTAATTTTAACTAACATTTATTAAGATTCAAAAACCAAGTAAAAGAATCAATAATTAAAACAAGTTCCTTTAGACTAATCCATTAAGATTATAATGCTATAAAAGGATTTAGCACATTTCGTAATTAATGACGATAATCATATTACTGTAAAATTAAATACAAAAGACTAACACGGCTGTTTTATTTTATACTAGGCGATTTACCCGGCGTTGCACGGGTGATAACAATTCTCTTTGATCAATCGCAGACTACTCGCGCTCCGCGCTCGCACCCGGCGGACGTTTCCGGTCGTTCCCGGGCATTTCCGGTCGTTATTTATACGGCGTTTGATCCGTTGGGTCCTAAATAGTAACTGTGCAAAATTTGGTCAGACTACTCGCGCTCCGCGCTCGCACCCGGCGGACGTTTCCGGTCGTTCCCGGGCATTTCCGGCCGTTATTTATACGGCGTTTGATCCGTCGGGTCCTAAATAGTAACTGTGCAAAATTTGGTCCCGATCGGTCAACGGACATAGGATTCTATAGCGAACAAACACACAAACAAACAAACAAACACACAAACAAACAAGCTCTTTTATATATATAGATTTATCAACAGACAGTAGAATTCAAACAAATTTCTTAACACTCATCCATTAAGATTATAATGCTATAAAAAATACCACCATCGTCATTAAGGACTATAAATAATTATCTTACAAAAGACTAACAAGCCTGTTTTATTTTATCAGACAGTTGGTAAAATTGCTATACCAATTCTAAAACAGAAGAAAATGAAACTCGTGATCTTAATAAATAGCGCTAACGAAGCAGTTCATTACAAAGGTGCTGGGACAGCTAATTTAACCTACAAACTTCTAACAGGTCTCGAAGTTAGCACTGTGTTTTATACACACACATACCTACAAATATTAAAAGATAATTATGTGAGAAAGTTGCTTTTTTTCGAGTAATTTTATAAAGTTCAAAATCTTATGTTGAACTGTGTAGGATTTAATTAAAAACTGATTAGATCCTGATACAAAAAGTACTATACGTTGTATCCACAAACACAACTCAACTAATTAAACGCATACAATTACGTACAGACCAGTGATGGAAAACGTAACGTAACGATACCTGATAACGTTATAATAACGATTCAATTATAAGTTTTAATACAATAACGTAACGATATTTTAATAACGTTATATAACGTTATAATAACCGATAACGTTTCATTAAAAGTTATTTTGTATCGTTATTCTCTATAAATTACATTTTTATATGGCGATCTTTTTATTTTCAGAAGATATATTTTTTCTATATTTTAGAAATTAAAATGAAAATACAGTACCTCAACGTAATTTTGTACTATTTTAAAAATTTACATTGACAGATCCCAAAAATAATTTCAGAGCTACAAATGAAAATTATTTTTTCCACGTTATACAGGATATATATTAAAAAAAACAGACTGACGGGATAATGGTCAAGGGGTCTCTAAAGAATACTTTTTAAATTAGCTAAATATTTCGAGTGGTTTATTTACTCTTCATCAGTAGCCTGAAATTTACATCGGTATTAGCTTAGAATTAGATTGAAGCAAAGAAAAAAACAATTGGTGTTAAATGTTCATAATAGTACTCACCAAAAAGCGAGGTTGATAGAAAGCAATCGCCGATTAAAGTCATTATAAAATTTAATTTAAATAGATAATAGGTCACATTTGTAAAATTCGTATAAATTGAAAATTTGAAAATGTAGTTGTTGATAAACCAAGTTGAAGTAAAGTTGATAATTAAAGTTGAAAAAATAGAACATAATAATATATATGATGGTATCATCAATCTAAAGGTGGATGTCACTTTTGTTATACAGGATGTTTCTTAAATAATGCGAAAAAATTCGGAATATCATTACTTATAGAAAATTAAAGGGGTCTTTCATATAAATTTTTTTCCTTAGACGTCTCCTTTCGGAGTTACACCCCCCTGATTGGATCGGTAAAATTAGATTTTTATTTTATATCTCAAATTTGGATAAATGTAGGAGAATGATATTCAGTAGATGTTTTGTATTTATTAAAAGGTTTCCCATAGTAATATTTTCAATCACCTCCCACCTTCACAGGGAGCTAAAGTGCGACCCCTGTTGTTTTTTTTAATTAGAACTCTTTGATGGGTTAAAATTTTGCAATTTAATGTTTTTTTTGAACACTTGATTTATTAAGATTTTTTTTTTATTGTTTAATTTTTCTCGTAAAACCTACAGTTTTTGAGTAAAAAATTATATGAGTGAACATGAACCATCAAATATTCCAATATAAAACGATTTATTTTGGTGGTTATTGTGGTTTGTTTATGTTCATATTGGGTAGAATTGATGGATGTAATTCATTTTGACGTTTACGCGGCGACATCGCTAAAACGCCCGTCAATTCTATCCAATATGAACATAAACAACATGTTCACTCATTTCATTTTTCACTCAAAAACTGTAGATATTACGAGGGAAAAAAAATCTAAATAAATCAAACTTAAAAAAAAAAAATTTAATTGCAAAATTTCAACCCACCAAAGAGTTCTGATTAAAAAACCAACAAAGGTCGCACTTTTCAGCCCCCTGTGAAGGTGGGAGATGATTAAAAATATTACTATGGAAAACCTTAAAAATAAGTACAAAACATACCAAATATAATTTTCCTACATTTATCCAAATTTGAGAAATAAAATAAAAACCTAATTTTACCGATCCAATTAGGGGGTGTAGGGAAAAAAATTTATATAAAAGACCCCCCTTAATTTTCGATAAGAAATCACCTCCCGAATTATTTCGCATTAATTAAGAAACACGCTGTACATATATCATAATTTATGTAACGTTATATAACGTTATATAACATAACGATTCATTTTTTTAATGTTATTTATAACGTTATGTAACGAAAACAAATAATAAATAACGTTATTCAATAACGTAACGATTTAAAAAGTTATTCCATCCCTGGTACAGACATTTATCACATTATTAAAAAACTCTTTGTGTATTCTGTTGTTTTTTTAATTATATACACAACGATCAATCAACTACTAATCGGCAATTTTAATGTTAAGCAACGTTGGGTGCTTATCAAAATGCACCATAGATATTTGTGGTTTTCTCTATTCACAGCAAATCCACCCACAAAGTTTAATTATGTAAACTGTTTTTTGTTTTATACATAGTTGATTTTTGTACCACATATTTAACGGGCAATATACGAATACCAGCGACTTGTTTAGTTAATTTTGTAAATAGAAAGACCACAGCTGAATATATTTTAATTAAAACACCATTCATGCACCACCCACAATAATTGTGAATATGCGACATATTTAAATTGCATAAAAACCTTTTGACGTTCATTGGGCCGTTTAAATTCATATTGTTGTAAAAATTTGTAAAACGTGTGACGTAATTGTTCATTGTGTTCGTACCGGAACGATAAACACAAAACAAATGGTTTAAGTTGTAAGATAAAAGAAAGTTAAACAACAGCTGCCGCTAACGCCTAGAACTTTAACTTTTATAGACAATATTTGGAGTTGAGAAGAGTTTTAGTTATTGTTTGTCTAAAGCTTTTTAGTAATTACTTAATTTATTGACGAAAGAATAATAAAATCCCATTTGTTTGCCTCAAGAACAAAACAAACGTAGGAGTTAATTGAAATGCTTTTACTGTGAAGTTCAAGAAATATTTAAATGGACATGAAATGAGCAAGAATTTTTTTTTAGATTCTTTAGATGTTCTTTACGTGTGATCCTAAACATTTTCTCTCAATTTAAAAAACCTCTTTTGTATTTTTTGGTGTACCTACGCATAAACCTTTCAACCAATTTTTACTCAACATGAAATGCAGTCACCCTCCGCTACTCGAGTGACGTTTGGCAGTCTCTGGTTTCATAAAACACTTTGTATCTCCATTTTGGGCAAGTGTATATACCGTTCCTTTTACGTATCCTCTAAACCAGTGTTTATGAAGCTTTTTATATCTGTGCCCCCCCCCTTTTTCATGCAAATTTTTATTGACCCCTCTTCAAACTTTTTTCGGTATCCTGCCAAAACAATCTATTTGATCCATAAAGTGTAAGCCAAAAAGGAGAGTTGATAACGTTAATTTTATTTGTAATGTTGCTTGTTATAAAAATAGTTTTATGAATCAAAAAGAGTGATCATGGACGTGCTGTAATGATTTTGAGTCAATACATATAAGTGACAAAGTGAATGCATTTTGTTGAAAACTAAATTCATGTAATACAAACGTAAAGCAAAATGTTTACATATTGAATGAACTTGTCAAGACCGACAAGGGAGAAGAACAAACAGCACATAAAAGTTTTATTTACCACCTTGAAAAATCGTTTAACAAATGTGACAAACAATTTTAGGACCTATTTGATGACCAACAAAAACAAACGAGTGGGTTAAAACCCCATTTCAACCTATTTTTCAAGGTCTATTCTATATCAATTGAAGGAGAGGAACAATTTATCGATTTCATAACGTGGCGAAGTCAGAGGACAATTTTTTCCTATCACTGTTGAATTTGGGGCCAGTGTTGATAATGAATTTTGTCTACAGAAATTAAGAACTTTTACTCATTTCCAACATAGTATCTTTGCGTAACCGGATTTTCTGCAGTAACTGCCTTAAAAAAATACAGATCTCAGTTAAATATAGAAAGAGAACTATGGGAGTCAATCTATAATATATCGGCATCTTATAAAAAACTTTGCATTACAAAACTGGCACAAGGGAGCCATTAATTTTTTAATTGATTGTTCCCTTTTAATTTTAGTTTAGTTGCCCGGTAATTCTCCAATATTTAAATGTAACCACACCATAAGCGTTACATGTTTATTTAAAGCAATGTATTTTTTGTGCGATCGTACTAGAAACAGCTGTTTGACGGACGCGTTAGCAACCATAAAGTACTGCATTACCGGCCCTATCCTTAGCAACGGCTGTAAAAGTTACTTTTCAGGCCGTTACCCTTAGCAACGGCCGAAAAAGTAACTTTTACCGTCGTTGCTAAAGAGAGGGCCGGTAATGCAGTACATACGCCGTCATCTGTCAGTGACAAATTGTCACGTAGTTTCTAACCTATAACTTTGAAAATTACTAAAAATTTAAATTGTTTTTAATTCGATCGCACAAAAAATGTAATATGCACCTCGGCCAAAACGTACTTTTTGGCCTTGATACATAAATAACTATTATTTACAATTAGAAACATGTAATTTAAGATTGTATTTTTGTTTTTCAATATATTTTAAATAATTCAATTTTCAATTTTATTTGCCTCCTAGTCGCCGGGATGCGCGCCCCACAGGTTGGAATTCACTGCTTTAAACAAAGGTTTTTTTATGGGTTAGTCTGTTCATGGTTTTAACAATAATAAGTGAAGTAACCAGTCGTATTTTCTGACGTGAGTCTTATCAGATGCCACGCAAGTACTACTATTGGTTTAAAACGTAAAATTGAAAAGTGAAAGTATAATTTTTATTAACTAATAACATTTACTTTTTTGCTTAAATAATATGTAGATAATAGTGTGAAATGGATGTTGCTAGACAATATAGGGTAAATATATTTTGTTTATGTCTAGCCAACAAAAATCGCAGTCAGCGAAGGGTTAAATACCTACTCGATTATTGGTACAACAATGAATTCAAAAGCCAATAAATAATACAAATAAAAGAAGACAGTTCCACAACAAAAGCTTTTTTCGTGATTATTGATTCTTGGCACAGATTGCTAAAAAATCCAGCACCAATAATTTACCAGGAACATTTATTTACTAACCACTGCACCGACAAAAGATGGGGTGTGTCGAACACAACGCTTTTAGCAGGAGAATAGCGTCAATCTTCCCAACTGATCATTAGGAAAACTGCAACGAATTTCGTTTACCATAATGTATGTTGCCATCATTCAACTGATTCTGCTGCTATACGCTATCGTAAATCACATACTGTGGGTACACTTCACTTGACGATCTGACAAATTCACGTCTTTATACTAGGAAAAATCTCCAGAAATATTAATAATCCCCGCTTTGGCCTTTATCGTAGGGTCAGATCTAACATTTTATGTTCGCATTTGTCAAAGTGAAAGGGCTATTTACTGCACTTATTAGAACTTCCAACGCGTGCTCTGTATTAAACTTGTTCAACAAATACAACTGACGGAGAAATAAAGTAATATATCAATAGAGAAATGTAACCAGCTAGCATAAAATATTGCGCGATTGAATTTAATTTCATCAAGAAATAGTTAAGTAATGTAGTTAATGTTTTTTTTTTTTGACCAAACATCTTTTTTATATTAAACACTAAAACGTGCAAGTTTCTGACAATAGCAATATAGAAAATAATGGCGACATATATCACGGAATTTATCAACACTTCTTGGACAATAACTTACGACAATGATCTACGATAAAAACAACTTGAACATGTGTAGGAAATTCGATGTCGTGATTCAGAAAAATAGGTTTTATCCCTGTGAAAAAATTAACCGCAAATGTGGCAGAGAAAAATGAATTATTAATCCTATACCAATGTTTCATGTTAAATTACAATAAGATATTTACTTAAAAAATTTCGTCCAAAATAAAACTGGATCTGCTACAATAGCTTTAGATTTCCAGAGATATTTAGTTTTATAGGGGTTTCCATAACATTCGCACTAGCTTTTGCGACAATAAAATGATTTATAATTTTGCGTAGAAAAATATCAAAACATGTTGCTTACAATTTTAATGACGAGTTTATTATGCAAATATCATTTTTGACTCGTAACTAAGTATGATTGCAACATTAGTTGTTAAAATAACATTTACTACGTGTTTCAACGGTTTTTAGTACATTTATCTTAAATAACGTAAAATAGCAACAATAAGTAAGTTTTAGTTGCTGCAATTGGCATTTTATTTTATGATATATAAATTTTATTAATCTTGTTAAAAGTAACAGTAATAATAAAAAACGCTAATGGAAATATTAATGATAAAAACGCCTGCATAATAAAATTTTTCACATTGTTTTCCATTTTGGCACTATAAACGAAAACTGATATTTCATTATTTTAAAAATTTGTCGTAACTTCTTTATTTATTAAAATAGAAGAAAATGTTATTTAGGTTAGTTATACAGATTTAAGTGCCTAATTTTAGAAAAAAAAACTATAAAAAAATATATTTAGCGACCTTGACTATCGAAATATGAAGTAAACTTAAGTTTTTAAAAAATAAAAACTCTAGTTGACCATGTCTTTATATAAAAGAGAAGTTATTTGCTTTCAAAAATATATAGTTTAAAATATATGTTGCAAAAAATAACATTTATCTGAAAGACTATCAAAGTTTGCCATGATTTAGTAAACAAGTGATGTTCGTAATTAATAAACAAGTAAAGGCCATCTCCAAGTAAATTTTTAAACTGTTTAGCTTATCCGTGTGTTCTTTTGCGTTTTATAACTGTTTATTGTAGTATTGTGAACATGGCTAAATTTGAACACTTCGAAAAGTTTAATGTGTGAGAAACTTACATTGTAAGCGCTAAAAACGTAGCAGCTGCTGCAGAAGTTGCTTGGAAATGACATTTAGTTTTTTTTTAATTGCTTACGAAATCATGGCAAACTATGTTAGCAAAATTTTTGCAAAATTTTTGCAAAATTAGCCATATCCCGTTTATGTTTTGCAACACTAATTAAAACATATATTTTTAAAAAGCTTAAAAAACGCTCTTTCGTTTAAAGTTATGGCCAACTGGGGTTTCCATTTAAAAAAATATAAGTTTACATATCTCGAAAGTCAAGGTCGCTAAGAAAATATTTTTGTTTTCATATTAAGCAATGAAATATTAACAAAAAACCTTTGTAACATTTTGTTTTATTTTAATAAATAAGGAAGTTATAGCAAATTTTCAAAAATAATGAAATTCTATTTTTGTCTATAGTGCCAAAATGGAAAGCGATAGAAAAATCGAATTACACAGGAGTTCTTTTCTAAAAAAAAAAAAACCCAATGGACCGATATCAAATTTTCGATAGCTTGACTTGATTATTAGTACCTAGTAATAAAAGACATCAATCAGTAACTGATGGGTGATGATAGCTCAACTTTTTTTTTTTTAGTTTGACCGGTAGGTACTGAATTTAAAAAAAAAGTAATAAATTTATAAAGCCTGAACTACTCTTCAACAAAATAAAAAAACTTTTTTAAAAGGTTCAATATTTACAACTACTTTACAAATAATTACACCCATTACTGATTTTAAATTTCGGTAAAAAACTATTTTGTATTAATTACAGCAAAAAAAGTTAGGAAATTCTATTCAAATGCATAATCACTTATCTCATATAGCTACACAAACACATGAACAGATTGACAAAAAAACGGTCTTATCATGAAGATACCTTAAAAGTTAAACAAAAAAAACTAAAAATCTCAACAATTTATTGTTTTAAGATTTGTTGAAGTAAAACACACGTAAATTAAATCAAAGTGAAAAATGATTCTTGGTTTGACTAATGCAAGCCACATGCAGATTTATTTCATCTATTGCATTACAATACCGATTATCTGCTTTAAAACAAACTACTCAAACTTATACAATCCATCAACTACTGGTAAATAATACCCGTCACAGAAAGAAAGTTCCTTACAAGATTTCTAAACTTTAAAATTGCATTACATACATAGTTCTATCCTTGCAAAGAAAAAAATAACAGTAACAATGGTGAAACAGAAATAGATTGACAAGCGAAACCCGACATTTTATGCTTCGTCAGTCGTAGCATAAATTGGGATTTTTTTAGGCATGTCACGTTAACATTTTTATGCTTCGCCTTTGCTGGAGTTTGTAGCGACTTTTGAAAGAAAAAAAGCTAACAATTACATCATTTTATCTACTGTAGATACATACAGTTTGATGTAGTCTGTACTAAAATAAAACTAAAGTTGTTATAATTTAACTGGGTTTAAATAAAATGCAGGATTTAATATTTATAGTACTTAACTCTTTGGACCACCATACATACTGTGTATGTGTGTGTGTATATTTTCGTTAAAAGAAATGTTCCTTTATACATTCTAATTAACCAATAATTTTGTAAATGACGTATATGACATCTGTCAAAATTATTTGGATACGACTAAAATCACAGCGTCCTAAAAAAAAAACGTTAAAGTAAAAAAAAATCTTAATTTTGTTTAATAACACTCGAGAAAATCAAAAACAAATGGCCTGTGAAACATAAATGTACTTCAATGACATGTATATTAATCGTTTTTTGAGATTTGATTTTAACGCACGCAATTTTAAATATACTTTTGAAGGCTTTTTGGCAGCTTAATTTTAAATATATAATTATAATAACTGCGTACGTAAAGCAAAAGTAAAAATTAAACAATAAAACGTTTCAATAAGTTCGGTATAGTAAAAGTAAATTCAAAAATAAATTTTTTATTAGCGTTACTAATAATTTTTTGTTCGTTTAATATCCTTTTTATTTCTGTAAAATTCGTTTGAAACTATTTTTATAGACCATAAGTTAGATTAACTTGTTAAATGAAATAGCCATAATAAAAATAAAAAGTTTATCTTTCCAATAAAAACAAACCTAAAATAACACTATTCGCAGTAAAAATATATCGCCCTCACAAGTGTCTTATATTAGGTGCAATCGGCTGCCTCAAGAGTTTATTTTATCTAAGAGGCTGATAACGCTAACATGGATGAATTTCGAGTGTTGAACACAATATAAAAGAATTAATCTTTTAAGTCGTATCAATGGTCAGTAAATTTTCAACTGCCACTAAATTCCAACGGATAAACGACTATGCTTCAATTCTTTACAGTGATACGTTAGGACAAAAAATTTACAATATTAAATAGCCACAAATACTTATCAAAGTAGATTGTGTGCAATATTTTATACCGGGCAAGAAACCAGTTGTTTCAACCGGTTAACCGTTAGTTTTTGTCCGCTGTGATTTTTAACTGAAACCGAAACCGTTATTTTCAATAGCAAAAAAACGGCAACCTTTAAACAAAATAATTAAAAACCGGTTTTTTACCATCTTTTTTTAATAAAAATTACTTTAAAAAAATACAGAATCTGTATTAAATGCGATTAGTTTACCAAGTCATTACTGAACGCTTGATTGAACATATATTATAAAATTATATATAGATAATATCTTTTCATACTTTGCATTCCTAATCTAAATAATGTTAAAAACTAGTTTATAAGTTAAATCGGCTTCTTACAGAAAACCGGTATTTTACGAAAAAAACGGTTTTTAGACAAAAACCGTTATAAAAATTAAGTTCTCGATTTCGGTTAACCGTTGGCCAATTTGTTTTTAGCTTTCGAGTCCTGATTTTATGCTACACTATTAAAATCGCTGAGACAAATAAGATTTTGCTTTTTGAAAAGCAGATACTGAACTTAAATAATACATATGTACATACTTTATACTTCATACCAGGGTTGAGCAGATTTAAATCAATTGATTTAAATCACGATTTAAATCAAGCGATTTTAAAAAAAAATCATTGATTTAAATCAAGTGATTTTATTTTTAAATTTATCAATTTAAATCACAGATTATATGAGTAGATACAGTATAATATTTATAATAAAACAAAATTGTATTACTATTAGTAATTAAATACACGAAATGTGAATAAACCATATCAATTTGCTCTTGTAAAGTAATATTCATTGTGGAAATGCAATAATTCAAAATATAAATGACAAGTTTTTGACGTTAGCGAAGTGAACAGTCAGTTTTTTCAATTTCCGCGGCACTCTATTGCTCAATAACGATTTGAAGAAAAATGTCGAATATCTCGAAAAGTATGAGTTTTGGGTATAGGACATACTTAACAAAATATGAAGCTCTTTTAAAGACGAATTCGATGACATAAAAAAAGGGGTTTGCATTTGAAAAAATCGAGTTACGAGCTTTTGAAGATCATGTTGCCACCTATTTATAAACACCCCTGTATGTGTGATTCAAATTTTTTCATATCGAGCGAACAGAGAATTTTTTTCTGCATGTCCATACCAAATTACAACTCTGTACTTCAAAATAACTTTAGGAGAATTTTTTAAATAAAGACTTAAAACCTTCAATAATTTAGAATTTTTTTACAACGCCGTATAAAAACCTGTAGTATTTTATATTGATGCAAAGCTAAAATTAAGGCGGTCAAAAATATTAAATAAATTGGGTGTTGTATTTGAAATATAAAAGTTGCTATTAATTGCAGAAAGGTGACTCACCCTGTATATTTGAAAATATTTTTATTGTGTTGTTTAGAAAAAACTGTATAAAATAGCATTTACTTGAATCAACTTCATATCTCAAACCGTTTAGCCACAATCGACCGATCCCGTACTAATGACTTAACCTGTATATAATTAATTAAACATCACCATTTAGCACTGATTTTTTCAAAATTCTTAATCATTATATTTCATTTTTCATTTTGACAACAATTCACCAATGAATTAAATATATTGGTTATTAAATATATTAGCACAAAACAGAAATAGCATGTGAATATGTCACTAAATTCGATAATATGGTAAATTTGATTCAAATCAAAAAAATCTGATTTAAATCAAAAAAATCTGATTTAAATCAAATAAATCGATTTTTTTGATTTTTTTTAAAAAATCATGATTTTTATCCACCCTGCTTCATACCTAATTCATACAACAAAAAAATTTAAAATATGTGGCAATTTAACTGCTTAAATTATAACGCACCCCAAATTATATAGTACAACTGGATTTATGTGCTTAAGAGTAATCCAGAATTAGCCACGATTAGAATTAATTAACTGCTAACTAGCTTAGAGTAAGGTAAGCCAAGTTTTGTACCACCACTCAATAAGATGTAGTGTTCTTGATTATTAAATGGTGAAGGCGAGGGGCATCCTGGGCAGATAACGTAACTAACTGAAAACTATTGTACAGGGCATTGAAATTAATTATTTACCTTAAAAAAACCCACTTCGCAAATATTACATTTATTTTGGTAAGACCCGTTAACCACAGCCTTGATAAATACTGCCAAAATACCAGAGAGGGTAGAGACTATAGAAATTATTTAATTCTAAAAATTAATTACCAAAATGTATGATCAAAAACTTACGAAAACAAAAACTTTTTTTGTACGATGTATTTTATAAAAAAAGCACACTTTTGCCACACCGACATAGATTGTTACAAAACGTTTTTTGATCTACATAGAATTGGGCACTTATTAATAAAATTTAATGAACTTTTCAGCAAAAGAATTCATGAAAAACGCAATCGTTTTTTGTTTATTCAAAGTTTTAAAAAATATGAACTTTTATTTACTTTGGTACAATATCGTGTAGTCAACAAGACTGGAATTGCTAAAAAAAAATTTATTATTTAAAATTTGCAATGCACCTAATCCTATAGATTAATAAACATTTTAACTTTAAAATAATTTGCTACGTTTATGTTTGAGTGTGGATGTCGCCAATGGTCAATCCTAGTCACGATAACAATCTAATCACTACATCACTGTGGCTACATAGCACTGTACTCTGCTTTTGTACACTTTCAGTCTACACAAGTTCCAAGGGTTTAATCCTTTTGAGCCTACTCATTAGTTGTTGATCATCGAGAAGTTAGAGCACTTCGATGTTGGAATGTCTGTGGATTCTCTCCTCGTGGCTTTTGGCAGCTTTTTAAATTTTTTCCTGGACAGATTCAACCTGGAGTTTCCGTTGTAAATCGCTGTTCCGAACATACCAAGGAGCATTTACTATGCTCCTTAATACACGGTTTTGGAATGTTTAAAGACAGCTGTAGTTGCTTTTTTTTGGTACAGCCCCATAATTGCTAACATAATTTAACGTGTAATAAAATTGAAAATTCGTCTAGAATCTAGAACAAAGCAAATGGCCTTAATAATTATTATACGGTAAAACATAAGTATTTATTTATAATTTAAGCTCATGTTTTAAATGTTTATATTTAAACATGGTAAAACCTGAAACTGTCTGCAGTCTGCACAGAATAAGTTTTAAAAAAATGCATTGAATTTAAACTTGTGTTACTGAATATGCAACAACACTAGTTGCACAACAAGTTTTTTTATTACATCTATATGAGTATTTTTTATTTTACATTAAATATACATTATTTGGAACTCTATTGCCAGCCAGTCTTTCTCTTCTCATCTTTGTAACTAATACACTTCAGATTGCTTTCTTCTTTTTTGTTGTTTTTACGGAGAAAGAAACTTCTCAACTTAACTTAACGTAAGTACTTAATCAAATTCACAGATTTTTTCGAAATTTATGATAAGCTTTGCCAACAGTTTGTTAAATATATTACGATACAGATTACGATTTTCTAGCACAGAGGTTCCCAATCTTTTTAAGATGTTGTACCGGTTTGTAGTAGACTATATGTTGGTGTACCAGTAGGTAAATATTTTTGGAAAAACGAGTCCTAAAAAAAATTTCCTTAATTCTCAAGTGATGACTTTTTTTGTCGCTTGTCTCTCTCAAAAATTTTGTCGAGCAAAGAAAAGACTAATCCTACATTAACATTTTCCTAAATTACCAACAATTTTAGGTAAATATTTTGGAAACATAGAATGCAATGCTATATATTGTAATAAAATCGTGGGATACAAACATAAACTTGGTTATTTTATTTTCGGTCTGAAATAAGCCGGCATTAATCATTTTCGATCACCCGATATAAGCCGATAATTATTTTAAATGTACATATGTGTCTACAAATCTATCACCATCTACTTCTTCTTCTAACATGTGATTTTATGACTGTTTTTATGTGTGTTTATGACTAATTTTATGTCACATTGTTACCTAACACCGTAGAAAGAGAAGGTTATCGGATTGAAAAAAGATAGACAATACTATCGACTTCGGCGATGTATTGCATTTTAAAAAAATAACATTATTTTATGCACAATATTGTTTTCATTATTATTTTAGCCAATGTCAATGTCATAAAAGTTGCTAAATGCCTTAAGGCAGCTTGCACATAACATAGATGCTATATAATAAAAAAAATTATACTTCTATCATTTACTTATCGCGTACCGGTAGCTCGACATTCGCGTACCGGGACCGGTACGCGTACCACAGGTTGGGAACGCCTGTTCTAGCACAATGATTAGTTCACAAGAATTCTTTATCCATAACTTTTACATAATAAGTGTAACAACAAATTAAAAACAATACTGAAATAAAATCGTAGAGTTTAAACTTGAAATAAGTTAATTAAAAAAATAATAACGCCCAAGAAAATAGTGCATCATAAATACAAAGTAAAGAGGTATGAAAATAATATCATGACTAACAAAATTTAAGATATTTAGAGAGAAAAAAAGAAGCTAGCGAAACATTAGCAATATTCATTTTATTAATTAAACATTAACTACACTTCAATGGCAACTAGCAAGTCTATTTATAATTCCTCTATAAACTATTATAACTCAGAACAGTCCTAATATTTTGTATTAAGCACAATTAATAATAACACGAACTCCTAATTAATTAAATTTGAGGCGTTGAATATCACGCGCCTTGATAAAGTTATTTAATTTCCTCTGTGTAAAATACATTTAATTTATTGCAGTATTTGAGAGCAAAGCTTTATATACCAGACCTTCCTAGTTATTGCTGCACGTCAAAAGTACATTTTGCTACAGATTTTAGCGTTAAATTGATGTAAATTATGATACTAACAGATGTTTAGCAAAATACATACATTTTTTGAATAAATATGATTGTTAGCCAAGTATGGAAACATCGTTAAATTTGTTTACAGACAAACAGAATCAACGATATTTTCCAAATGGATGAGTAGGTATATATTTCAAAATTATATTAAGACCCAAAAATTCGAATTTAGCATGTAATAAGCCCAAGAGAGTTACTGAAGGGTCATTAATGAATTTTAACGAAGTGTAATATATTATGGCACAAATGAAATTCAACAAATTTATTTCCACAGCAGGTAACCAATGGCTCTGGAGGGTAATTTTTCAAATTACCATGCGATAATGGCTTACACTTAATTATAAAGCCAAATATTTCATGTTAAAATTTTGCCAGAACGGGTATGACGATAGTGCGTAATATATTACATCTGAAATTGCGTTAAGAACACTGTAAATTTGATAAAATTTAACTGAAATTAACCGCAAATATTTATAATGTTATTAATTTAATCCAATTATATAATTGATACTCCTATAAGATATTTCTTAGTCAGGTTGCTTAAAACTCTGCCAAAATATAAAATATAAGTAGGTTTCGGTTATTGAGCAATATCTTTTTACAACCGAAATTTATTTTGATATCGATGCCAGAGTATTGATTAATTTCAAATTAAATTTTTTACCTTCAATGAAATAAAGATTTCATGTAATCGTTAAGTACTATCTAAAAAACAATTATGTTTAGCTTCAGTGTCTCGAAGATCTATAATCTGCAAATTTAGCTTTTTATCTGTTTTTTAGGTAGGTATATGCAGTTACTTGGATTACATAAAAAACATAATTTGCACTTGGTATAAATGGGATATTTTTTAACAGATTTATAGGTAGATAATCAGTAATCGGTCGTACCGGTTATTCGATTTTACTTTTTCGCGGATTATCGGTTTTCATAAAATTTCACTGTGTCAGTAAATTGAACAAAAGCAATAAAACTGATTTAATCTCGTGGACTGATAACGATATAACTTAAGTTTAAATTTGGCAAAGCCAATAAATATTGTGCTGTATAACAATATTATACATTAGTAAAGATTTTTTACCGAAGAAATACAAATTAATTAATATCTATGTTGTATGAGTAGGAGTTATAACAAAACTGTTTTTAAATACATGTTGCTAGTAGTGGGTGCTGTTCCCGACGATTTTTTTAATCCCGAGAGTCGGGATTAAAGTTTCGCAAAATTCCGGGATTTCCCGGGAACCGGGAAATTTTATTTTATATTAAAAATTTTATTATATAGAGCAATTTAATTATTTTTATTGATAAAAAAAATAAAAAATTTTGAAAACAAAAACATTTATTATTTCATTATTTAAAATTTTTAAAAAAACACATTCTTTTTAAAAATGAAACATTAAACAAAAATACATTCATTTTTTAATCAAGAAAAAAACAGGAAGAATTTTTAAAATAAGTAAAGTTATTGCATTTGCTAAAGAGAGTATTAATGAAGATTCACTGGGGAAGTGTCATCATTTACTTCTACTAAACCACGATCACTAGGTTCCGATTCCCATTCTGTATCAGCAAAAAAATACTGGTTTACCAAATCTTTTGCATATTTAGCAAAGGAGGAAATGGTAGATTTTGAAAACAACTGGCTATATTTATAAGATTGGGTCGTCTGTTTTAAATTTTCTGGATTTTGTAGAAACATTACAAGCGAAATAAGGTCTTTAGAACGTCTTTCTGATTGTCTGTTTTTTAGACGAGACCAGGTAGCGGGAGATACCGTGTGTTTGAATTTACGATTACCATTTTATCCTAATGTATATTTTTAGCATTCTCATTATTAAAGTTTCGTTCCTCATAATTGCTATCGTGCTCATCAGTCTCGTACCGGGATTTAAAACGTGAATCCCGGGAGTCGGGATTATAAAAAAACCGTCAATTTCCCGGGAATTCCCGCCCGGGAAATCCCGGGAAGGACCCACTAGTTGCTATGCATCATGAGCTGCTTAATGCAAATTTATTTTTTAAAATATCCAGTGTTTATTTTTCGAAAAACAATATAAAACTTTGTTTGGTATTTTAAACACAATACCCATAATTTTGCAGTTCTAAATATTAAGTACACTAAAGCAACCCATGAGATTAATTCATGAAACATTAAAGCGTAAAGTGTATTGAGATCCATCAAGTTCATGTCAGAAACAAAAGCGTATCCGTCGTCGCGTGCAAGTTTCTTTTGTATAACGAACAATAACTGATGTAGTAGCTTCGTACTTCGATATATGTGACAAGTTCTAGCACGTAACATTCGGTTTTATTCGCATTGCTAGTCACGGCCCTAAACGCTCTAAAAATTTATATTCAGCCATATTTACCCAGTTAAATCGCTAAAGAATTATTTGAACTTTTAATTATTCCGTCGACATAACAATGACAAATTGCCGCTGCTTTATGATGATAAATTAAAGCCCAGACTCCATATTAGAATAAAAGTATCTCGCGCTTAAGAATGTAAATTGTGAGTCATCTCTTATTGTATTATTCAAACATTTTTATTGTTTGTTTGCTCGATTTTACAAGCGATAAGCAAATATCGCGTTTTCACTGCTTATCTAACGTTTCTTCAGAAATGACTAACCGTTAATTTAATTTCTTTTTTATAATGAAAAGTGAATTATTCAAGAATAACAACGACGGGAGGCATTTCATTCTACTGGAAGTTAAACAATTATTTACCTTTTAATATATTTAGGAAAAGCAGAAAATAATTTTACATTGCATAATGGTATCTATTATTCGGAGATTCTAAACATTGTTATGTAGAAAGCTTAAAATAACAAAAATCAAGTACTTCGAAAACAAGAAATGTTCCTAAAAAGCACTCCATTTCATCTGCATAAATAATGCGAATTTTAGATCTACGAAAATTGCAGTTAATGTAGTTGTGCTGCAATTTTGGAGATAGTGACAATAAATACTCAAAAATGATTTAGAAAGAATTAAAGCCATAACATGTACTCACCAAGATCACATTTTTTTTCACGATTTTGATCTACTTTTAACGATGGAAGTGGCAATTATCCGAAATATCCAATGTACTCTGAAATAAAAACATTCATTACCTTATTAACAACACACTTAGAGAACCAATTGTTGGAGAAACAAAGACAATGCGTTATTGTACCAATAACTTAAAGATTGCCAGTGTGCCAATACAGTATTTTTCACAGGATAGATTACTGTCAAAGGCAATTTAATTTTATAACAAAATATGTTGTTTTTTATGCATCAAGCAGATAATTGTTTTTTTTTTACTGCATTGATAACACTAGGTAACAATGTTTATCTTTTTAATACCATGCAAAATGTTTGGCGTTCTTTATCAATTTTGGGGCGCTAATTTCAGATATGACTTCAAAAAAGGCTACCACGTAAAGTTATTTTGTTGCAGTAACTTTCACTTTTTCTAGTTTTCTTGTACAATACTTAGTTTTTATCTCCTTCAATTGTATTTTTTAAAGATATATTTAAAAATTTTAATCAGGGACCTGAACCGAACCGTTTTTCAAAAAACGTGAACCGGAACTAAACCTTTTATTTACAAATTCACAGAACCAACTGG
The DNA here is from genome assembly GCA_947652605.1 of Elmis aenea. NCBI lineage: Eukaryota > Metazoa > Arthropoda > Insecta > Coleoptera > Elmidae > Elmis > Elmis aenea. The sequence continues at coordinate 57,992,441 of OX393576.1, forward strand.
TGTAAACCGGTTCAAACCGCTTCAACTGGTTCACACAACAATTCGGTCCAATTATTTATTTTTTAATGACATTGTCAATTCTTTATTTTTAAAATTTTGAATACATTGTACGAGATATGAGAAAATTTCAGGCAGTTCAATTTATAAATATGCATTGCCATCATATTTTGCTTTGAATCGGAAGCGGCTGAACCGTTGCCGCCGACAGGTTACCGAATCATTATAAAATAAAAATCGGTGGTTCGGAATGTAAAACGAAAAATTTTAATTTAACGAACCGGTAACCGGAGCTGAACCGTTATTTTTTGCGGTTCGGGTACCTGCTTTTAACTCTTATACAGGGTTGCGCAAGTATGGAAACAGACAATCATCTAGGATACTATTACAGATAACAATGAAATTTTGTATCTCAGCGTTATGGCATTTTTTGGATTTGATGAAAATATTAAGGTTGCAATACGACTTCCGGTTCAACCGGAAACGGACTCAAACTTTTATTTTTAATGAAACCCTGTATATTTTTACATTTTTGGATTCCTCTTAAAATTTACCTTAAAAAAATCAAGGGAGGGGACTTTTACATCAATTTTTTTCCTCATACGTCTCCTTTCGGAGTTACACTACCCTGAAGAGGAGCGATAAAATTAGGTTTATTTTGTTTCTCAAATTTGGATAAATGTGCGAGAGTGATATTTGGTAAACGATTTGTAATTATTAGAAGGTTTCCTCATAGTAATATTTTTAATCATCTCCCACCTTCACAGGGGACTGTTGGTTTTTTAATCAGAACTTTTTGGTGGGTTGAAATTTTGCAATTTTACTTTAAGTTATTTTATTTTTCACTTAAAAACTGTAGGCTTTTCAGAAACAACTACGGAATAAAAAAAAGTTTCTAAATAAATCATGATTAAAAAAAAAAAACTGCAAAATTTCAACTCACCAGAAAGTTCTGATTAAAAAACCAACAGTTGTCGCAATTTTCAGCCCCCTCTGAAGGTGGGAGATGATTAATAATATTACTATGAGAAACATCTACCTACCAATTATCATTCTCCTACATTTATCCAAATTTAAGAAATAAAATAAAAACCTACTGTTATCGCTCCCCTTTAGGGAAGGGGTGAAACTTCTAAAGGAGACTTCTAATAAACAATTTTATACAAAAGCCCTCCCTTAACACTCCAGTGCCCGCGCGGGATACTATAGTATCCCAATGATGTATTTCTGCAAATTTTTGTCAAATGGCACAATATTATGGCTTCGTCATTTCAGTACCTTTTCATCGTACTTTGTAGACTTAGTTAGCCTTATTGCTTATCAGTGACCAGTGCTATAAAAGCTGACAACTTAAAAAAATTACGCTTGGGATACCTCAGTATTCCGCGCGATCACTAACGTGATTTTTATTTTTATAGCTCGAGTTTTGTTCGTAAGGTATTTTTCATGTTATTTTTGTTTTTACTTACAAAAATAACTTTACTCACTGGAGAAAGAATGTTTTCAAAAAAATAAAAGAACAGCTGCACGTTATATAATCGCTGAATTGCCAGAAACCAGGAGTGAGGCGAAAAATGCGACTACCTATTTAGAAAATTGTAATAAATATTAACGCTACTTTTTTTGGTAATGCATCTCTGTCATAATTGTAATGTTCATGTTAAATATATCAAACAACCAAAAATAATTTTTTAAATGTCGTTAAAATCTATTATCGCGAGTGGGATACCATAGTATCCCACGCGAGTACTAACGTAACAAAAGTGAGCGCGAGCAACAGAGTGTTAATTTTCAGTAAGAAATCATCTACCGAATTTTTTCACAATAAGAAACTCCCCCTATGGCAACTTTTTAAAACAGCAGTACAAGATCCTTCAAGGCTTATTTTGTAACAAATAAACAATCATTATGATTGGAAACTGCGCTTGAATAAATATGTGAAATCATTTAAAGCTTCTAAAAGCACTCTTTATTTTCCAAGTCTACCAAGTTCAAAAAAATCTTGAATTCCACCTGCAAATAAACAACCCGATGTCTTATAATTAGTTTACAAGTCTTCTGGCGTAGATGCAATATAAATATACAGTTTGTGAACTCAACTTCGCAGAATTGCGATTATAAAACGTTCAATACCGTAACATTACAGATAATGATTGTAAACCACAGTGAAAAGATATTGGACACAAAACTGACGACATACTTGAAAAATTGTTTCAGAGAAAAGGACTATTCGATGGCTGGTTAACTCCGACTCAAAACTTTTTGACTCTCTTTGTACGAAAACAAATCAAAACGAAGTGAAGATCTAACATACACCAACTTTACCAATTTGTGGGTGTTATAAGTCACTTGATGGCATTACCATAAACTTAAACGTAAAATAAAAGTTATAGATATATTAGATCACCATACGAGCAAGACATAAATTAAACAACACATTTAGAAACCAAATAAATATAAATATAATTGTAAAGATTTTTTTTACCATATTTAGAAATTTTAAAATTCAGCATAAACAGAAAAACAAACTAATTCGCTTATACAGTTGACTTAACGGCACAGGAGGTAGAAAAGTGTTACGTGGCCTGTAAAAAAGGTTTTTTTAAATTAAAAATTAGCCGTATTTACAATATTTTTTAATACGTACATATTTACCCAAACATTTTATCCGTTTATTTAAGGCCGGCAAAGCTGAAATAACCAAAGAAATTGTACTAATTGGGGCGACTTTGGAGTTTCAAAAACAGCAACTGGCTACTGCCAACAAAAATTTAATCAAATTTTTATTGGAAATGGAAATTTAATAACAAACACCGATGCAAAACCGTTTTCGAACCAGCAAATTCGTAATTTACTTTTAATTAATCGTAAACATTGATATTTACGGTAGGATTTGCGTGATTTCGTTTATTAAATATCCCGAATAATCTATTATTATTTAATAGTACAAATTAAATGAAGCTTTAGTGTAATTATCCATAACACTGTAATTAGTAGATACAATATATTTGCAAGTTTAACAAACTAGCCCGTATTAGCCCTTCGAATCATTCAACAAGCGCATTTAGTTAAATTTTTAAATGCTCAAGCTTGTTTGGGTTTTAATTTCAATTGGAGAATTTCTTCATGAGCTAAAAATTGGTGTAAATTATATTTGCAGCAGTTATTGAATTACGTATTGAAATAACTGTAAAAGGAATGTCGTAGTAACTGTGCTTAATTATCATTAGTTAATTATCAAACATCAAAAGCGCGGAGTGGTTAAGTGGTCTCCAGAGCTGTTACTAGGAATTTAGCCGCAAGCGAAATGTTGAGAAGGTAAAGGGTATTTAAATAATTCAAATAATAATTTAACCAAAATATTAATGCCTACTTCATGAAGGATTTAAAGAAATGGTCATATTCTTATTACTTTAAAGATTTTTTTCCAAAATGATAAAAAAAGGTTCATAAAAGTACAAACGGTAACAACGCAATTCATGTATACAGATGTTGTTAAAATTTTAAACAAATTGCTTAAAGAAATGATTAAATGTACCTTATGTTTTTAAACAATATATTTTTTGTCTTAAACTATGTTTTAACAACAGTTTATGTCTTGGCTTATACGCTACTAAAACATTTGTTAATGCTTTTCATGAAGCTTAAAATTCGCATAAAACTCATTAAGTTATTTTAGCAGTGCCCGTAACAAATAAGGCTTTGTGTAGTTCTCAGTGAGTGAAGCGGGGTTTTGTTTGAAGTTTCTAAATTAGCTTGAAACGTTAATAAGCAGCAGTAAGGTTAACTAAAAAATTATCTCGAACGATGTTAATTACAGGGTAATTGAGTGGAAATATTAAAAGGATCTTTTTATTATAAGGTTTACGGTGAAGATATTTATAAAATTCAAAATAACTTTTTATTGCCAAAGTATTTATTATTGTGATGCCAATAACGTATACTTTTAATTAAATCGACGCCATTTGCTATTAAACTGCTTGCAATATCTTTATTAAACTATGAATCCAGTTTCAGTACCAAGAGAATATGTAAGTACAAACAAAACTATTCGGCAAAGTTCTTAGGAATTTCTTTTTTACGAAAAATTAAACAATACAGGTAAATTAAACTTTATTATTAAATTTTATCTGTGTTAGATGTTTTCTATTGTTAAACGGAAATAATGCAAATCTCATCAAGATCACCCAACTTAAATAAAACACTGAGAAAACCTTTCCCAAAAGTAGAAAGTTCACCTAATGAGACAAACATGGAGACAATAAAACAAAATCGTAATGTATTTCTTAAACCCGAACGTCCACAAAACAAAACAATATGAAGTGAATAAAAATCAGAACAACACAGTACCTAATAACAGAGAAAAAGGAAATAACCAATATATTTGCGCAAAACTATGAAAAACACTGATAACAATAATTAAAACATGATTTTCTACAAAACTCGAGTAGAAGCACCAAACCCCATCCTCATCACAGAAGAGAGAACAGTTATTACTTTGCCCCTAACCTCAACAGAATTCGAAGACGCTCTCAATAGCACAAAAGTTCTAATCCGAGTCCAGATAACATTCCCATAATATTACCTGTTATAGCTAGCCTGTGCCCTATGTAAATTTCTATGCAGTGCCGGTTTTTCCCACTAAATTGAGTGCCACATACAACGCGCTAATAATGCCCTTAAAAACAATCTTGTATTTTCAAATTCTTGGAAATTTCTGCCAAGAATTCATTTTATGACTTAATTTAGCTTTTAAGCATCCAACAGTTGCTACTAAAAACGTATTATTTTTTAACTTTTTAAAGAAGAAATCGTTAATATATAAACCTATTTACCTATATCTCCAATTTTGTAAATTAAAACATATTGGCAAAAAATCTGTTTTAGATCAAGATAAACATACAATTGGTTTGTGCCAGTGCCAGCAGCGATTTCGTACAAATCCGTGTACTAGTTCATAAACTGCTTTATGCGCATGCGTCAAGTATGGACTAATAAATGTATAAGTCCGCTACTGGGAGGCTTTTACGACATGTCTAACTGAAATAACATTTGTGTCTATTGCATTCATAGAAATTTAAGCAACGCAAGTGTAATCACCTTGGGAAACCAAGTAGATGCTAACATAGGATTGAGAGGGCGATGCATAGCTACCAGAGACCACGGTAATTGTAAACAACGTATGCGTGTAAAAATACCAGCGCTAGTTCATACTTTCTTATGTATACTATTTATACCATCCGCAAACTAGTTCATAAACTAGTCCAATAACTGCTGGAACAAACGACTAACCGTCAGAAACGCTGCTAAGAATCTAAGTAATTTACTATATATTTTATCAATTAGAATTTAATATAAATTTTAAAACTTATTAATGCTACAATATGTAAAATACAACACTGGAAGATTCCAAGACGTATCATCAAATATGTTAAGTAAATTAACCCGTGGTATGCGATGCTAATTTCGTTATCCTTACAATCTGCATCTAATCGTAAAATTCGTGTAGTAAAGCCAACATTTCCTGAGTGGCTAATCATAAACAAACACTTTTGCTTTATGGCAACATAACAAAACTTGCAGAACCTTCGACATTATATATTTTGTATAAATTAAACTTGACCCAGTAATATAAAAGTTTTAATTTCACCCCCGTTGGCGAAACCTTCTGGTAAAACTATTGCATTAAATTACGGAAGTAACCACTTTAAAATTATTTTTAGAGAACAGTAATAAGACAATCAGGATTTTCTCAGTAATATAAAGTTAATTATGCAGTTAGTTCATACAAATTACAAAGTACCTAAATAAGTTTAACGTTTTCAAAGTCCACATTACGGTCCATTTACCGCATTATTGTTCTATTTATAGTTGGCTTAGATACTTTAAAGCATTCCTTCGCCGAACTTGGTCTATGATCATCAAATATCTTAAGAACTTCCTTTTGTGTTACGAGTTCAGACACATTAAAACTTATTTTGCACGCATATTCATATATCACGAACCACGTTCGTGTCAAAGTTTTCAATTGTTTTTGCTGTAATTCACCTGTGTAATTAATTAAGTTGTTTTGTTTTAAGTGATATTAAAACAAGTTTTTTTTCAGTACCTATATCTTGAATATAACCTGCACTTAACCTAACGAAATTAATATATTTCTTGATTTACCCGTTTGGATGTCAAGAACTTTGTGTGATTTTGACATTTTCATTAAAGTTAACTATTTAGTAAACATAACTATTTTGTTCTGAATAGGTTGGCACCTTAATATACGCGACTTATAAGTGGTAACATATTTTAAAACGTAAACAACCCTAAGCAGGTAATAAAGTTGTGTATAACTGAAGCATAGTCTCCGCAAATTAAATAGTAAAATCGAATTTATTTAGGTATTCCTCGAGAATTGTGTTGTTTAACACCTAAGTCACAAATTTGGTCAAACGAGAAAAGTTAATTAAACGAAAAAGGTTGTGTACTTTCACGAGAAAAGTATTGTTAATGTTTTCAGCGCATCATCACTAATTAAATTTTGCCACATAAAACAAAATGAGAAATTTTCCCAATCCCCAATCGATATCTTCGAACAATTCAAGCGACTTTAATGGTTCAAATTTTGAATTTTATAAGAGTTTATTTGTAAAAGTAAATGTAGGTTAGTTTATTTAGGTCACAGATCTTATTAGTTAACAATATAGTTTTTCTTTTATGAAGAAACGAGGACGTCAATATTAGTTAAGACATTCTTTTTAAAAACAATATCATAACAGTATAAAACTTCATTTTGTTTGTCACAAGACAACAAAAGAATAATTATCAATTTGACTGATGAAAACCTTTCAATAATACTGGAAAACTCTCCTCTAAAAATGAAACTAGTAACACCAACAGAAGTTAAACTAGAAATCAAAACAAACATTACTCTGAAGAGAGCACCAGGACGCGCTCTCATAACTGGAGAAATTCTGAAGTAACTGCCCCGAAAAAGAGTTGTCAAAGTGACAAACCTAATCAATGCTTTCATTAGACTTAAATACGTTCCTAGATGCTGGAAGATAGCTCAAGTTGTCATGATTCCTAAACATGGTAAACCGATCAATGAGATATCATCGTACAGACAACTACCTATGACTGCTACCTGTGCTATCCAAACTGTATAAAAAATTCACTTAAAAAAGCTTAATTAAACCTATAATGCAAGAAAAGTGCATAATTCAATCATAGAACAAAAGACCAGGCACGAAAGATTACTGATCTTTTGAAGAAGACATTAAAAGAAAGAAGAAATTTCGACTGTATTTGTGGGCGTTGCGTTGCCCAGGTTTTTGATAAAGGGCAGGTTCAAATGAGAACAAGTTCTATCAAAACACTACAGCCTATTGTTGAAATCTTACACTAATGAAAGGCAGTTTAGAATCAAATGCGATGATCAATACTCAGACCTGAGAAAAATAAGAGCTGATGTATCACAGGGTAGTAGTTTTAGGTCCACTGCTGTATCTACAATACACATACGATATACCAGAAGCGGAACAAACCATGATTGCTACATTTGCAGATTATACAAGTGTTTTGGCATTCGGAATTAATTAACGAGAAGCGAATGAAAAGCTGCAAACAGCTTTAGATAAAATTAGTGCGTGAACAAAACGCTGGCGCGTATGGTTATACGGCATACACATGTGGGGGTGTGCCAGCAAGAGTCAAAACCATACAAAGGTTCCAAAATAAAGTGGCGAGTAGGATTGTAAATGCTCTGGTACATAACGAATGTGACCTAGGTGTGGAGATGGTTGCTGACGAAGCTAAAAGATTTGAAAAGAAGGATGAGGAGAGGCTTCGCAATCATGTTAACACTGAAGCAATCCAACTGCTCGACCAGCGTGGAATTGTTAGAAGACTCAAAAGAACCAAACCTTTTGAATCAGTTTAGTGGAGCCATAGCAGAGCATAGTGTGTTTTGTGTATGTGTACCAAACCAGAACAACCTGAGAAGAGTAATGGGTAAACTCAGTAAACACTTTAGCTTAAGATACTATTAAAAAAATTGCTTGTTAATCTTAGACTAGATTAGTTGCAATCTACAACACCAGTAGGTTTTTAAAATCATATATTTAAAAGTAAGGTCACATAACACACTATAATTATTAGGCATGCATCAATAGAGTGCTGACAATAACATCATTTATATTTTGCAGCAGAAGAAGAAACAAAAATTTAATTTTTCCCTTAGTTTTAAAATTAAAAAAAAAAACTTAATTTAAATTAATTTTCTTAATTTTAGCTTACAGCTAATAAAACAAATCAAGTAGTGGGAAAATGCATATAATTGTTTTTTTATTTTATAGGTTAATGAATTTCCAATGGCTAACAATCTTTTGGTCAATATAGGTATTTTTAAAAAGATTTAAAACTTAGAAACGGGAAGTACTTCTTTAGGCTCGATGCACACGTGCGTTTTTCTGCAGCGCGTTGCTGCAGTTGCGTCTCAAAGTACTAAAAAACATATTGCCTGCTGCACACGTACATGCGTCGACGCTGCGTCTAAGCTGCGTCTAACAATAAGCTGCTTGCAGTTGGTGCAGCAGATCCCCAAGGAAACGCGCGTTTCTATAGTACATTGTAGTATATGGCGCAGTGCACACGTGCAGCAGCTTGCCGCAAAAATACCCCGATAGATATATTTAAATTACATACTGGGATGAAAAACGTTTCATTTTAGCAAGAGCTGATGTACATAATAACAATTTAGTTAATAATGATTTCATTTGCGAATTTCCTACAGGTGACACATGAACTTGTTCAATATTTATTTTTTATTTTATACAATTTTATCCGTTAAATATTGAACTTCAAGGTGGATAAAAAGTATAAATGATTTGTTCCATTAATACAAGTATTTAAAGGTAAATTAACTCTTTGTATATCACACTTAGATAAATTCTATGGCTGTTTTCCCATAATGTTAAAAATATTTTCGACTAAACAATTTTATTACATTCGAAATTATTATTAACCTAAGAGTCACAGCTAACATTTCCACTGGAGGTATGGCAAGTGTCATGCATGTATCTTGAGAGATAATGTTAGCACTTATTCTAGCTAGCAGCTCGTCAAATGATGTAACGCTCATTCGGAAGTAATTATAAAATTTGTCCTGATTTTCTCTCAAATCGGCAAAAGATCTTACAAACCCTCCCCTTGCAAGTCTTTGATCGGTGAATGGATGCACCCAATAACGCCTTTTATTTTTTGAAACAAAATGTTTATATACAAGGTATGCGAATGTTACCCGTTTTCTACGATACGCTTCCATTTCGGATGCGAAAAGCACACTGTAGCGCTGGGCTCTTTCCCAAAACAGAAGAGATGCCGGAATGAATCACAATTGCGGTTAGGAAACGCACGTGTGCATCAAAGCAACTTCGGCAACGCGCGTCCAACGCGCTGCAGAAAAACGCACGTGTGCATCGAGCCTTATTGTTCACCAATTTATACACTTTTTAAAGTTTCGTATACAATTTTTTAATTTAAAATTCATTTGCTTGAATTTTTTTCAGTTTGTTTCAGCAAACTAAAAGACAGATCGTGATATGATAAGAATTTAATTTCAGCTACTATTATCCATGCAAAATAACTTAAACAACAAATCTTTTTAACTTATTTTACAGCTTATCAGCCGTTTTCCCTAATTTTTAATCGTATTTTGTACATACTTATTTATATTTAGCATATTTCATGCATTTATAATGGTCTTCGATATTCGAATAGTTAAAGAGCCCAAATAATTGGATCCACTATCAAACTACGCGTCCCTTAAATTCTAAAGAAAAGGAAAACAAAAATGTATATGAAATACCTCGTTAGCAGACGTATTTAAGCGTTAAAAAGGCATAAGCAGTCATCCCATTATTTTTATAGTGACACTAAAACGCTTGATGCAATTTTTCAATGCTAATTTTGCAAATATACGTGAATTTAATAACGCATATAGTTCACCATTCGGCGCGTTAGGCAATTTGTGTTCAGGACCTGTTATTTCGATAGGCTTAAACATGTTGGAAGGTTGATTAACTGTTGCAATAAATGTCAAGAAGAATCACACGGCTGACCTGATCTCCGCAGCGGCTTTATTAAATTGAAGAAAATACTAAGTCAGGACCAAACTTTCAGCTGGTTATATAAATTCGCAAAAGTCAAAATGAGTAATTTATTTAGCACAAATAATATCGTGGGATTCGTGTAAGCCCGTGTGACATGGTATAAATTTCTATATAGAAATCTGTACCAAATACTATACAGAAAATCTTATATCGTGTCATACAGGTTTTTCGTATAAAATTCTGTATAGTTTCTTGCACAGAAATTACTATACGACTTGTCCTATTTCCATGTAAGTTTTGATATGGAAACGGCGTGGTACAGATGCGCATTCAGTTCGTGAATAATACTGGCTGATTTTGAAAGGAAATATAAGCAATGGAAATTCCTGTTAAGAGTAAATTCTTGGTAATCCGAAGTAGGATGTTGTTATTGTTTAAAATGGCAATTACAAGGGATAAATACCTTGTTTTAGAGGGAGTGCATAAAGGCCCAAACAGAATGCGAGTTTCGGGTTGTAGACTGAAACTGATCTTTATGACTCGTTGCAAACACAATGCGAGTTTTTCAAAACTTAAAACTCTTCTTGACATTTGACACTAAAATGGAGTTACAGTCATTTTAGATTATTTCTTATGTGTTGGTTGCTACTACTACTACTACAGTGATATTTTCAATTCAATTTAATTGGGGGAGGGTCCACATTAGTAATTAGATTACATCCAAAGGTAATATATATATATGTTTTTTATTTGCAAATAACAAGTTAAATAATTTTAACGGTTTTTGTAAGAGGACTGCATCTAATTAAACGATAATGTAAAAAAAGACAATATGCTGTGGTATTGGCTGGTATATTTAGACCGGTTTCAAATTTGACACCATGTTTAAGCAACAAGACATGATCCAACAATCTCTCGATTAATTCATGTTTTTCTGATTGACATTTCCAAGAACTAGTTACTGGTGACACACATAACAGACCGGCTATAGTCATACATTTGAAAACCCTCTTCGACAAGCCCCCACCCTTCAAAGCCTTGGACATTTCAAATACTTTTCACCCCTACGACATCGAAAGGGGGTGGTTGCCGAAAGAGTCTGAAATGTTTGCTAGGGGTGGGGCATTTTTTCAACAGAGGGGTTGCTGAAGAAGTCGGTGGTCGTAGTGGTTGCTGAAGGAGTCTTTGAAATGTCCACCACCCCCGGACGACTCCTTCAGCAACCACCCTCCGGTCATTGTCGATAACCTTCAAGACTCCTTCAGCAACCACCCTCTGGTCATCGTCGACGACCTTAAAAGACTTCTTCGGCAACTCCAAAAACCACACCCTCAAACATTACAAAGACTCCTTCAGCAACCACCCTCTGGTCATTGTCGACGACCTTGAAAGGCTTCTTCGGCAACCCCAAAAACCACTCCCTCAAACATTTCAAAGACTCCTTCAGCAACCACCCACTGGTCATTGTCGACGACCTTAAAAGACTTCTTCGGCAACCCCAAAAACCACACCCTCAAACATTTCAAAGACTTCTTCAGCAACCACCCTATGGTCATTGTCGACGACCTTGAAAGACTTCTTCGGCAACCCCAAAAACCACACCCTCAAACATTTCAAAGACTCATTCAGCAACCACCCTCTGGTCATTGTCGACGACCTTGAAAGACTTCTTCGCGACCTTCAAACATCGATTATAGTAAGCTCCGGATGAATATGCCATCGAACTGTCGCAGGAACCATAGTATACCACTACTCTTATCCTCTTCTGCCGCATTCTCAATCGAGCCATATGCCACTACCACCCCTATCAATTCTTTCTTTGTAATCTGTACTTCTACCATCAATACTCAAAACCCGAAACTCGCATTCTGTTTCGGCCTCATCTGTGTTTATACTGTTTAGGCGCATGTGCATAGGTAGTAAATTGTATATAAAATATGTCTCCGTGTCACACACAGTTTCAAACGTTTGGAATTCTATATTGAAATATGTACAAAAAAAACAATAAGTACAAGATATTCTGTATTGTTTTCTATATAGAAATTTATACCGTGTCGCACGGGCTACAATAGAAAGCTTTTAAACTATTTATTTCTTTCTGAAACTTGATCGTTTGTATTACAGTTCGTTTCGTTTTTAAATTAAATGTCAAAAAGAGACCTGACCTAAATTAATTTAGGATAGTCTCAAAGAATTCTTTCAAAGGAATCGCTAATATACAACATATTTCTTAAATTTAATAAATTTGTAGCTTCACAAGGTTAACAAAAAAAGAAAATATAAATCAAAAGTTATATTTATCTTTCTCTACCACTTTCATCTTATTGTTGTACTGCCTTATTCGCATACGATCCTGTTAACCACGTAAGCTAAAATTGTTGCTATGCACAGATATATATTGAGAGAAAATTGTATGACTTAAAATAAACGTTATAGGTATTATAGGTTTTGCATTATCCTATTTCATCAGTCGAACTTTTAATGAAGAATCCCCTCTGAAAACTTTGCGTTCGTAAATATAAAGTTTTGTAACTTTGTTTTGACTTAGAGCAAGTTAAGCAAAAGTTTCCATCTATGCAGATTTTTATGCAGGCATTTTATGCAACGTTAAAATTTATTACTTCAGCAATGGATTTAGCTCGTAGCAGACATTTCATAAATATGACAAAATGTTAAATTTAAACCCGCTTGCTTGATGCCTAATAAATTCCCGTTGAGCTCTTATATAGATTAGTTTTTCAGTATCCGTCTTGTCAACTTAAAAATCTACTATGCTTATGAAGATGTAAATATTTTAAATTACAACAGATGCCGCATGCTTCACTTTTTAGCAAAGTAACTTATTTGCTTTTTTGTTTCGATCAGTATTACTTCAAACAAATTTAAGGTAAACATTGGCAATCACTTAAGTCAAACGTTTTTTAAGGACAGCCTATTCGTAATTAAGAAAAAATTGTACACAAAAAATAGTACTGATAGCGTAAACTAATTATTTCGCTCATAAAAAACCAAGGCTATTTATTTTGGCATCATTTTGTAATACAGGTTTTTAATTAAACTATGAATAACAAGTATAAACATTAAACAGTTGATAATAACTGTGATAAATAAAGCTTGAAATTTAAGTATTTCGGATTTTTCAGAATTTTTTAGCAAGTAGATAACATGCACATTTTCAGTTCATATATTCTTGCTGAGCATGTTAATGATTTGCTTTGCTTAATTCACTAACCTTCTTTATTTAATGGTTACAAAGATCACCGTTTTTTTTTATGATCATTTAAATAACATTTATATTTTTCAAAAACCTACAGGTTTTTAATAATGTCTTAATCTAACGCATTTCATTATTATGTAGAAGCTCATTGCATTGGTTCAGTAAACGTTTATGCATGTGAAATGTATGCAACTACATTGCACACATCATACTATCATGTATGCATCAATCTAATCATTAAATTTGCATCAGGAAGTAAAGCGTTCGCGATTCTAATTGCATAGAAGCAAGCAGTTTAAACAGGATAATAAGGGTAAATTGAACATGAAACCTAAGCTTAAACATAATCGATCAAATTGCATTTTTCATGCAATACTGTCGTTTCATATTGGATAACAATTGTGCTTGCATTCACATAAATATTTAAATTCAAAATGGTCCTGTTTTACCGTATAATAAATTATATATTTCTAGAAGAAATCAAAAGCAGCAAGGCATAAAAAAATCAAATGAGAAGAAATAAAAAATTAGCACAGGGCAGAAAAACGTGAAAAAACTCAATAGTCCTACACCTAAGAAAAAAAATACTTGGGACTAAATAAAAAATTGAATAAATGAGACATCTGCAAAAAAAATTCAAAGTTATAATACATTTTTTATCATAATCACAGGTTTGGCAATACTTTGCTTTTTAAAATGACACTACTGTACTTAACATAACAACAAATAATTTATGAACTATTTCTTATTTGCACAAATACATAAATCACTGCTGTTTGCATCTTAAGAAATCAGTAATATCCACTAGTAAATTTATTATCTATTTTGTAAATATGTCAAGTGGTAAAATATTACAGTTTGGAAAAATGTGCTTGGAGTGTTGTTGACTTAGTTTTGTGTCAACTTTGTTGTTTTTCCAATGACAACACCTGCCAAGAACTAAATTGAGTAATAAATTATAAGAAATTATAAAAAAATACATAATTTTTAAAAAGTTTTCACTACTACCGAAAAAGGTCGTAAAAAAACGTTAATAATTACAAACTGGTCAAATTTTCGTATAAAATTGAATATATTTTATGTAAAAATTAAAAGAGAGACCAAAAGTTAAGATGTGTTCGATTAACTGCTATTTCGATAAAATATTAAAATACAGCTTTATTACTAATGACTGTAAAAAATAATTGGATTTTTACTTTAAGGTTTATGTAATTTTAAAAACCACATAACGATCTAATAAATATTTAGGGTAGTATGGGCATAATTTAAGTCTGCACAGAATTATCTACGCAATTTCACATAATATTAGGAGAGCTGAATAATAATAATTTTTGAGACATAACATTTTAAATCTCCCAAAAAATCTAGAAGCAGATTTGTAGTAAATTAGGATTTTTATTTTTGCAATTTGTTTGTAAAAAAAACAAAACATGTAGAAGCCGATTTGTAGTAAATTAGGATTTTTATTTTTGCAATTTGTTTGTTAAAAAAACAAAACATCTAGAAGCGGATTTGTAGTAAATTAGGATTGCTATTTTTGCAATTTATTTGTAAAAAAAAAAAAAAAAACATCTAGAAGTGGATTTGTAGTAAATTAGGATTGCTATTTTTGCAATTTATTTGAAAAAAAAATAATAGTTGGGTTAAAGTATAAATTTAATATGACAAATTTTTAATACAATTATAAAATATTTTTCGCGCAATACTTCATTATTTTCAAATGATCTTATTCACTTTAATTAAAATTCATTAAAAAAAAAATAACAGACACTCTTACTCAAAGTTTAGAATCTCCAAAATTCTCTCATAAACAAATATTTTTAGGATCAGTAAGGTAAATTCGCACAAACTTTGAAACACAATCAAGTGTTTCTAAACTACCAAATTTTCGGTCTTTTTCTTAGCGATTTTCACAACTTTCTGCGAGCATCTTCAATTACGGAAAATTGCGGAGTTTTGATATTCATCGATTTTAAAGTAACTTGAACAAGTAGATTTCCTTCAACGGAAAATCAACATGGCAACTGACTTCGTCATAAAACCCGCCAATTGATCGTAGGATATTTTATTGTAAAGAAAAAGTCGTTATACAATTCAAAAAGTTTTGAATATGTGATTTAACGATACGAGTTAACTTGGAGGATATGTGAATCCGAGAGAAGATTTATTTTACAGCTAAAAAAGTAAATAGCAATGGTAAAAAGATATCTACCTTCGTTAATAATGAGTAAACTAAGCAAATAGATAAAACTTTAAATTAAAAGCAGTATTTAAAAAGTACTTCAATAAGATTTAAATAGCTTACAAAGATTTTTCTACTACTGTACAGAAGAGTACAGTCAATTTTTTATATCTTTTATTAATTTTTTTTCAATTTTTCTTATTTTAAGGTAATTAGCAGAAAGTACACATTTCTGTTTAGTGAAACCAACCATACTCTTCAAAACCGCGCACATAAATGCAGCAAAATTAGTTTAGAAAATTGTTCTTTTACAATTCCTTGATAATGTCGAAAGCGTAAATATAATGCATAATGCATAATGCATAATGCATAATGCATATAATGCATAAAGTTTACATCTTTGATTATTTAAGAAGAACATCAGTCATGGATATCTTTCAATTACGAACCAAGTCAAAATATAGTGGTCTTATCAAAGTAAGATACAGTTGTTTTATCTTCCTCGAAATAAGCAGGGGTTACTACAAGATAAATGAATGTATGTAAGTCTTACTTAACGACACTAAGCAGATCTTTGTGTGCAAATGAACTCAATGACGGAGTCAAAGGAAATTAGATGTGCCCTGAAAGTACGAAGGAGCGCAGTTTGGCTCTGCTAATCTCATCCTGCCTACTACTACACAGCACAATTAACACTCGACTTCAAGTACGTTCATTAAGTAAGGCAATCTATTGGTCGTTACGTTCGAGTCGACGCCGTCCGGGATTTTCACTTTTTAAGTACTAATTTTCACCGTATTTGCTGCTGAAAACTAGCGTTTATCGACTTAACATGTTCATACATAATTTTCAAACAGTTTTACCTGTGAACTGCATCTAAAAATAGGGTAGGACAACAGTAAAAACTAATTTTACATCCATATCAAACATTATGTAAGTAAAGACTGCAATTTAAATGAAATAATTCTTACCTTGCATCTACCGTGTATATTAAGCACTTTAAACGAAGCCGCATGAAATGTTGGAACATTCAAATATGAAAAATTCAAATCTGGAAAATGCACCGGTAGAATCATTCAAATCTTGAATCGTTCAACGCTGGAATCATGCAACGATGGAACCATGCAACTCGGTGGTTTCTCGATCTATTTTACTAGTTTTCTCCACTAGTGACCCTAAATACTTCAGTTTGCGTTTTACTTGAATTTTTTCGTGTTTGTATTACTATTACTACTTTTTTTGTTTTTGCTTATTTACATTTATTTTCAGGCATATACTTTTTAATTTGTCTGCCCATTTTTTTATTCGGTTTTGTTATTCTCTTTTAATGTTTTCAAACAGGATAAGATCGTCGGCATACATGCGTTCATTTATTTTTGTTTGCATTAATTTTCTGTAATCTACGTGTAGGGGAGACCGGTATTAATTGTAACAAAAATTTAATTTTAATCGATTTTATTTTTTTTTCGTTTATTGGAACCACACAAGCCCTCTGAAAAAAATACTGTGGCATTGTCTTATGTTTAGGGCTTATGCTGACATCTTTATATTTTGCAAAAAAAATTAACCTTTTATATAAAAAAAATATTTTTATACGTACCTCAAATTGTTACTAATGACACCGTACTGGTGTCAAATGTAACATTTGTAGTGTCAATTGTAACATCAATTTCAACAGTTGTAACGTAAATTTAGAAAAATATTTAGACGCTAAAGAAAGAAATTTATTAATATAAATTGTTCAGAACAATAAAACAATGTCATTTATACAAACAATGTAAATAATAAACAAAAACTTATAAGTTTTAATTCGAATTATGGTTAAGAATAAAAAACAAATAAAACTAAGAAAACAAACATAACTTCTAATAAATTAGCCAAAATATTCGGAGGCCAAATTGTTGATAACAAATAACAACAAATTAAATAAAGACAACGAAAAATACTTGTTAACAGAAATTAGTCGGAATATTCTGAGTCACAATTCTTGCAAACAAATAAAACATTATTGTTTGCACAGGAAGAGTGGGCCCATCCCTTGCATTGCCTACACTGAAGCCAGTCTTCCTTACTTTGGCTGTAAGCACCACAGCAAACCAGACAAATAGTATCTTCTTAATCAAAACCTGTTTTTTTGCAGATGCCGCTTTTCTTTTGTTGTACCGCAGCTCTATAATAGTTTTTTTCGGGTGTATCTGTAAGCACAGCTGTTTTTCCTTTAACCCTCCCTGATGTTTTAGGTTTCGTAAAATCCGCCTTAGGAAAAGGACGAATCTGCTCAGGTGTGCGTTTTAAAGGAGCTGTAGGCGACGTTAAAATGTCGGGAACTAACGGAGGCGATGGTGTAGATAAAGCTCTCGATGTGCTTGGTAAAGGTTCAGCAACATGAGTTTCCACTGAGATGCTAGGTGAAGGTTCATCCATTTGAACTTCCAGTGGTCTATCAGTAACACTGCAAGGAGCGAATTCATCCGGAGTGAAAACATTGCGATTGAAAGGCCATATTCCGGAACATCTGAATCCTGAACTTATATTTTTTGGAGTAACTGCGAGGGGCAAAGCTTCTCGTACTAATCCTGGTATATCGTACACTGGCATTCGTTTTCCTGGATACATTTTCATCCACTGGTCACATTCAGTATTAAAAATTTTTTTGAGTGGCCCGAAAACACCCCGATCCAGTGGCTGTAACTTGTGTGACGTATGTGGCGGAAATGATAGCAATGTTATATAATTGGACCTGCAGAACTCCAACACGGGTATAAACAGATGAGAGCTGTGATTGTCCAGGATAAGTAGAACTCTGTTTTCTGCATTTGGTTTAGCGTACTTTGCAAAATGTTTCACAAAAATCAACAAATCTTCTTCCTGCATCCAACCACTTTTGT
The DNA here is from genome assembly GCA_947652605.1 of Elmis aenea. NCBI lineage: Eukaryota > Metazoa > Arthropoda > Insecta > Coleoptera > Elmidae > Elmis > Elmis aenea. The sequence goes on from OX393576.1 coordinate 58,010,825, forward strand.
TTCCGGTTCCAATACATTGTTGTGGACCGTCTCTTACAAAATGTTCATGGTACCGTTTCAAAGGGAACACAAACATAGAAGGTATGGTATTTCCAAGTGCATTCACTGCCAAACATATTGTTACCAAAGTTCCCCGCTCCTGAGAAGTTGTTGCTCCAACCTGCTTGATCCCCTTTTTAGCAAAAACTTTGTTAGGTTTTTGAACAGTTGTGCAGCCGGTTTCATCCACATTGTATATGTTATTAGGTTGAAACTCAAATCTTTCCAATACATTTGCTAGATTGGCTAAAAATTTATTGACATTCTCCTCATTAAAATTCATTGCCCGGCCAAGACTAGTTGATTCAGGAGTCCGTATTGATAATTTGGGGTTTCGTTTGAGATATGCTGTCAACCAGTCTGCACTCGCTGATTCGGCGGTGTCCCATGTCCCAGGATAATTACAGTGATTCTGTTTTGCAAACTGGTAGGCTAATGTTCGCAGATTTTTAGGTGAAAGTCCATAATAGAGTTTAGCAGAGCTCTCGCAGTAATCACATAGTTCTTTTTCTTGTTGTTTTGTAAATACTCTATTATGAGGATTGTATCCCATTTTTGGGACCATATTATTCCTTAAAGTTTTAACAAAACGTTGCAGAGTTACATGGCACATCCCATATTCTCGTGCTGTTTCTCTTATTGTGGCATTTTCATTTATTATTTTACCTGCAGCCTCATGGAATAAGGCCTGAGGAATCTCCCCTCGGTGTGTTTTTCTATGGCGAGGTTTCATCATTTTGCTACATAGCTGCAAAGACATAAGGGCGTTACAGACACATTTATCTCGTAAATGTTGAAGCCAGGTGTCAAATGTAACATGTTACAATTGACACCTTGAAAAGTGTTACAATCACCACCAAGTGCTTGTTCTTCATTGTTTATTAACTGTAACCGTCTAAATATCAAAATAACTACAAACAAATTTTTGGTTATCTTATTAAAAAGCATGCTTATTTCAATGACACTATCAACTGGAACGCAAAAACAAACATAAATTGATCATTAATGAAATAAGTTGAAGCAAATTACTTACGTTAGAGGACCAAAAATTTTTCACCCCCTGTACTCACGGTCGCTTTGATGTAAACACATGACACCTCGCACAGTTATAGTAGATCATAGTACACTACTTTACCTTGATACAACTTATGTTTTTACCAAAAAGGTGGTGCTGTTATTTTGACTGTTACATTTGACCCTTGTTACAATTGATACCGGTCTCCCCTACTTCTTTTGTTATATTGTATATATTTTTTGCTATATCGTCCATTATCATTATAAAAAGAACTGGGCTCAGAATGCTACCTTGTGTGACTCCTTTTGTTGTTATAAAATCCTTTGCCTCCCATTCTCACAACGTTTTCTGTTTTGTATAAATTTCTTCTCTACTTACACTATCAAAAGCTTCTTTCAAGTCGATGGTACACCTTGAAAAGTCACTATAAGTGCTGATAAATTTTTACATTGTCTTATGACAAAGATCCATTCTTGCGTTGATTTGCCTGTTCTGAAACCTGCTTGATAGTCTCCCATTGTTGTTTATATTTTTGCTGTGATCCTTTCTTGGATTGCTCTTTCATATATTTTATGTGCTACGCATAGTAGAGACAGTCGGTTAAGCTTTTACAATTAGTTATGTTTTCTTTCTTATGTAATGGTATTTATTAATACTGCCTTTCTCCAATCTTTTATAAAAATTTTTTTACGCTTTTTGTACTACTATGTTGTATAGCAGTTTAATTCGGTCATTTTCTATGAATTTAACCATTTCTGGCCTAATAATGTCAACTCTCCTTGTTTTAATAGATGTTTAATCTCTAACCTGTGTACTTGCGGTAGTTTTTAAAATAAAATAAATCAACACATGATCGAGTCGACGGATAGGTATAGGGTAACTGCTACAGTTATTGGCCTTAGTGTAGTTATTGGCATAGTCTGCATTTAATCGCATATAATAAGAATTCTAAATAAATTTAGGGGATTCTGTTTATTGGTTTGCAAACTTTAATCATTTTTGTTTAAAACTAGTAACTTATTTTGTAATAGTGTTGGTAACAAAAATAAAAAATCATATTTATCTAGAGCACGTTGCAGTCACAAATAAGAAAGGGCGCGGTGAACGTGAACACCTTAAGGTGAGTGTCAATTTTGAATAGCTTATTTTATTATCAATTATTGGTTGGCAAAATAATATTACAAACTCTATAACCTTATTACACTATAAAGTGACAAAAATACATAATTCTGTGGCTACAGTTGCAATAATCGATTTATTTAAAGGGCGGCTAACAATTGGATCATAAAAATCTGAAAAACTATAGTTATTGGCATAGGCGGCCAATAACTAGTACACCTGAATTCTGCCTAGATTCAGTTATTAACCGTGGCCAATAACTAAAGTATTGTATGCCAATAACTATACACAGTGTAAAATTTACCGGCAAATTTAAATTGTAAATTTCCTGAAAATGCCAAAAGTAAAACGAAGTTGTTTTTATAAAAAAAAAAATACAATAAGAACGATATTGAATAAGCATTAGACCATTGGAGGCTGTAAAAATGGAATATCCAAACGAGAAGCTTCGAAGATGTATAATGTTCCTAGGGCCACATCGCAGTTCCGCCTTTGCGAAAAATTTGTTAAGGAACGCCATGGTCCTTCTTCAGTACTGACCCATTCCAAAGAAGCTATAATTGTGGCCTGGCTAGAAGTAAGCAGAAAAAAAAAGGTTTTTCCAACAGTTTGACGATATTAAGCTATCCGTTAAAAAGTTTCTAGAGGATTCTAAAAGAGAAACCTTGTTTGAAACCAATACACCTGGAAAAGGATGGTTTAAGTCATTCTTGTCGCGGCATCCGCCCATGGCAATAAGATAAGAAAAGAATAAAAAAACTAAAATTACTTAAACAAAAATCAAACAAAGTTCAAATAGTATCAAATGTGCTAATAAGTGATAATTTAAAATTGCCAATAACTAAATTGAGTGATAATAGTAAAAATATTAAAGTAATCAAAGAAAAGAAGAGAAAAGTTCATGACAAAGATTTATTTAAAAATTTTGATATTGACCAAGAGATTGAGGAACAACCTAATGAAAACAATATTCAAAACGAATTTTTAAATAACAAAGTTGTCTTTGGTATATGTTTTACTTGTTGCTATAATATTAATAGCAACAATTTTGGAATAACATGTAACACATGTTGCAGAAATTATCACCTGAGATGTACCTATATTAAAATACAAAAAAAATTCGGATAAAGTATTCACATGTAAAACATGTCAATCAAAGACTGTGTAAATAAGAAAAAAGAAGAAAAGTGTAAGACTGAAACTTTGAAATAGAAAAAAGAATTTATTTTTACCGTGTTCAAATATGATATTTTTAGTTACCCTATTAGCCTTTATGTAAAAGACAAGTTTATAATAGAATTTACTTTTAGTTAAAATAAAATTTTGTGTACCCAAACCCTATTTATTTATTAGGAATTATTTTCTCTGGTATCTTTAAATGCACAGTTACAAGAAAACAATAAATATTGTTATTATTTTGTGAGAAATTTTGAAAAGAAGTAACAATTATTATGAATGCCAATAACTGGTACATGCAGGGCCAATAACTACGAAAGACATGCCAATAACTACAAACTGCGTAGTGTTTAAAAACTAATTAATTTTTACTATTAAAAACTTATGATACATCAAATTCGAATTTTAAATATGAAAATAAGTTTATTGGTCTACACCACAGTTCAGTTTTTATATTTTAATATCGAAAAATTAATTAATTATCTCACTTGCAATATGAAATTTTGCTTAAGGGGGCCAATAACTATAGCAGTTACCCTACAAACGTGCAAGAAATTATTCATTTACATAATAACTTATTTAAATGCTAACTTTAACAATTTACCCACGATATACAAATAAGCAAACGCATCTCCAAACCAACATCTGCTCGTGCTTTGTGTTACTTTCCGATTTAACGAATTTAGTTTTGTGGCAATTCGTTCTCACTCCTGCATGGTTGTCTCATAAAATAAATATACCATTTTAACACTGAAAAGTTTCCGTATAAATTTATTCAGGAAATTTGCATGCATCTTCCTACTTTGGAAAAACCAGTCTACCATATTATTATTAAAATAGGTATATTTTAAAAATAATTACTGGAAATAATATTATGCAATAATAAAACAAAACATGGCCCTAAGTAATCCTTATCCAAAGTTCATGTTTATTTTATGACTAGAAAACAAGGAATCTTCCACAGCTTTTCCGGTGAAACTTTACAATATTTGACTTGCAAAATACATGTAAAGAAGCAGTATGTAAAGTAAGAATCAAACAGCTTAAATAACCTTACTACTATTTTATATTACCACAACTTCATTATCCTTTCAAACCTACATGCCTTTAGTCAATAAACCGCTGTCCTTGTTTAAAAAATATAAAACCAATTTAAAGTTTTATTAGTTAAACCATAAAATATTAAAGTTACAAACTGAAAGGTAAAAACCATTAGGGAATATTAAATTTGATCTTAGACTAACTGGCTATGCAATAGATGAAAAACTTTTTGCTTTGAAAGTACCTTTGAGGTTTTACTACAAACAACTTTTCCATTTGTCAATTTTAAACTTCTAGTTTTAGTTCAAAATATGCATTGTAATTTTTCCGCAGCATTTTAAAGCTTCACTTTAATTGCAAAATTAGTATATTTTGTTTACAATTCTCTCCCACAATATCTCGCAGAACTTTATTTTGAAAAGCTTGAATTTCTTTTATGCTGGTTTTACTTGCGCAACCCCAAAGCTAAGCCCCATAGGTCCAAACAGGCTTCAGTATCTGATTACACAGTAGTAAATTGTTTTGTATGGATATCTGAGATTTTCTTCCCTGCATCCAGTACATTTTTTTATACCTAATGTTGAGTTCTTTGCTTTTTTTTATTATATGTTCTTTCCACTTCAGTTTTGCGTCAAGACAACTAAGTACTTGGCAGTGTTGCTATAGGGAACAACCTTATTGTTTATTTTGATTGACACATACTTGTTATGTCTTGTTTTGTTAGTGAAGTTGATGTGTATTGACTTGGTTTCATTTATTTGAATTCTCCACTTTTTAGTCCAGCCCCCTTATTCCGTAACTTTTAAACACCAGCGTAAACACCACGCGTTAGTGGTGACTTCCCAATTCGGGTAGTTGATATTCCGTTTCTTCTGAGGACCAAGGATGAACCCTAACCGTAAATGCTAGACGTAATTCGCGTGAAACCGGCTCGACAGCCGCGTTTAAGGCTAAAACCCTGTCATTTCGACTTGTTTACTCAATACTCAATAACATTTAATGATTGGGGGTGAAATGTTATATTTAAGTAAATTTTTGGAGTGTTGTATTTGTGTTGAATTAAAAAAGAAACTATTTTTAACAATAATTAAGTGTGTTGGATATAAGTAAATTTAGGAACGAAGCGACGAAATAGCGCTTTGGTAAGTACAGTAAATCTTTTATTTTACAAATTGATATTAATTTTGTTACATTTTTAAATCCGTAATATTATATTGTGTTCATTCAACAAGTAAATAAATACCTCATGTAAACTAGTAATGTATATTATTCGCATGACAGTATATTGGTATTTTTACATTCTTTCAGAATGATGGCCCATCTAACACATATTTTATGGTGGAACGAAGAAAAGAATAAACGCAACATTAAGAAATATGCAAACGTAACTTGCGAGATGCACAAAATTATATCAAAATTAAGTTTTGTCATATCTTTGTGTATTATTCGCCAATTTTAATTTCACAGTCCAGCTTAATATATAAATAACATGGTATATTTGTTTGTAACGTACATAGTGCAATAAATAAATGAAATCAACTAAACAAAATAGAATTACTTTACCACATCACTGGCCGAATTTAAAAAATACCCACCCAAAGTGCTGACGACCATTGAAACAAAATTAATTCAGTAAACAAACTATAAAATAAGAAAACTTAACAAAATCGTTGTGTAATATAAAAATAGGAACTAAACGCATCAAAACTTAAAAAAAAAACTACCATACATTCTTTAATGTAAGACAGAGTGTACAAAGTTACATGGCGGTAATTTTTAAACAAATACGCATTAAGCATATTTCAGTTGTGAACGTGCGCAGTAGGATTTTCTGTACTAACTTTCCTAAAATAGTAGATACAGGTTTTAACTTGGGTAAACCCGCCGTGAGTTACCACCGGTGGGTTAGAGCATCGCTTTTCGTAGAAGTGGGTCATATTAACAAGGTAGTAATGAACTTGCATTTCCGTTAAATCCAAAGTTACAGAATCCAGCTGCAGGAGCTAAGTGCATTGCTTGCTGTCTGCAGTTTATAGGCTGCTTATTCATTGTTTGTGCCAGTTGCTAGCAGAGCTGTATCATCGGCGAAAGTCGCTAGTGTTACTCCCCTAGTCTTGGGTATGTCACATGTATACAGCAAATAAAGGACTGGGTCTAACACGCTTCCCCATGACACACCGGCTTTGATCTCTTTAAATGAAGAGTAAGCCTCTTCATGCTTTATTCGGAATAATCTGCCCGTTATATAAGACTGTAATATCTGTACATACTTGATTGGAAATATTTTTTTAATCTTAAGCATTAGACTACGGAAAAAGGACTTTAATCATTTTCATTATAATTGATTATGCAATGTCATTAACTAACACATTTTCAGTTGACCAAAGCATGTGTAAATTGTTGCTCACCTCAATTTTTTACAAAAATAGACTAACACCACTTTCTTAATAAACAGTAGGTACATGTTTAAAAACAATTAAAAAAGAAGTCCATGTAACGTCATTACTGTGGATACTATGAATATCTACTAAAATTGGTACTTTATACATTATACTAATTGCTATTATCAAGAAAACAAATAAACTATAAGTTCGTATTTTAGAGTTAGATAAATTTGTGGTTTGTGAAACAATTTTCACTGAAATAGATAAACAAAAACAACGTCTTTTTGGCGAAAGCCTGCACTCGGTCGCTATCATTTGTTATTTACGAAAGCCCGCGCAAACCTAAAATAAAAAGTCCGGCGTTATTTGCGGGTTTTAGGTGAAATTGAACATTCCATCTCATCAATCTAGTGGCGGTGAGTGGGGCTGGTGTTATGCTCACTTGCGCATCCATGCAGGATCGTATTTGCATATTGTGGTTTTGATGGGGCAAAGTGATGGTAATTGAGCAGCTTTGTATAACACTGAGTGCATATACAACGTTTGCACTATGTGGCTGTAGATACATGTGACGAATTTGTGCCGATTAATTTGATTGAAAATCACGAAATGTTTTTTGTTATAAAACGACATGCGGTCGGAATTGATTATACTGCAACGACATTCGTACAAGTTTCATGGTATATTCTAGCAAAAACAAGGAAGAAAATAAGACAAATACAGCTGTAGCCTCGTTGATTCGTTATTCATACGTTTAATGCGTTTGAATCAGTAACAAAAAACGAAAATATTTTAATCGTTTTTAATATTTACGTTCCACCCATAAAATTTAGTTTTCGTTTTCATGATCTTTTTTTTTTTCTTAGTTACCGCCCTGTTTTCACAAAACTCAGAGCAGAAAACTATCTAAAGAACGATCTCCAAATGTCAAAATGACAGCCCTATTAATACGATGAAACTCCAATTATCCAAATATTCGATTATTCAGATTATAAATACTTCGTATGTCTTAAAATATATATCAGCATGGTTCGCCTTTAAATAAAAACAAATTTGATGTCATTATTTTGCACTTGAATTTAAAAGTCCATTTAAATTTTTGTTTCTGTTTCTTAGCAATCGTTGGATCCCCGTTAAACTGTATACGGCGATATGTTCGGTTTTGATCATTAGGGACCGCATAATTTATACTAGCGAACCGCCGTATTAAATTTACCATTTTTTTTAACACGTTTAAAATATAATCAAATAAATTTACTGCATTTTATTTTGTATTACACCCGTCAGGTGCAAAAGCAGAACTAGTTTGACAAACCATAGATCATCAACTTCAAATGTTATATTTTTCAACTGATAATATTGACGTGATTATTACGCGCCCTTTCGTTGTCTAATCAAGTGTGTATTATTTATTCATGATCCAATCAACAAATTGAAACGAGATAATATCTGTACCGTTACTAGTGTTGCACGAAATTGTAAGTATTAGCAATAAGGTTGTTAATACATATATGTATAATAGAGAAAAGTGTAGCTCACTTATTTCAAGTGAGATATTTTACTGCCTTTTGGAAGTCTTCATTTCATAAATTCGCGTTTGTGTTCAGTGAATAAAGATTAAATGGTGATAAGATCGGTTAAAACCGGTTTTAGTAACTATTTATTTAAACATATATTAAATATAATCAAAATTTCCTATTCGTTCTCATGAAAATTTCAGTTCATTTCGTTTAACGTTTTCGTTTTTAATCCGTTCTCAGTCATTATGGTTTGAAGCAAACAGATAAATAAACAAATGTATTCAAACATTTTGCTAGTTATGGCTAACCGATTAAAATGTTTACTTTAAGTCTCGCGAGGTTTCAACGTATTATACCAGGTGATTCAGTTTGACTGTCGCACCCCTATAATAGATTGGGCTTCTAGGGTTAGTAACGATAAACTTTACCAATTACTTGGACAAGATAATTGTGGAATATCAAAATAGAAATATATCGTTGCTTAGCTTTACTTGTTAGTGGAAACATAGATATGTTTGATATGTTTCCACTAACAAGTATTGTTTTTGCTTATCTCTTAGCAATATACATAGTGAATTGGGCTAATTGTAATAAAAAAATTAACTTAAATAGGAACATTTTTGAGAAAAATAAGTTTTTAATTATTTATGATACTTCACAAAATCTTTATATTTTATAAAACTTGAGCACTGTTTTAACTTTAAATCAAATGCAATTGCAAATGTTTCATATTTACCCTAATAAATATAAGTTATAAATATGTAAGATTTAAATTAACCTGTTTAATTGATCCAACTTGCATAAACAAGAAGATAAGGCTTATAAACGCTAACACGTTCGAATGAAATTCACAACATCGTGCATGGTGTAAGTTTACAAACTGTGAAATATAACGGCAAATAGTAATTTATCTACGGAAAACCTGAACGGGTAACAAGGAAATACGCCTACAACATGCATCGTTTCATTAAGGCATCAAGGCAAAAGTCTAGAACAACGGTTTCATGTGATAAATTACATTGGGAAACTATGAGCCGTGATGACTATAAACAAGTCTTTCAATATGGGAACAATACATGGTCCATTAGGGGCAATGTAAGTAGAAACTGAGAAAAGTGAAGCAACAAAACTAGTTTTGATGTTCATTTATAATAATTTGCAATACGAGTCACCGAAAAAGCTGCAAAACAGGTTGAAATACTTCATAAATTTTTTTTTAAAAGTTTTTTAATGGTAGGTAATTGGGTGGGAGCTTAGGTGATTAATAACTGTTTTACACAAATTTTTGCCGGGTGTATATTCTAGCATTTAAATAAATACGTTGCATTTTAGGATTAAGATGGCTTAAATAAAAATTAAAAAACTAATAACAACAATAAATTTTAGATGCTATATCACTGCTGATTTCCTATTATTGCAGGTTAATTGTTTATCTTGTTTTTGTGAATTTTAAAATGAATATACTACTGTCGATAAATAATAATATTAATAATAATAATAATAATAGGCTTTATTTAGTTATAAAAGAAACTATTTACACATTAATCTTTACAACTAGTACTTCAAATTAAAATTGCAGTTTTACATGGGTCTTACAACCTTCTTTAAACGCATGCAGATTAACAGAGTATTTTAATTCGTTTGGTAATTGATTAAATAATTTTAGCCCTTTGTAATAGAGCGAGTTCTGTGTACTACTTTTTTTACATTTAGGCAGTCTAAAATGTTCTCTTTGTCTTGTTTCATAATCATGCTGTTCTTTGTTGTATATCAGATATTTACTCATATATCCTGGCATCATATTGTTTATACATTTATATATTAGAACCAAAACGTTATACACTGTATTTTGCCATATATTAAGGAACCCCAACTTATTATGCATATATTCAATTTTAGTTAATTTAGAACACTGTAATATGATACGCAAAGCTCTGTTTTGCTGCTTTTGTAATTTTTTCAGATCCCCTCATTACTTAGAAATATTATGCTACTGCAATAATTAAAGTATGTTTCTATTATTGTATGATAGACCAATATCCTAGCTTCAAAGTTTAATTTATTCGATATTCTCCCAAAATAACTAATTTTTGAACCAACTTTTTTTACAATATAATCTATGTTCTTTTTAAATTTTAGATGATTATCTATAATTACCCCTAGGTACTTAAACTCTTCAACTATCTCTACTTTATTATTATCTATAAATACGTTAACATTTGACATATTGCTGAATTGTGTACTACCTATTACCATGCATTTTGTTTTAGATACATTCAACTCCAGTTTATTAGCTTTAAACCAATCTGTTACTTCAATTAAATCTTCGTTTATGACATTAACTGTTGTTTGTAAATCTTCACCTGATACCGATATTAACGTATCATCTGCAAATAAATGCATGTCACACGATTTAACTGTCTGCGTAATGTCATTTATGTAAATATTGAATAAAACTGGACCTAAAACTGATCCTTGTGGTACACCTAACTCGTTAATAATTGCCTTTGATTCTACTTTTCCCACCCTGGTTTTTTGAAATCTGTTTGATAAATAACTTTCAAACCATTTTAGTTCATTCCCTTGGATTCCGTACATTTGTAATTTTTGCAAAAGTCTTTTTCTACAGATGGTTTCAAATGCTCGTTTCAGGTCGACAAAAACTGCCAAAATTATTTTATCGTTTTCAATTTCATCTTTCCAATTTGTTAAAACTAAATTCAATGCTGTTTCGCATGAATGCTTATGTCTAAATCCTGATTGGGAATCTGAAATAGTTTTGTTACTGTTAAGAAATTTTACGAGTTGTTGTTTAACTATAATTTCTAATATTTGTTCTATTTTAGGTAACATATTTATAGGTCTAAACTCACCGCATTTTCTAGTGTTAATAATTTTTGGAATAGGAATAACCGTATTAATTTTCCAAATTTCTGGTACTACCCCGTACTGTAATGATTCATTTATAATGTTAACTAATGTTTGCCCGATTACTGGTAAGGCATCCCTTATTGTACTAAATGAAATATTATCTGTACTAGTTGAATTTTTGATAGTATTCACTATTTTGTATACTTGGTCTAAGCTTTGTAAATCATCTACAATACCTGCCTAACAAAATTTATACCTCGCTAGAGAAACGTTTTGACACATCCACTTTTGTAATATATCTTTTCCCTAAACTTTGTTACGTCCAACAACAAATAGCGTACGTTAATAATCCGAGCTCAAATGATGCCTTTACATACATCCGCAAGTCTTATCCCTCTATCAATGTCGACAAAAATGTATGTGTAAATAGCCGCGTACTCACTTTGCGAGGCTGCCTCGCGAGGCAGCCTCGCGAGCCAAGCCTCGCAGCGTGTGGACGTGCCTCGCGGTAAGCGGAGCGCGCTCACCGCCTCGCGCGAGGCAGGCTCGACCCGAGCCACCGATTGTCGGTTTTTCTGTTATGCTCAAAGGCGCCTCGACATACATGCCTCGACTAGTCAGGACGTGCTAAAAACGGTTACATCGAGCACTCGTGTTAACGTTGCATTTTTTACGAATGAAATTGTCAACTTTTTATAATACGATAACTTAAATAATATTGCACATATTTTATTTGATTTCAAATGACACTCACTTAATAAGACCTTCTGTCCTCTTATTTATGATGTCTATAAAGTATTACTTTTTTACTCGTTTCTGCAAATATTCCTATTTTGGTGTGACAATTAAAGGTTCATTATTAAAAGATACCTATGTCTCTAATTAAAGAATTTCCACTTTCAAACCGTTTGCGATATACATAATTCTTTAACCCACCAACGTTTCCGTTTTCGTGGTTTTTCCTCTAATAAATGATAAATAAAAATAAAACTTGCTGCTGCCGTACGAACGTTTTCTGCCATTGCCTCGACCGTACTAATTTTGGCTCGATGTATTTTGTATCTTGGGCTGACTCGGCTCGCGCGCCAACCTCGCACCCACATTTCAGCCACGGCTCGCGAGGCCGCCTCGCGAGGCCGCCTCGCGAGGCAGCCTCGCAAAGTGAGTACGCGGCTAATAAATCAATGATCACATCACTAACCAAGAAAACAACACAAAACGTTTTTTTACTGTGAAGTTGGTTTTAGCACCTTGTAGAATTGTTTTATTAGCATTATTGTGAAATATGAAATAACTGAAAAAAAGTTTTATTGAACTGAAAGCCTCACAAGTTCAAGAAAGCTTTAACAAAAGCTCTGAAAATTATGTAACCACAAGAAGTGTATGATTTAACAATTCGTTAAGTTCTAAATATTTCCTCTTGAAAACGCACTTTTGTTGTAAGGCTTTAAGTAGTTTCTGCCTGTTGATACCCAAGTTTTCAGGTTGTAAAACGACTTCCGGTGTTGACATTCCAAAGTTAAATTCCCACTGGGAAATACAGAACGTTATATTGCATTCTGCTGTATAACCTTAACCGAAACATTGTTTACAGTTTTGCCATTTTAGCTTACGTTTCGTGACTCATTAGGTCTCTAAATAAAATTTGACTATGCTCCTTTGATTGTTATAACCCTTCTTTAAAGAAGTGAAGTTGACAACCTTGAAAAGCTTATAACACTTTTTGAAACGAGAAATTCAAATAATATCGTTATTTTTTAATCGATTTGACAATACCAGCATTTACAAAAATAAAGTAATTAAAAAGATTTTGAATTATGAAACCTAGGGCTAAACAGTATAACTAACACTTAAATTGATACATGAAACCTTTCGTTTAATGCACTAATTCCCACAAAATTTTTACCTATCAGTCAAAAAAGCAATAAGAAAACTACATATATCAAAGAAGGAAAAATGCATGCATCTGATGTTGTCAGTAGAATAAGTAACGAAGAAGTTTTACGGTATGGTATATTCGTGTTGAAACATGAATCGAGCGTTGGAATAAACATATTTGCAGCTATGCACGTTCATCCGGTTTCGTAACGGGCAAATATTTTTGACAAGAAAGAAATGTTACAAGAAAAAAATTGCCTCCCATTTAATGCACTAATTCCCACAAAATTTTTACCTATCAGTCAAAAAAGCATTAAGAAAACTACATATATCAAAGAAAGAAAAATGCATGCATCTGATGCGTCAGTATAATAAGTAACGAAGAAGTTTTACGGTATGGTATATTCGTGTTGAAACATGAATCGAGCGTTGGAATAAAAATATTTGCAGCTATGCATGTTCATCCGGTTTCGTGACGGGCAAATATTTTTGACAAGAAAGAAATATTACAAGAAAACAATTGCCTCCCATTTAAGAACCATTGTTACCTTAACAGGCGAAAAGACACTTTTCTCGTAAATTAATCATTTATCATACTGCAAAACGAATTTGCAAATTATGCATAAAAATAAAAGTTGCAAATTCTTCCTAAACGTTAATTTATAACAGCCAACCTAACTTCTTACTGATTGATTGTCGATTCGAACAAAAGCTCTCTTGAATGAAATTGTTAATGCAACTCAAAATGATCTAAGTTTTCCTAGGAAAGCGGTTTGTGATAAATGGCTGTGCGCCGGAAGTAAAATAAAATAATAAATTTTATAACAGCCGTTGTAACCGCGGCGGCTACCACAAACTTTTCCATACTAATGCAGTCGTAGAACGTGAAAATGAAACAGTTTTGATGATTTTAGTTTACCCTTCCCGGCCTGCGTGGGATACAAATTTATACCAGGAAGAGTTTTTTTTTTGCTATATTTTTTTTTCAAAACAGTGCAATTTTTTTTAATTCTCACTTATACTGATTGAAATAAGCTGGCAAATTGATTTTCAACTGATATTTAAATGCTCAGGATACAATTGTATCCCATATCCTTATTATGTGATTCATATTTTACCACCTTATAACGTGACCTTTGGTATTTCAGTTAGTAAACAAACTCGTTTGACCCAAATATTTCAGTGCACGTGTTCTATTCTATGCGACAGTGCGTTAGATTCTGTAAGATATAGTAACAAAGTGTAACATCAAGCAACAACAGTGCCCAAAAACGAAGACTTGATCTTAGCAAAGAAAGCGACCGCCTAACAGCTTGGCAATGCATTGAAGAATCAGATGAAAAATTTCTAGAAAACGAGGTTTTTTCGGATCCTGCTGAATTCTATGATTACTTAAAAGACGAAAATGAGTCCAACAGCTCTGAGGAAGGAAGCTAAATTTTTTTAGTTTCGTAATATTTTATTTAGTTATTTTTGTTTTCATATATTAATTACCAATATTAGAACGAATCAGGCGACAACTTAAGCAACAAAACGGACTGTGGGGATGAAGATCCGATGTTTGTATTAAAAGATGAAACTAAGTGGAACAAAATCCCACCAAAACTGAGTAAAAAGGGGTTCAAAAAGAAGGCCTTTTGTATAATTTCACATTGCTGCTCTAAATGCTTATGTAATTTGGACAATTAAAAATCCAGAATTGAATGAAGATAGTAACTACAAAAGAAACTGTTTACTTGAACTTGGACGTGTACTTATAAAACCTAATGCCATTCAAAGGTTACAGAATAGACGTTTGGACAGAGGAGTTAAGGAGGCCATCCGCTACATGAGTCCCGAAGAAGTTGAAAACGCCCAAGCACAGATTTCGGTACCAACCACACCTTCTAAATATATGTCCCAGAAAAAAGACAAAAGTACAAGAAATAGTTGCCAAAAGTGTTCTTAATAATATGTTTAATCCCACCATAGCATTGTATCAGAAACAATAATTTGCACTGTTTGTAAGAATACAGGAAACATATAAAAAAAAAGGTTTGTAAAGTTAATATAATATGTTGAACAAAGTTTTTTTGTATTCTAAATCCATTTTCTTATGTTTTCCCAATTTATACCATAAAATTTGTCATTTTAATTCAAAGAAACAATAAACTGATTGGAATACATTTGAATCCCACCCCGTTATTGGTACAATTTTCCGCACGCCGGCCGGAAAAGGTCAAACAGCAGAAGTTTTAACCAAAAATTAAGCAATTTTTTAAAATAAATTTTAGCTCATCTTAATCAGGTGTAAAATATTTTTTAGGATATATATCGAAAATAAAGTAAGACGTAATATTTTAAGAGACAAATTTCTTATTTTGTTATCTCGTGGTGTTGTTTCCACAAAGGAAATATTGTTTACAGTATCGTTTTAAAGGAGCTAGATTTTTCAAAGAACGCGAGCATATGTTTTATATCCCACAGCCATCGCTGTAAGCCAAATAAATCCTCAAATTGATTTATAACTCAGATGTCAGTTGCTTTTGAAGAAAATTGGACTTAAAAAAATTGACGCGCGGTTCTTTATTGACATCCATGTGTTGCATGCACAGACGTTTCACGCAAAAATATTGAACAATTTACTGCTTTAACGGCCGCATTATTTGATGAAAATTGGCTACTGAAAAGCGGTATTTGCTCAAAAAGCCGTAATCATCCTAAAATAAGGCATTCAATATGTTTCTGTCTACTCAACACTATCTATATCCTGTGCACAAATCAATGACGTGAAAAAATATACATCCTCTATAAATTTTATCTTTGATAACAAATCGGGGTTTCGTAAAGGCAAAAAAATAAATGGTTTGAAAGGACATTGAGTCCTTGTTTTATTCAGGAGGCGGTCTCGATGTGGATTTCGGCAATCATAAATTGTAGCCCAGGGACAGCAAACGTAAAGTTCAGTCATTTTATCAACGGTATGAAGTGTAGGTACATACAAAACGTATTTCCGATAACGTAACGAGCTTGCATCTGTCGTATTTATTTATGTTTACGTTGGTTATCGCTGTATCTAATAGGCGTTCCTCGACTGACAGGGCTGTCCTGGAAAACGCATTTTATCGACAAACTTAAAGGCCAGGAGTGAATAACACTTCGAAGTGAAATGTTACAGAAATAAATACGTAAATAAAGAACTTTCTAGAAAACTTGTTGGTGGCTATTTTTATTTTAATGTCATTATACATCGAATAAAAAAAAACAATATTAATCAAGAATTCTAATCACTTATATCTTAAGACGACAGTTTCATAACAAAGAAATCTTTATTAACGTGAGGTATTATTTTTTTGAGAATTTGCGGTTTTTAGTACTTTATAAGTACCTATACAATATCTTTAATTAATATGTCATGAGACCTTAATATAATATTGACAGTATTTAATTTAAATATGAACATACAATTTTAAAGCAAATAAAACATAACAATTATATTGCTTGTTGAATGTGGACTATGTATTAGGTAGGAGCAAAAGTATTTTCGTTTTTTAACATGATATTTATTTTTAATATTCTTAACAAACTAAATTAAATCAAAAATCAAAATAAAGTCCATTGTATTGAATGGTCTTAATCCATTTTTTTGCCAGGTTTTCAATTCCCCTCCGGTACCATTCTTGGGACTTAGAGTCGAAGAACTCGCGACACCCTTCTTCTACTTCCTGAACATTAGCAAAGTCCCGCCCAGTCAGGGAATGCGCCATTGACCGGAACATGTAGTAATCCGATGGTGCTAGGTCGGAACTGTATGCAGGGTGTGGTAGCACTTCTATTCCATCAAGATCCTCCAGTTTCCGGAGGGTCATTTGGGCCGTATGCGGTCTAGCGTTGTCTTGCTGTAACAGCACTCGTCGTCGGTTGACCAAAGCAGGGTATTTTCGTTGTAAGGATGCGTACACTCGATCAAGCTGCTCGCAGTAGTGTTCCGCGTTGATCGCTCGACCATCAGGAACCAACTCAAAGTGAACCACACCTTCGTAATTCCACCAGACGCAAAGCATAACCTTGGTTTCGAATCTTCCGCGCTTTACCACAGGTTCTCCACGTTGGCCTCTACTTAACCACTGGTTTGATCTACTGGGATTACGAAGGTAGATCCACTTTTCGTCGCAGGTCACAATCCGGCGAAAGAACCGATGGTCTTGCGGGTTGCTGAGTAGTTCTCTACATACACTGACTCGACGTTCTGCTTGCTCTGGTGACAAATCATGGGGTATTTCTCTACAGCGTTTTTTTGGATTTACCTAGCTTATGTAGGTGGCGACCTATAGTTCATCGCGAAGGCCCAAGTTCGTGCGATAAATTTGTAGTAGTTGTTGCTGGCGATTCCTCGACGGCTTGAAGTAGGGCCCCCTGGTCTACCATGGAGGGCCGCCCACAACGAGCTTGTTTTTGAAGGCTGGTATCGCCGTTTTTGAATTTTATATACCAATTTTGTGCAGTACGATTTGAGTTAGTATCCTGACCTTCCACATCACGTATAGTTCGTGCGGCATCAGCGGCGCTTCGCCCCAATTTCCAGTAGTGACGTAAAATTGCAAGAACTTCAACATTTGTTTCAGACATTTAAAGAACTTTTAACCACAAGCAATTAAACTAACTGACACAAAAACTAAACTAGAAGATGCGCTTTTTAATTTGACATATAACTTGTCAAACTTTTATCAATTGTTTAGTATCCAAGATGACTAGAAAAAAACCGAAAATACTTTTGCTCCTACCTATTATTAGTTTCTACATAGGTAGGTACCTGTCTATCTTTACTGGCTATCTCTCCAACCTTACTCCACTTGACCCCTCTATTAGTGGTAGCTTTTTTAACCTCCTCATTCCAAGTTTTCCTTGGTGTTCTATATCGGCTTTTTTACTTCAGTTCGCGCTACGTAGGCGTTGCTGAGCATCCTAGTTTCTCCCATTCAACGCACATTACCTGACAAGCTTAGTAGTAGTGCCTCTTGAATGTTGTGTTGCATGGTTGTACTTTTGGGTTTTCTTAACGGATTTTATTTCAAATTTCTTACATACGCGATTTACCTTAAATGGTTCTTTGAAACCTCATCTCCCCACTGCTGGACATAGTCCATAATTCGCATCCTTAGGTTAGGATTAAACTAAACACTTCGTAGAAGATCTCCACCTTCTTTGGGTTTTATTCTTATTCCTGGGAATATTTTCTTGGTCGCCATGAATAGCCTGATTTCTAAAACTTATTTTCTCTTTCCGTTCCACTTTTACAGTATAGGTGCATTCCTAGTTATTTATAGCTTTTTACTTGTTCTAGTTGTACCTATCTAGTTGTTCTTGTTTTTCTTAATCGGGTCCTCTTGTACCTTTCGGTGTCAAAGTATTTAATCTAGTTCTTGATTATGTTTCTCCATCTTTGTCTATCATTGCATAACTGTGTCACATCTCTCCAGCTGACTCCCTTTTCTTCTAGTGTGTGTCTCATTTCGTTTTCGTATTGTGTTCTTGGTCTTCCTCTACTTCTGTTACCTTTAAACTTCGTTTTTTATCCCATTTTTGCGTACTTGCTTTCTGGCACGCGCAGTAGATGTTCCAGCCATCTTAATTGATCATTAAATACAGGGTGAAACAAAAAAACGGGAACTTTTGAAAACCCCCAATTTTTTTTTGCCAAAAATGTAACCATTACAGCTTGCCATTTAAGAAACAGTAATCCAATTTTAACAATTTCTGAAAAGAATGTCCTCTAGATGACGTCCTTCTCTACGTATGCATTCTTTCAGCCTGCCCCGTTGAGGTTCCTCATTACTCGCTGTAACATCTCAGCTGGGATACCACGAACTTCGTCTTGAATTCTTTGTTTCAATTCATCCAGTCCTTGGCCGAGTCATGTAGACCCAACTCTTAAGGTAACTCCACAAGAAAAAAACAGGAAATGTCACCGAATCTTGAGATGACACGGTTACCAAACAATTCTCGCACAACTTCCATTGATCGCATTGCAGTGTACGATGTCGCACCATCCTATTGAAGCCAGGCTTCGTGAAGTTGCAATCTTTTGTTGCAACTACTTTTAACAATTTTCGAAAACTTCACGAAGCCCGGTTTGAACAGGATGGTGCGACATCGTACACTGCAATGCGATCAATGGAAGTTGTGCGAGATTGTTTGGTAACCGTGTCATCTCAAGATTCGGTGACATTCCCTGGTTTTTTCTTGTGGAGTTACCTCAAGAGTTGGGTCTTTATGACTCGGCCAAGAACACTGAATGAATTGAAACAAAGAATTCAAGACGAAGTTCGTGGTATCCCAGCTGAGACGTTACAGCGAGTAATGAGGAATCTCAACGGCAGACTGGAAGAATGCATACGTAGAGAAGGACGTCATCTAGAGGACATAATTTTCAGAAATCCTTAATTTGGATTACTGTCTCTTAAATGGCAAACGGTAATGGTTTAATTTGTGGAAAAAAAAATATTTTTTTGGTTCCTAATATTTTTTTGGGGGGTTTCAAAAGTTCCCGTTTTTCTGTGTAACCCTGTACAACCTAATCATCTCTGTTATATGCTACAATAATGTATATAATCTCTTTCTTTGAAATAGCAGTATGTATTTTTTCACTACGATGTCGCACCATCCTGTTCAAACCGGGCTTCGTGAAGTTTTGGAAAATTGTTAAAAGCAGTTGCAACAAAAGATTGCAACTTCACGAAGCCTGGCTTCAATAGGATGGTGCGACATCGTACACTGCAATGCGATCAATGGAAGTTGTGCGAGATTGTTTGGTAACCGTGTCATCTCAAGATTCGGTGACATTCCCTGGTTTTTTCTTGTGGAGTTACCTCAAGAGTTGGGTCTTTATGACTCGGCCAAGGACACTGGATGAATTGAAACAAAGAATTCAAGACGAAATTCGTGCTATCCCAGCTGAGACGTTACAGCGAGTAATGAGGAATCTCAACGGCAGACTGGAAGAATGCATACGTAGAGAAAAACCTCCTCTAGAGGGCATAATTTTCAGAAATTCTTAATTTGGATTACTGTCTCTTAAATGGCAAACTGTAATGGTTTAATTTGTGGGAAAAAAAAATTTTTTTTTTGTTCCTAATATTTTTTGGGGGTTTCAAAAGTTCCCGATTTTCTGTGTAACCCTGTACAACCTAATCATCTCTGTTATATGCTACAATAATGTATATAATCTCTTTCTTTGAAATAGGAGTATGCATTTTTTCACTATCTTTCTGGTACACATTTCCATCTTTTTATTTTTCCTCCCTATTGTTTTCTTAACACCCAGGCTACTATCAAGAAATTGTTGCTTTCCAATTCGTGTTTTTTTTATAAGTGTCTGCTCTATTCCATCCTATGCCTGCAGCTGGTCATCAACGTAGAGTTTTTTATATCCTAGTCTTATTTTTTGTCCCTGTTTACTTGCATCTTTCGATATTTCTAGAATTTTGGTTTGAATTTCTCTTTCCATAACTGGGGGTCATCGTCCATAAACATGTTTCTTCCTTGTAATTATTATTTGTTTTTCATTACATTCAGGAGAATGGGAACGAAGGAAATAACATTTTCAATGCTACAGTGGGAACCAGGAGGTAGGAGAAGGCGAGGAAGGCCAAGATCTGGGTGGTTGAAGGAAGTGGAAGAGAATTTAAGCAAGTTAGGAATTGTTAGATAGGAGGAAAAGCAAAGGACAAGGACCTATGGCGAAGATTAGGCGAGAAAATAATGGTGACGGGGAGCGATCCAACACATAAAACGAATCTAGAAAGCATCTATGCGATGCAACCGCACAAGGGTTGTTTAGCCATTATATATTACATTCAACTTCTGTCAGCTATTCTCCAGTATAGTTTTTCTTGATTTTTTTCCACCGTATATTTATATAGGCTTATAACGAATCATACCTCGACGAAATGCTATATTGACAGAACAACTAAAAATATTTAGGCGCGATTACGCGAGTACGTACATATATCGAGGATCAATTGACAAAAATCGACAGTTATGACGAATTTAGGTAAAATATAATCCACATACATCAGCATTCATCGCAGGTGAATTTTACTGCAGCAAAAAGCGTTTGCATCATTGGTATTCTCAAGAGAAATCACGTATCTCGGCATTTATGAAACTGCGGACCTGCGTCGCGTGTTCTTATCTATTCAGTGTGTGTGGCCGCCACGTCCATACATCACCTTCCGAGGCTTCTTCCTATCCAGCGGACACACATTTATTGAACAGAGTTACCGCTTTTGTTCGCCTAATACGACTTAAAAGCACTAACATTATCTGTTGGTAGGATGTTGGTCGTGATATATCGTTTATATCAAACCTAGTTATAGCTGCTCGCTCTACCGAAGCTTTGTTACGTTGTAGGGACAATAGATTCTTAAATACTAAGGCCTATATGTCGGTTTATGTGGACATCTTAAGAGAAAAATCGTATAAAGTAGCAGTAAGCCGAGACGCAATAAATATATTGTTAGAGCACTAGAGTGAAATATCCTATACCTACAAGGACCAAATCGCGAAGATTCTTGAATGCGCCGCTGGCATTGTCGAACGGTCTATCAATTTACATGTGTGCGTGTTACACTTTGTTTTGAAGTGATCTCTCTAGCATATTCAGTACCTATTCTAGTTGGTTCTCCCCGATAACACGCATTCTTGGAGCAAAACTGATGCGTCGCTCGATTACCGCTTTTGTTCTTTCCCCTTCGGATGTTTAGTGGTTTACTGCAAATAGCTTGAATATTTAATTTGGCGCGAAAATTTCCCTCAAATCCTTATTCAGCGTCGTTTTCTTTTTAAATTACCAATTTTGTACGTTATTCCTTACATACGAACATCTACAAACATGGAGCTTGCATCATAACGTGGAGAAATTTCAATTTTGTGACTACCCCACCACATGTCTATAAATAATAACACACGCAGCTTTCTGTGTAATCGCTTATGCGTGTATTTGTGACTAATTGGAAAATAAACTAAGGGCTTTAATATTGTGCAGCATATTCTTATTTATTGTGGGGGTTATGTTGTCTAGCATAAATCAAACCTAACGCGCCGAAAAACGTTGTCCCGCAATCATTCAGAATTTAGAGCATGTTTGATTTGATAAATTAGTATGATTACTGTTTGTTCAATCTTACACACACACAAAAAAACACAAGACACAACAAATACCACACAAACGTCAGTGTGGTATTTAAATGACATTTGTTGATTCAGATTTTTTTGTTTTCCACGGCACACTTGAAAATTTTGTGAAACCTAACCTATTTTAGTTAAACTTTTATTTTCTATTTCTTATTAGTTTAGCACTAAAATTAACTTATGATAACATCATTGAATTCAGAAAAAAAAATGTCTACCAGATTTAGTAAAAAAAAAAAAATATGCCATTTGCAAAAAAAATTAACTATCGTTTGACATTTAAGTTCAACTTGAAAAAAATTTAAATCCAATTCAGTTTATAGTATTTGAGGAGCCATTTCATTTACTTTTTTGTTCACCAAAATCGGACCACAAACAACGGAGTTACAGCTTGCGGCGTTTTTTGTGTGACACCCTGTATAAACAAGCTGGAAACTGCTCAACAACTTAAGGACAACATTCGCAATGAAATCGACGCAATATCGCCAGAAATGCTAATCGATGTTATAAAAACTGGGGTAAAAAGAGCTGAACATTGCATAACAGCTCGTGGGTAGCATTTATTCAACACTATTTCCAAAACATAATCAATTAATTTTTTAACTTAAATTAAACATAAGTAAACAAAAACAATTTTATATTTCCAGCAAGAGATATTAAAAACTAAGATGGTAGCGGGATACTTGCCGCACCCATTGTAAATAAAATGTATTCCACATTAGCAGAAGTACTACCTATTTCGGAATGGAAAAATGCTTTTATTAAAATAAACAAGTTTTCAGTTAAGCGCTTGCTTTTCATGTTGTTTTCACAAAGACATCAGTATAAGAAAGTTCAGTAAAGTTGAAAAATCTCTGTTAACATTTCGGAGTCTATAATATAGACACTAATGGATGTATTATGTTGTATTCCAACATAATATATACACCTAAACAAATATTGAACGATAATATATCTACAAAGAGCAAAATATATATGCACATGTTTATAATGATCACCCCATTTTTCATCAAAATATTGAATTGCTTCTACTTGCTCCTGAGGCCTTAAGATTCGCTGCATTATACTACTCCACAAAATTAATTTTAATGTAAATATCCATAATATTCAAAATTACTTTTAGAGCAAAATCTGCAGTAGCTTTATTTGAGATTAAATCTGCTGTATTAATTTATGATTTTCTACTATGCTAAACATTTTATGCACAAACATTTACGAAAAAACACATTTTCTACAATAGCGTCATCCACATTCAACATTATGATTTACGTCGTTCCCTTACTGGTATATTCCTACAAATCTTGAAATCCTTATTCATAAAGATTCGAGATGGCACCGGAATACAGCAGAAGAAATTTAATTTAACGATTGACTTCCTGCATCGCTATAGCAAAAATGTCAAAAATATGTCTCGGAGATATGGAAGTTTTTAAAGCAACAGCATTTGATTGCACTTAATATTTCAACCGTTCTCCCTGGGGTTGCTTCATGTATTGTCAAATTGTAAAATTAGGTCACATCTGGTCCAACACTTTTAATATGCCTTAAAAGATATTTAAAAAAAAATACTTATGGAATTTACATTTTTGTCCCTAATCAAACGCATCCACAGTAATTAGTTTTTATAAAATTTTAATTGTAATCATTAACGAATCTTTGGCAAAATGAAACACAACTAACAACTAAACAAATTTTAAAATTCAATTTTTTTTATATAATAATGACTTTTTTTTATGTCAAATCTGTTGTAAAAATGGTAGACCAGTTTTAAGCCTCTCGCCACCTTGTCAGAAGCTTTGAAATTTCCAAAAATTATGGTTTTCGCGAAGAGACAAAGGTCTAAAACCTGGTCTAAACTTTCTACAAGATATTTTGTGTAGAAAAACATTAACTTTTGTATTTAAATTTATTTGCATTTCAAATTAATTAATTAATGAATCACTTAACAGTTAATTTCTTAAGAAAAGCAATTTAATCATGAAATAAGTTAACAGCTGATTTGTAAACACATTACCCGCTACATATTTCCTCTTTTTTATATTGCTTGTCGTATAAATTATATTTAACAATAAAGCAAACACATAATAAGGTAGTACTTGGATGTGTTAACAAAATCAATAAAACATTTGTTGGTTTAATGTTTTCCACTCTATAATTTTCGCTTGTTTTAGGCTCACGTAAAACTTTCTTTTGTTTTTTATCAACATGATTTGTTGAATTCAGTGCACCGGCTGCTAGGAAAATTTTAGATCTGAATTATTATCCGTGCTTGAGATATTTATGAAACAGCATCATTTTGCGTTTGGACGAATGTGTTGTACGTTTATTAAGAAAAAAAACGCGGAGTTACATAACGCGAATGATTACAGAGAAATAAAAACTTGATGGCACCAAATACAGCGCGACATTACTTTTTCATGGCGTTTTTTCTTTATAGCTACGTTTATAAATAGACCATTCAGCGAAGAATCGTTAAACCGAACTGGAAGAAGGGCTGTGAGCAGCATCCAGTGTTACAAATACTAGTAATGGATACGTTTCTTGCAGCTTTTAGCAAGAATAGGTTTAATATCCCCCGTGGCTGATTCTGCTACGGAGGGTCATGTACTGGCGCCCCGACACGTCTTGAACTCATTGTGTACTACACTCAGCGTCTATCGTTATGCGATACTTTTTTACTTCTCAAAAAAGGCCATTTGTACGTTTGCTTCTTTATCGGAGAACTAAATTTTAAGCGCAACGTTATTATGTTACAGAGTTCTGGTTTTTGCATTGGGTTTCTAAAGGTATTCCGCACAAATGGACTGTTTTATCTCGCAAATATGTCTGACCACACCCAACTTTAACGATAAATCGCGAAAATTACACTTTTTTAACTTCGCTCGTGAATTACGATAGAGACATTTCGGTCAAATCGAATGGAGCAATAAAATTAGAGTATTTGAAAATTACATTGCAGTAAGAAAGGTTTTGCACTATCATAAATTGGATAAGTTTCAAATGTAACAAGAAGAGTGCCTCAAAAGTACTACCATACTTTAACTTACAGTGGTTTCCAACCTGTGGGGCGCGCCCCCCTAGGGGGGCGCGAGACTATTGCAAGGGGGGCGCGCAGCTCTTACCAAAATATAATTTTTGATTACAAAGAACTTTATTTATACAGAATATGGTATATTGTTTTGTAACCCATTGAATAATTATAATAGTTGGACAGTATTTATGTTACGAAAAGTGAGGGAAGCCGCAAAAAAAATTTTATGAAAAAGGGGGGCGGAGGTACAAAAAGGTTGGAAACCACTGCTTTAACAACATAAAATTTTAACAAGTTGTCCAGTTATGAAATTGCACGAAATGTATTTTTTTTTATCCTCCAAAATCATTTAAGAAACTCTTCCTGAAATAAATAAATTTTAATTTAGTCGTAAGTCCTTCTACTGTTGGTGTAGGACTGTTGAGTTGTGTTGTGCTAACTTTTTTCCACGTTTTTCTGTCTTGTGCTAGATTTTGTACCTCTAACACATTTACAAATACTTGTTCATTCATTGTAAACGTAGAACTGTTATTGTATATTATTACAAAATTAAAAATATGTACTACCTATTGAATATATTTTATACAATTTTCTCTCTGCGATTTGGTGGATGCCACTTGAATATTTTACTGGGTCGTCGTGTTTCGCCTATTCTCTAGACATTCTTGTACCATTTTAATCTTTTGGCTTTGATAGTCTCTATTATATGTATTAATATTAAGTTCCAATTTTTCTCCAATTTCAGTATTTCTTACCCTATCATTGCAGGTATCTGAAATCTGTCTTGATATTGTTATTTAACATGAAATTTATCAACATTACGAATTCCAACTTATAATAAGCGGTTTTAAAGCACTGCTGTGAATTTATTTTTAATCATAATTTAAAGAAATCTTTATAATTCAATTCCAATGCTATGTAAAATAACTTATAAAAGAACGTACCTATAGACTTTTTCCAATTAATCAGATTTCTTCGCTTAATTGCTATAGCTTACTTAGCATTTTAAAAAAAGGTTTTTCCTACTCATGTATATGAAAGTTGTCATTTTCTCACTGCCTATCCTACATGAAAGTTTTACTTTTTTTCACTAGTGGCGAAAATTAACTTTCGCCACTAGTGGCGAAAGTAATATAATTGTCAATGTCAAAATCAAATTGAAAAATTTACGATTTTCCTTAAGCCTAAACTCATAATTCACTAAAATTACGTTAATATTCTTATCAAATAATTTAATTTTAATTTAGCATTTTATATAAAAGCCTAAGTATGGTACAAAAATTAATATTAAATATATTTCGTTTGCAGGTTATAATTTTATTTCTGTCAATGTCAGTGTGGTGGTCATGGGCGTCCACAGGGGAGGGCAAACGGGGCACTTGTCCCTCCCTGGAATCAAGTTCTCCATTAATGACCAAATGAAAATGGGTCAAATTAAAAGTTCGTTAATATTTTAATGCATTCCTTTGCAAGGTTTGTGTCCCCCTGGATAATTTTCTGCCGACGTCCATGGTGGTAGTGTCGCTATGGAAATGAAATGATTAATTAATACTTTACACATAATAATTGTCATTTTGTTCGTTTTATAAAATAATTTTAAATTCGTAGAAAAAATACCATTTACGACTCGAGATGAAATCTGTTTTTTTCGTGCGGTGAGATTTATTCACAAGCCGCGTAGCGAGAATATACTTTTATATAGTCATAAGTCTCTCTACCATTAGGTGCAGGACTGTTATTAAGTTGTGTTGTGTTGACTTTTTTCGACGTTTTTCTGTGTGGTACTAACTGTTTTATTTTTTCCCATTTGATCTACCGTTTTGTCTTTTTTTCTCCGTCTTGTCAGGCTTTTCTCGGTCTACCTCTTTTGCTTTTTCCCTGTGATCTTGCTTTATAGCAGGGTTGGGCAAAATTTTACTTTTATTAAAGAATTCAAAAATCATTGATTTTTATTAAAAAGATCGGAACATTGGCCAGTCAATTACCAGCGACATTGGCCATTTCTCGAATTGGCAGGACACTTCCCTCTTTGGCCGATTTCGGTATTTGACCGTAAAGGTGGCCATACACGTTGCGGTATACCTGTCAGGTTTGCCTGGTTGTAGGTATACCGGAGCGTGTGTGTAGTACAACTCCACAGGCAATGTTACCTGTTCAGGCGACCGGAGAAGAATCCAAATTCGACATTTTTTATTGTTCAGGCAAACCTGACAGGTATACCGCAACGTGTATGGCTACCTTAACACAATCTAATTATCTCGCATACGCGGGACAACTGAGACCCGTGCAGGCGAGCGGCACACACGTTCCGGTCTGTTTTCTGACGCAGTATTAAGAATCGAATTTCAATTATCCGGTTGCCTGTGCAGTTCTGTTAGCACACATGTTCCGATATACCTGCACAGGTTATACTTTCAGGCAAACCTGACAGTATACCTGTACCGCAACGTGTATAACCGCTTTAATCCATTCAGATTTTGCAAAATATATGCGTCACGCGAATTCTCAACTTTTAATCGTTATGGTATTCCACGCGTGAAATTTTTAATTTTAGTAATTTCGCGATTTTAGGAACTCTAATATTAATTATTGTTGTGTTATCATTTACATAAATTAATTTCGTTGTTTTTGGCCAAATTTGCTCTCGTAGCAATACGAGTCTTCCAAATATATCTGAAAACTATATTTACAAAATCTACATGTTCTTACGAACTTGGAATTAACAACTAGAACATTTTAATATTTTAGTGCTAATTATAATTATTTCTGTGCTTTTGTGCTGATAACAGGCAAGAAGCTGCTCTATATCAGTTTAATTAATTATGTTCTTTATATCTTCTAGGTACTTTACGTATGTCTCAAATGAATAATGAACCCTTTTACGTCAGAATATTTGAATAAATTAACGCCACTGTCGTCAGTTGTATAAGAGAATGTTTGATGCATATGACAACGTTGTACTAATGCCACATTTTAAATGCAGATTTATTAAAAAACGCTGTAAAGGCACGTTCAGACGCTTCGGTGGCCTCATTGTTGAATCTTACATGCGTAAAATGAAAGATTTAGCAGCCAGACGCCCATTTTTCACGCCATGGACTTGCGTCTCGTGAAAATTACTTCGAGTGACTGCTAAAGTGTCATTCCGTTCTGTTACGTTCGCTAAGCTTGTTGCAATTAAAAAGTTTCCATTAAATTTTAAAAGCAATTCGTTACCGATCGTAACAGAGAGCTTTTCTATTGTCTACGATGATTGAATGTGTAACCTCGTTAATATAAAGCGACCACAGCATCAGAATAGCAGTCGATTTGTTTTACGCTAACTAACGTATTTTACAGGCTTTTTCATAGATTAAACATCTGCTCCTATCTACGCTGAAACGATGTGTCGATGATATATGAGTTCAATGATTAAGTTAAGCTGATACAGATAATATTTCAACAAAAAGTTTCCTACAACTTCTGAATATCCACATAAACAAATATTTTTGTGAAAAAATCATTTCCATAGTCATAGTTTTTAGTGATTGGAATTCATCCATTCATCAAAGGTTTGTGTACCTTGTTTAAATAAACGTGACCACTGATAAACCATGGGTTTGTAAATAAAAAAGTATCTCCATCAAGTGCTTGCGTTTTATTTAGGATGATTTCCACACTTTTACTTTGTTTGAGAAGAATTTAATTACTGCACGAAACTTACAGCGGTATGCATAGTCGATCGCCGGAGGAGTCTTCGGCGGTGCGCCGACAGTTTGCGTTGCACACTTGCACAGTCGTTCGCCGGCGGCTCCTCCAGCGCACCGCCGGCGGTTCCTCCGGCGAGCGCCGAGCGTTGCACAGTCGTTCTCCAGCGAGTCTTCACCTAAGTGGCACATGCGCAATACTTGAAAACTTGGCGCTTCGCCGGCGCGAGTATCTAGCATCCCCAGGGTACTGAATATTGTTGCAAAATGCAAATTTATATTAATTTTTTACATCAGTTTTTACCCTCGATGATGGAATAGTTTTGTATAATATGATTATAATTTTTTTTCCTCGGCACTGTACGATTTATTCGGTATAATATATTATTTAAGTGTTACAAAGTCGACTTAACTTCTATTGTACTGTACATGAGGTATTCACCTTAATTGTTTGTCCAGGTGTTTCTCTGTGCTCATGTTTGATAAATGTACATATTACATATCTTATGTTCATATTTTTCTGCTGGGTTAATAGCAAGTGTACAAAATACTGTGTAAAATTATGGATGTTTATATTTTTTTAACAAATATTACTTTAATTGCGATCATATTGTATCGAAAGTCAGTGAATTATAGAATTACGAGGAAATACATAACTTGGTGCGTTAATGTATTCAAATATTATAAAATCTCATTTATTTCTTATGTTATTTTCTTATTATTATTAAAATTGTTCATTAACATTTAAATGAATTATAAAACAATTAAATTTAATATTTATTTTGGTTTTAAGGTATTTTTTATAATTAGCTGCACATCATTGTATGTACACAACGGTAATAAACTACAATTGACAAAGAACTTGCTATGACTGTTTTACTGGAAATTACAAGGACATCTAAACAACTCTTATTAATAAAGAAAATTAAGATTTTGGGTATTGACACATTTCTAGGGACCAACAAAGATCTTATCCCTTTGTTAAGTAGTTAGAGAGGTATTTAATATGGGAAACCTTATTACTTACTATTTCCTTTAACAGCGCTGTTATCAATATTGCGTTTGAAATGAATTTTGCTTTAAAGTTATAAAAACTGCGGTCATTTACCGCATGCTAGATACTGAAGCAAGGTTGTATCACGTTATCAAATTCGCTAATTGCTATTCTGCGCATGCTAGAGTGATATGTTTTCATGTACGCTAGTCCAACGCTTCGCCGGCGAATTCTCCAGCTGGCGGTTCGCCGACAGTTGTCTATGCAAGCAAACTGTCTGGCGGGCGGTTAACGAAGCGCTCGCTGAAGAGTTCTCCAGCGCGTCATTCGGCGAGCGACTGTGCATACGGCTGTTAGTATTTGACCTTTTTCAGAAATAACGCCCATATTAATTTATTCTTTTGAGGATTTTAATTGAGCTATTAAGACAATCAGCAGGAATTTTGGTTTTTATGTCTAAATATTATTACCTAATAGAACAAAAAGTCACAAGATAATCCATAAAACTTTTCTTCTCGGTGTTTAATTGTTGGGTACACTGTTATTGGAAAATTATACGTCCAACTAACAATAAATCTGAACCCTAAAAATGGCATACGAAACGTCGGTCAACAAGCTTTCAACGTGTTTATAACTTAAAAAGTTTAGCGTAACTTAAACTTACTTTTACTGGAAAATTTTATGGTATCTATTAATAAAGTGTTCTTTTTTTTGTAGGTGCTGAGGATGGAGGTTACAAAAAATTTCGGGACTTCTTACAAGAACTGCCTACACCCGGAACGGGACCTTTTTTTGACACTAGCGTTAATTCTAATATAACCGGCTTAGTTGGAAAAACAGTTCATCTTCAATGTCGAGTGAAAAATTTAGGAAATCGTACGGTAAGTTTGCATAGCCATACTTAATAAGTTCCCAACCCTTCCAACTTAAACACAAGCCGTTGAACCAACCGCTCGTATTTTTTTGTTTTAAAGTTAAATATGCTAAACTTTACCCTCAAACAACCTCTTCATCAATAAAACATTAACTAGGTGAAGTATGTTGCCAAGAAATAACAAAACAATCGCCTAAGTAAATGTTAGGCAGAGGTTGGACGATGGTTTACATTTTGACTTCCACAAAACTGTAACTTTGTGTGTAAGAAACAGCAGTTACCGACACAAACTTGCAATGTTTTATCGTAAAGCAATGCCTCAAACAAGTGGCGATATTGCTTTTTAAAGGCTTCTATAAATAAACCGAACAACAAGCTATTAGCGCCAGCTTTGTGCTATTTCAATAGTTTATAAAAGCACTGGTAAATGACTCGATCCTCTGTGCATGGAAGACCTATGTCTTATTTAGTAGATAATGTCAGGGGTGTTTTGGTACACACGGGAATTCGCTTAAATAAATAACGGGATGTATTCGAGGTTACAGAAAGCCCCAAACAGCTCACTTCGGTTGCGAGTTCAATACCTGAATAAATACACGTCTAGCTGAAAATAGCACCTGAGGAAACTTAATATATGAATAGAGTAACAAGAAATGGATTGCATGACATCACGTCGATAAATTTATGTGTACAATGAAACTGTTTATTATATAACTGACGACAGGTAATTTCATTAAAGAACAATGTATTTAAACACTGGTAAATTATAAGTTAGCAGATTGTTAAGAAGTTTTAAATAACAAGATTTAATTGTGCTACATACGTGCATAAAGCATAAGCATAACTAAGATTGTTTGTTTCAAACACTATTATGTTTCGTTTACAGTATACAGGGTGATGTTCGTGGTCAAGTTGGCCTGGAATTGAGAAGCACAAATGTTGCAATTTTTTTTTAAATTAGTGCTTTGTTAGTGCCTCTTTGTACTTCAAGGTTTTTTTTAAATTTCAAATAACCGTTCTCCCATTACAAATAAAAAAGTGAACTCCGGGGCAACTTCAGGCCATTCCGGACTTTTTCACCAAATTTAGTTAGCTTGATGCCAATCCTTAGTGCTTTGTTTGTGCCTTTTTGTGCTTCATATAATTTTTAATTTAGATTAACCGTTCTCTTATTTTATTTAAAAAACTGATATTCTGGGTAACTTCCATTTTTGCGTAGATTCCTTTGTTTTTGTTTTTTCAGTGCTTCGAACCGGAACTGAACCGAAAAAATATTATTGGTTTATTACGGTTCGGTAAATGCTCAACAAACTCGCGCCTTTTCTTTATACAGGGTGAGTCATTAGTGGCGGATCGGTCGATTGTGGCTAAACGGTTTGAGATAAAAAGTTGATTCAAACGGCAGTTCGTACAGTTTTTTCTTCCGAACACGATAAAAATATTTTTAAATATACAGGGTGAGTCACCTCTCTGGAACCAATAGCAACTTTTATATTTCAAATACAACACCCCATTTTTTATTTCATATTCTTGACCGCCTTCATTTTAGCTTTACATCGATATAAAATAGTACAGGTTTTTATGCCGCCTTGTCACTAAAAAAAAATAATTTTCAAAATATTTCAAGGTTTTAAGTCTTTATTAAAAAAATTCTCCTGAAGCCATTTTTCGAAGCACAGAGGTGTAATTTGGTAAGGACATGCATAAAACATTGCTCTATTAGCTCGATACGAAAAAGTTTGAATCACGCATACAGGGTGTTCATAAATAGGTGGCAACTTTTCTGATTTTCAAATGCTCGTAATTCAATTTTTTCAAATGCAAACCCCTGTATTTTCTTATGTCATCGAATTTGTCTTTAAGAGAGCTTCATTTTTTGTTAAGTATGTCCTATACCCAAAACTCGTACTTTTCGAGATATTCGACTTTTTTCTCTCTAATCGTTATTAAAGCAAATAGGATGCCGTGGAAATCGAAAAAGCTGACTGTTCACTTCACTATTTGACATGGTTTATTCACTGTTTCGTGTATTTAATTACTAATAGTAGGTAGATACTTAGTATTGTGGATTCACTTATAATCAATAAATAAATTGGCAATCAAATCAATTTTATTATTGTTATGAACTTTACTAGTGTTTCTAAAACTTAAAGGTAGCGCGAAGAAAAATGGAAAATGAAAGAAAAATTATTTGTTGAAACCACAAAAAAAAAATTAAATAAATTTTGTAAATAAAATAATAGAACATAAAAAAATCATTGCTACATGAAATTGAATAAACTAGTTAGCCTATAAGTGCATATTAATCAAAATGTGCGTAAATCCTTGCCGCCAGCAAAGGATTTCTTTCGCCTTCTCTCAAGCAATAAACCATATCAATTTGCTCTTCTAAAGTGAAATTAATTGTGGAAATGCTATAATTCAAGAATTAAATGACAAGTTTTTGATGTTAGTGAAGTGAACAGTCAGCTTTTTCGATTTCCACGGCATCCTATTTGCTTTAATAACGATTAGAAGAAAAAAAGTCGAATATCTCGAAAAGTACGAGTTTTGGGTATAGGACATACTTAACAAAAAATGAAGCTCTCTTAAAGACAAATTTGATGACATAAGAAAATACAGGGGTTTGCATTTGAAAAAATTGAATTACGAGCATTTGAAAATCAGAAAAGTTGCCACCTATTTATGAACACCCTGTATGCGTGATTCAAACTTTTTCGTATCGAGCTAATAGAACAATGTTTTATGCATGTCCTTACCAAATTACAACTCTGTGCTTCGAAAAATGACTTCAGGAGAATTTTTTTAATAAAGACTTAAAACCTTGAAATATTTTGAAAATTATTTTTTTTTAGTGACTAGGCCGCATAAAAACCTGTACTATTTTATATCGATGTAAAGCTAAAATGAAGGCGGTCAAGAATATGAAATAAAAAATGGGGTGTTGTATTTGAAATATAAAAGTTGCTATTGGTTCCAGAGAGGTGACTCACCCTGTATATTTAAAAATATTTTTATCGTGTTCGGAAGAAAAAACTGTATGGACTGCCGTTTGAATCAACTTCTTATCTCAAACCGTTTAGCCACAATCGACCGATCCGCCACTAATGACTCACACTGTATATAGGTATGTTTCGTTTAATAAATTATATTATCATCATATGTTATATACTTTTATTTCCAATTATTATACCTTGTTATACCAAATAAAAACATTTAAAAAAAATAAAAAGTAATCACTCGGAGCTGAACCGAAAACCAAAAACTGAAAAAAACCGTAATTTTTTCCGGAACGAAAACCGGAACCAAACCGATATATATTTTTTTAATTGGACCGGAACGAAAACCGAAATGAAAAAAATTACGGTTCGAAGCCCTGGTTTTTTTGACGTCAACTTTCTTATTTTAAATACGGCTGATATTAAAATAGCAAAAACAAATAAAGATGGGTAACATTTATTAGCACATTTTAGATATGCGCAAAAAGCGCTTTAGTAATGTACAATAACATTTTAAGTGTTATTTTCGGTAAACAAATTTTAAGCAGAAATCAAACACTAGCTGTTTTGTTTTTTATCAATAGCGCAAAAACGATAAATTCTTTTAAGTTTTTTTTATACAAAATTTTGACCCATTTAACCAACTCTATATCGCTCAACGTTTACGGGATGCCAATGCTATTCGCTTTAACTGGGACACCCTGTATATGAAGGGACAATAATTATTTTTTTAAAGTATTATTTCGGTCCTAAACATTCGATGTGTAAAAAGTAGCGAAGGCATAACCTTGTGGGACACCCTGTATGTTACTTTTATGTATAGGTCACAAAATCAACTACATAACATATATTTCCACGAAACACCGTTTCAAAGTAATTAAAAATAAATAATAGTGACCGTCGCAGGAAATGAGGTTATTCGATTTTATCACGTTATCTAATATTCGGCCATGGCTTTAATATCAAACTTATACAGAACTTCCCGCATAATATCCTACAAATTATCCAACATGATGGTAACACGAAAAAAAAACGTGTATAAAAATATAACCGTGCTGTTTGTTTCTTCAAGAAAACTTTCGAACGACCTCAAGTAATAAAACGGATGGGATTTTTTTATATCCAAAGTTGTGTTTTAGTAAACCACGGAACCAATATGCCTTGAGAATTGCTCTTGGATGCTAAAGAAGCAGTTAGTGGTAGAATGACGCGCGGTTATACTTCGTCGCTATTACAATTGGGATGGTAATTTCGAGAAGTTAATTGCTCGTTTTGTAAAATAACCTGGTAAATAGGGTCTTAATAGTTATATTCATGACATTAATTTACATATTTGCACCAAATTATGACATTTCACCTAACAATTTCAATACTTGGACTCTAATTAGAACATAAATGTAAAATGTACCTACTAATAAAAGTGAATATAATGGGAAATTATAAATCTTTAGAACGTTGCCCCTATTATTTTAAATTAATTTTGATCTACAATTTACGAAAATATCCAGACCGAAAAGTGGTAATTCACTGGACGAGTCCGCAGTTATTGGGCTGGTCCTAGGCGAGTCCTGGAAGCATACCAGTCCAGTAAAGACACCTTACGGCTGTGTTACGTACAATACTTTTTTAGACGCCCGCCATTGAAAGACTGATTTTCTAACTGTCAACTCGTAAGAGAAACTTGACGTTTGCCGATGAGCATGCGGAAAAATTTCATTGCTGCTCTAGGGCGGAAAGTAGGTCTACGAATGGATAGGTTAAATGAATAAACTTCACAACATTCGATAAATGTACTTATTACCTTACAAAAAATAGTGAAAGAAACAAGTTTCGTTGTGATTTTTTTAGTTTTAAAGATTAAAAATAATTTCTATTGCTTAATCATAGTGAATAGTTTCAATAGTATTAACACTGACGTATTACAACTGACGTATTACAACCAAATGACTGACAGCAAGCGCCCACAGATTATCAATAGTAGTGTACGAAATATCGAAATAAATTGGTGAAAAATCAGTCTTTCAATACCGGCCGTATAAAAAATAGTATGTGTCAAGCAGAAAGTGACTTTTGTTCTTTCACACGTATGCAGCGTTCGCCTGCCCACCAATGACACCAAAATCACTATTGTCGCCATCCATAATTAAACAATAACTTCGCTTGATGGTATAACGACGCTTGTTGAAAAGCGCAAATCAACAAAACAAATCACCATGGCAAGCAGTTAGGTACTTTGTGGCTTAGGCCGCTAAATACAACTCATCACTATGACAATGACAACCAGGTATTTTCTGACCTAGGTCGGAAAAGATTTATTTTCTGGCCCAAAAATTGATCAAAAACCGATTTTCTGGGCGGACGCAAAAAAAAAATTCGAATGCCATGTTAAAAACCTGAAACACACCGATTTTCCGGCGCTATTGGTTCCAATGTCTTACCGGTTTAATCATTTTGCCGGACTAACCATAAAGCCGTAACTACGGTTAAGTTTAAGCAAAATAAGAATCTCACAAAATGGCGCTATAACCAGTAACCACCAAGTGCGGCGTATATGATGTAAATAAGCGCCTCCTACACACAACACCATCTGTACCGCCCATTAAACTAATCTGGTAGCCGCGGTACTTTCACATTCCCTTTGGTAATTTTGTCCGGATTAAAGGAGGTGCCACTTTTTGGTACAACTTTTATCTAAAATTCAGTAAAATAGCGAAATTTAATCGTTATATCAAATGAAGATTCCAATCCTATATTTTAAAATTGAAATTTTAGGCAGTTTTATCATAATATCGGCTCATTTCCAACAACTGTTTCGACGGTTGTTATCTATGTTAATAAAACGACACGACCACCTGTTTTATTTTTCTGTTCGTCCTTTCAATATCAGCTCGCTCGTTATAACTGTGTTAAAGCGTGGTTTTGAATTAACAGGGCAGTAATTGTGTTGTAGTGGAAGCGGCTCATCGTTGGCTTCCAATTATTAATCGAAAGAATGAGATATCCTTGCACAGTAAACGAACTCTGCAGCTATGAGGAATAGCGGCGACCCTCAAGTCTATTGCCTCATAACGCGAGCCCATCTATTCGCGTCGTTTCTCGCCCCCGGCGAAATAAGTTAGGATTTTCGATTTCCGAAATGATTATTTGGCACTAGGCCAAATAAGGATGGTATATGCTTCTAAGTGCAATCGGTTTAATTCCGTGTCTGTCCCTTTCCAATCGAGTGAATTTTATAATAGCTCATTTCCTTAAACACAACGATTCCGTAGTATTTCAACAGAATTTTACATTTCCGATACATCAACATAATCTAAAATTTTTCTGTTAACTTACTATTTTATGACAGTTAAAAGTAAGGCCAAATTTAAAGCTGAAGTTGTGATTGCAATTGGTAACGAATCGACTTGACTTTTATATCTGGTAATCATAGCATTGAAAATTTTATTACAATAAGTAGGTATTAAAAGGCAAGAAAAAAATCTAAAGACAATTTTTTTTAAAGAACCCATAAAATGATTAGCATTAACTTAAAAAGGAGTAAAACAGAGCTATGTGCATTAAATTACATTGTGCAAGGGACATTAAAATTACCTTAATTTTGGATGCTTTCCAGTAGCTTGGCATCAGACAAAGACAGGTTTAAAAAGCAACAATGTTTATTTTTAAAATTATAAACAATTTGCTTCCGATATTCCAAAATTGCAGCTATGCTTTGCCGTTAAATAAGAAAAAGCAACTTTACACAATACGTAATATGTATATTTTTAGTTTATAATTCACCTAAAACACAACGGTAAGCCATTCATATCTGTAATTAATTCTTTTACTTTCTTTTTGAAATTGACTAAGCATTATAATTACGCAACTTTATCCCAATTTGTAGCCCTTGAGTTACCATTAACAAGATGTTTTTATCTAAGCACTGTACAATAGTTAAGATAAAATATAAAACGAAGTGTTCTGTAATTATATTATACTTTGGCTGTTGTAATATAGAGGGCAGCAAAATTCTTCATTTCTGGATTCCAGATTTGAACTTTCTAGCGATGAACGATTCCCGTGTTGCGTAGTTCCATCGTGGCATGATTCCTGCGTTGAGTGATCCCAGCGTTATAAGATTTAAATGATTCTACCGGTGCATTTTCCAAATTTGAACATTCCATATTTGAATGTTCCAACTTTTCATGCGGACACAACTGCTTCTTAATTTAACCATTCTTCTATCTCGAACGATCAGAGATTCTAAAAGTTGCCATATAGCACCATACACCCTGTTTATTCTAGATGGACTAAAAGATTAACAGATTCTTGAAAGTTTCCGTTAGGTACTTGTTCTTTCCTTTGAACCAGTTTCGTTTGGTTTACATGAAAATGTATGACCCTAGTGCATGTATCAAAAATTTATTGTAACAAATGGCAAATATTCGCCATCTGTTTGCCGTACACGTAGAGGAAGTTATTTAAGCAAAAGCGAATACAACCTTAAAATAAAACATACCCGTGTGTCAAAGCTCTAAAAACCAATGCTTTTAGTTTATTTTATTATAAGTTGCTTAATGTTGCCTGGAGCAGTATTGTACTTTATTTTTTTATAAAAACGAATTCGAATATAAATAATTATTGATCATTAAAATCTTTTAAGATTTATTCCATGCTGGAAATTTAAAATTTTTCAGTAGTAATATAACAAGTGCATTGAAAATTATCGATAATTTTTGGTAAATATGCCCGAATGCAAGTTGAGCTGAAAAAAACACGAGTGCACATGGTGCACTCGTGTTTTTCTCTGATTCAACTTGCATGAGTGAAGATTTGTCAAAAATTATAGATTATTTGCAATGCACGAGTTATATTTTGTCAGAAAATTTCCTTCACCTAACCTATCTGTCAAATTAAAATGTTGTTTAATTTAGATAAATTAAAGTATACCTACTACTTACTGCGATTGTTATTATTAATAGGTCATTTATAACTAATTTTTAATTCAAGAATTATATTTTAATAAAAATTAATGAACCAAATAGTATTTAGGTACATACATAATCTGTTATGTCAAATTTTACAAGTACTGTCAGAGTGGTGTGTCAGGGGTGTGGTTTAATCTATATTAAAGTAACGTTATTGGTCGCCGACATCTGTCAAAAAATTATCAAGACCAAAATACCTTATTCCCTCTCCAAATTTATATTTTTCACCAATCAAAAACTCAGATTTCTTAGAAACGACCAATAAACGCATGAAAATCTGTTAATTGCGAAAAGTAAATTATGAGTGTATGATTATGTTTATTGGCCGTTTGAAGGAAATCTGAGTTTGTTATTGATCGAAAACGCAAATTTGGCAGGAGGATCAACTACTGGCAGAGGAATGTAAAATTATTACCGTGTAATATTGCTCCTATTGGTAGTCTCTAAAAGATTTAAGATTAGTGATTGGTTGAAAACGCAAATTTGACAGGTGAAGGGAATTTTCAGTGTATGATTATGTTTATTGGTCGTTTCTAGGAAATCTGAGTTTGATATTGGTCGAAAACGCAAATTTGACAGGAGGATCAACATCTGACAGGGGAATGTAAAATTATTACCGTGTAATATTGCTTCTATTGGTAGTGTCTAGAAGATTTAAGATTAGTGATTGGTTGAAAACGCAAATTTGACAGGTGAAGGGAATTTTCTGAGAAATGATCAAGTTTTAATTATGTTATTATTAGCTAAAATGGTGTATTATCTACACATTTAGCAAACAAATATGTGCTATTATCTATTAAATCTATTAAATATACGAATAAACTTAAATAATTATAATACTTAATCTTTATTTAGCTTTAAGCTAATTTTACCTAATTTTTAACCTGCTTATATGTAACTATCTGCACATATTCTCTTAAACTGTTATATCTTAAAATTGTTTTTGACATATTCTATGCATGATTTTTAAAATTTGATATTGACGATGTTCGTTTAATTTTCACAAGTAATTCATTAAAAGCTTGACCCTTTGTAGTACAAGGTGAATTTCTTTTTATTAATTTCGGTAGTCTAAAGTCGTTTCTGTTTCTGGTCTGGTATTAGTGAATATTATAGTTTTGTCTAAAATGTTTAGTCATATAACGTAGTAACAAATTATTTATAGCCTTATTTAGGGTGGTCCACACAAAAGGGCCACTATTGGGATCTCGTAAACGGTAAGAGCTACAAAGAAGTTTAAATTAGAAAAATTGTTCCCCTCTCTGAGACCTATTCAGTGATGCCTTAATGTTTTAAAAAAGTTTCAAAGTACGCTGGATAATAAACAAAAATCTACATAGACATTTTTTTAAATATTTAATGACTCGGTTATATGTACTTGATGGTAAAAAAATATTTTTGGGGAAAAAGCTGTAGATTTTTTACGCACTGTGAAATGAAAACATTCATTTGTTTCAATATTGATTCAATTCCTGACACTCTATAGCTTCATAGGGACTTTTTGACGAATTTATTTGTTCAAGCCTAAATATCGAAATAAAGACAATAAACCTTATATTTAAAAAAAGGGAAAAGAAAATTTTTCCTATTATCGTACATTTTGTTTTGTCTGTATTTAATTTTAATTGGTTAATTTTTAAACATTCTTATACTACATATAGTTTATTGTTTTTCTTATTATTTATACGTTTTAAATTATTATAAGATCGGTTGCGGAAAATATGGGTATGAAGCAAAAAAATGTCCTTGTCATACATACAATGGCATGCAAATGAGAGCAATATTTGGATTTATGCGAATCAATACTGTTTGCAGAAATTAAAATTATCAAGGGAAAATCCACGTTTGTTTGTACAGCAATAAAAAGCGTTTAAAACACAAAAGGGTTATTTCAAAATTACATTGATTTTCTTACAAAATTTGTTGAGATTTGATTGTTAATTAAAAAAACAATTCTTACGCTTGTATGAGTATACATCCAGGCAATTTTTTTCTCAGCAATATTGTAGCTAATTACAGGTAAATATTACGGAAACAAAAAAGACTTGGTGTTTTTAATTGCGCTATGGAAACCAAAAATAATTGTTTACAGTTTATCTAGATTACCTCTGATAATTTGCGGTTATGTAAATAGTGTAAGGTTAAATAAATACTCTTGGTCACATCCTACATTTGTGAACAGCTTTAACGTAATGTTTAAATAATACAAATGCGATTTATTGATATTGTTAGATTCGTTACAGTATGTTACATACAAATAAGTATAAATCCATAAAAAAAAGATTTAAGTCAAGAAACCTATTTCGCAAAATTGAAAGCCTACTAAAGTCTATTGAAATTTACAAAACCGTTTTTCTGATACTTTTATTCAATTAACATTTAATTTATGCTGGTCACGGCCAATTTAATTATTAACAATTATATCATATCTAAGAATGCTTTCAAACCAATGTACTTTTGCTGGAATTGCTTCCTCTCTCCTAAAATTTTAAAATATACAAGTTGTTCCAACAGTAATAACTAAATTACGGTCATTTCCTTCAAAAACCAAAATGATGTAGAAGTGTGCATGGGCTCGGGTTCAATATACACAATGGTATGTCTAAAATTTGGTTTGTTTAAATTAAATTCCACGATGATGAAATAATTTTGGCATAATAACATCAGGATGCTGAATACATGATAATTATATTAATAAGAGAATTTTACGAGTAAGGTTTAGATAACAATGTTGAAAAAACGAAATATATGGTAATTGGAAATACTGCTAAAGCTATAACCTATAACCTCAAAAGAAAGGAAGAAAATTGTCGATGAATATAAATATCTAGGAGTAACCTTAACTTCAGATATAATGGGTACCAAAGACATCTTAAATAAATTATTTAAATCTTTTGTACAAAGCTATGCTAGGAAGGTGTAGACCAGGGGTTGCAAACTCAAATGTTACTACGGGCCAGTAAATAAGATGTGTAAGTAACGCGGGCCGCATTGAAGTGAGGAGCTTTTTTTCGCTCACAGCCTCTGTTTTTCAGTTTTTTTTGTGCGTGTTTTAGTTATTTTAGTAGTAGTTGCGACGGAATAACCATACTTAAGGTCGCGGGTTGGATACTCTAGCGACCGCGGGTCGCCAGTGTAGATTAAAAAAAAAATTGCAAAATTTTAATCCTTCAAAAAGTTCTGATAAAAAAACAACAGGGGTCATACTTTTCCGCCCCTTGTGAAAGTGGAAGATGATTGAAAATATTGTTATGGGAAACCTTTCAATAAGTATAAAACATCTTACAAAGATCAACAAAAAGCGGATTTATTTG
Source organism: Elmis aenea (assembly GCA_947652605.1). Taxonomy (NCBI): domain Eukaryota; kingdom Metazoa; phylum Arthropoda; class Insecta; order Coleoptera; family Elmidae; genus Elmis; species Elmis aenea. Next base: position 58,052,904 of record OX393576.1, read on the forward strand.
CCAGTTATTTAGCTGACGTATTTACGCCAAATCAAATACAAAATAATTGTACACCAACGCACGTAGAAAATATTATATCAGAAGAAATTGCTCCAGTTACGCCGAAAGAAGTAGCTAACGAAATTAAAAATAATCTGAGCCCGAAAAAAACACCAGGGTTTGATTTAATCACAGGACAGATTCTGAAACAACTGCCAAAAAAAGGAATTGTCATGCTAACATATATTTTTAATGCTGCGATTAGACTAAAATATGTACCGGCAAATTGGAAAGTAGCCGAAGTAATTATGCTGCCAAAACCTGGTAAACCTCCACACGATGTGAAATCATATAGGCCAATTTCTCTGTTGACTACAATATCAAAGTTGTTTGAAAAATTAATACTTAAACGATTAAAACCAATCATTCAGAATGCATCACTAATTCCTGATCATCAATTCGGATTCAGACCTAAACACTCAACGATAGATCAAGTACACCGTATTACCGCTATAATAGAAAAAGCACTTGAAGAAAATAATGTCTGTTCAGCGCTATTTCTTGATGTCGCACAAGCCTTCGACAAAGTGTGGCATGAAGGATTAATTTATAAACTTAACAAAATATTGCCCGACCAATATGTAAAAATTTTAACTTCCTACATTTCTAATAGACTTTTTAGAGTAAAACAAGGAGAAGCCTATTCGGAATTGAAAGAAATACAAGCAGGAGTGCCACAGGGGAGTGTCCTTGGACCTGTCCTGTATCTACTCTACACCAGTGATATACCAAAACTGAATCAAGTGAAATTGGCTACTTTCGCGGACGATACAGCATTGCTGGCAACAGGTAAAACAGATATAATTTCCACCAAAAAACTACAAACAGCTAGTGATGCCATACACGAATGGACCAATAAGTGGAAAATTAAACTAAATGAAACGAAATCAGTCCATATCAACTTTACAAATAAAAGATTGAGAAACTCTCCAGCAATAACAATCAATGAAACCATTGTCTCACACGCAAACACTGCAAAGTATCTTGGTATGACTCTTGATGCTAAATTAAGGTGGAAAGAACATATTAAGAAAAAAGAAAAGGAGTTTAAAATTAAAACCGCACAATACAGATGGCTTATTGGTAAATATTCCAAACTGTCATTATACAACAAAATTTTGATTTACAAACAAATTATTAGACCTACATGGTTGTATGGAATACAACTATGGGGGTGTGCAAAAATTACAAATATACGTAAGATACAAACTGTCCAAAACAAGGTGTTACATGAAATGCCCAATGCTCCCTGGTTTGTCAGAAACGCCGACCTTCATCGAGACCTGGGTATCTTAACCGTTGAAGAAGAAATCAAAAGATTTGCAAAGAAGCATGAAGCCAGGCTTCACCTACACGAAAATCCAGAAGTTCTTCAGCTGCTAGACAACCAAAACTTATGTCGTAGACTGTAGAGAACCAAACCGTTCGAACTTTCTAAGTGATCTGTGTAAAAGCAGAGCATTGTGCAAGTGTTAGTGTCTTTATTTCCCTAAGAATAACAAAGACAACTAAAATACGTCGCTGGACTGATTTTAGCTAAGTAACTTAGATTTAAGAATTAACAGATACAAACTAATGGTTGGTCTTACTTCTAGACCAGTTTTAGTGTTCAAACACCTAGTGTTTTAATTTAAAAAAAAAAAAAAAAATATCTTACAAATGTCATTCTCCTACACATCTCCAAATTTGGGAAATAAAATAAAAACCCAATTTTTGACCTCCTCTTTAGGTAACTCCGAAAGAAGACGTCTAAAATAAAATCATTACATATAACTCACTCCTTAATTTTCGATAAGGAATTACCTCCCGAAGTTTTTGGCAATATTTTAAGAAACACCCCGAATAGTAGATTAAAAAAACTGTAGAAAAAAGAAAGGTGAACTTGATTTCGTTTACACCCGGTACATGAATAAGATTATTAGTTCTTAATTAAGACTTTCTAATCCAAAGAGCCTTTTAAAAATGTGCTACAAAGGCGCTTATCTTTACGACCTCGCTTATGAAATAAAAGTTACTTTGCTACCCCGGCTACGAAATTATTAAGGACACCGTAAAGCCGCAAGGTGTAATTAAAACAGAAAAATAACAAAACTTTTATGTCTTCATACAGAATGTCCCGGATGTTAAAAGTATAAAGAAAAGAATTATCGCAGAAATGTTCACTGAATAATCATATTCCCTGCTTTCCTGCAGTCTCAGCATAATACGTACGCAAATCATAGAGGTAATTTGATTTTACGCTTTGTCAGACATCTACAGATATTTCGCAAACTTATTTCTTTTTACATGATCTTGAATAAGGAGAATACGAATAACAGATGAAAACGTTTGCTGGGATTTCTATTATATATTTGTTAAATTATAAAACGTGGTTTTGACAAAGTAAGTATAAATGGCAAACATTTATAAACAACTTAAGGACAGTGTAATACAAACAATTTGCAGAACAAAAATTCGAAATAGCACTTACTTTAATAAATATACAATAATAAAATAGGTGAAAATAACATAGTTTATGTTACGATCTTCGTTCCCGGGTTTGAAACAGCGTCTTCTTTGATTACGTGACGTTTTGACAATGCTATCCAGTCGTTTGGAAAAGACCAAGATAAAATCTTAATGATAAAATTCAAATTTGTATATAAATATTGAAATAATAATATTTTTCTCATACCGGGTAGGTATCCCAGTTTGGTGTTTGCACTCCCATAAGTACTTTATAACTAAACCATTTAACTTGAGATAATGAAAATTGATGGGCTTATATTGTAAACAATTTAACATCCTCTGGCATTACTGCGACATGTATTTATTCATTTGTTTTTCAGTTGCGCCGTCATTTTCAATTTTTTCAATTAGAACCATGCGTCATGCTGAGTATCATTTTAAAGATAATTTCATTCTTAATACATTAGTGCAAAAATGTTAATATGTTACATGGGAAAAGTTTTGAAAAAAACTGAAAAATGTCACTTGAAAAGATACATAGGTAAAGGATGGCTATTTACAAGCTTCCAATGTTTTGTTTTGTCATAATGTTAGCTGTTCCCGTCATGGTAGATGTGTAAACAAATGAAAAGAAAAATTTAACATGATTTTAATTTGTGGAGAGTGTCAACAAAATTGTCACGCAGCGTGTCGATTATATCTTCAGCGTTTCGCCAATCGTATTACTCCTTGGGATAAAATGTTTTCAAAACTTACGAGAACTTACGAGAGCGCAGCACTTTTATTGTATGTTTTAGTAAACATATTCTAGTTATTGTTCACTTGTTTAATTAATTAAATTAAAAGTTTAAGTTTCTAGCGGTTAAGACCATCTTTTAAATACTAAAATAGATTTTGTAAGTTGTAAAAAAAAAGTAACAATAAACCAAACTTAATTGTTTCTTAATTACTATAACATCTAAGTATGTCACGACGGTTCTAAATTTGCGTTTTTTACATTAACCCTTAAAAAATTAGGTTTATTTACCGCAAACTCTTGTATACATTTGATATTATGCAAGTTTATTGAACCATATTGTGAACTATTTACACCGTATTGCAAATTTGCATGATTCATAAGCCGATTGTGGAATTTAGGTGATTTAACCACTTCCATTTTTTATACCCTCCGTAAAATACGTATGGAGTTGTCAGAGAGCGAAATCAAGTGCAACCACGCGAAACTTTTACAAAATTTATAGCGGAGATGCTCGGAATGATAGCATATGTCTACAGTGATTGGAAAAACGCACATCTGGTCACCATGGTATAGATATTAGAGCATGTTTTGGAAATCCTATAGAAAATGATGATCAGATGTAAATTGAACCAGCTTATAAAAATACTGCGATACCAATGAACAATTAGACATTTGTCTTAAATTACTTAAAAGTAAAATTCAGTAGTTTGGTCGGAAATAGCTATGAAAATTAATAAAAATGAGATAATTATATGAAAAAGTATTGATTTTTCTCCTTCAAATTAAATGCATCTGTTTAAGAACTTCAACTGTCCCGCAAAACAAACGGCATACAATTTTTTGTTTGTTGTCTTAGCCAATTTTGCACCTTAGTTTCTTCGTTTTCGTCATCGAGAAACCTGGAAGAGAATTCAAAGCTCAAGTGGGAATTTCTGGAACATCCGTGTTAAAGCTCCGATCATGTCCCTAGTGACTTTTACCTGTTCGGTTCGCTTAAGCATCTTCTTGGTGGAAAACGTTTCTATGATGTCGAAAATAAGGTGCGAAATTAGCTAAGACAACGAACGACAGAATTCTGAGCTTGTGGTTACGAGGGAATATTATTTCCTTATTTATTAAGCGCAATCCATTGAAGTACGAGTTCAGACACGAAACACTTGTTCGCCTTTTATTATGATGTAAAATAGAGTATTTATTTAAGAAATACTCAATTACTTTTCAGACCGCTACAACTCAGGCAAAGATTTCCTTTGCATTATACCCCAATCTTTAGCAACAACAAAATTTTAATAATGTTGGAGATACAACATCAACATTAATATAAAAACAATCTACAGGGTGGTCCTTATAGAAAGCCATTTAAAAATCTCGTAAACGGTAAGAGCTACAAAGAACTTTAAATAAAACAAACGGTTCCCCTTTCTAACACACAGTGATGCTTTAACCCTCCAGACGTGACGTGCCTAAAACTTACATCAGTAGTGACCACGGTCTGTGAGACCGTGTTTCTGTTTTAGCCATAAAAATTTCCCTGTATTTGAGCAAAATTGAACAAACAATTTTTTTTAATTTTATATTATATTTAATGAACATAAAGATTACAATTTTTCTTTTAAAAACATGAAAAGTGTTATTATAAAACAAAAGAAAAGGTAAACCAAAAAAACAAACTAGGACGCATATCTACTGCTCACGCACTTCGCGCACATTCCTTTCAAGTGTTCCAGGCATAAACCTGTATTGCAGACGCTGCAGGAAAATCTTGTTTTTCTATTTTTTTCCCAGCCGCACACTGTACAACGGCCTGTAAGTCCTGCAACAGTTTGTGTTGTCCCTGGTTCTGCTTGTAAATTAGGATCCTCTGAGACGTCGGTCAGTTCTCTCAATCTCTCCCTCATTAGTCTCGGCAAATGTAAATCAGCTGATCTTCTTACCATATGTGAATGTGTCAGTTGATTTACCAGGTTGTATAAAAAAATTCTCCGTGGTACGATTTTGTCTTCCTTTGAGTTAAAATTAGAAATAACAAAACTATTTATTCCACATATATTCATGAGTGAATAAAAAACAACCATTGGCCATCTACTGGTAGACCTTGAGACATTGTAATTTCCTGCCAATTGATCAACCATATCGACCCCAATTTTCGTTTGATTATAGTCATGTATTATTGTAGGTTTATTACTTTCTTCGTCTACTTCATCAGTATCGTGTAGGGAAGAGATCAGCAGCACTTTTTTTTTTTTTTGGGACATAAGAAACCAACGTACAATTTTTTTGGAAAGCAAACATGTTGGAGGGAACAAAGAAAAAATACTTACCGGTAAACGTGGAAATTTCAAAACGTTAGAAGTGACCACGGTCTCTCAGTCCGGATTACAGTAAACAAAGACTATTTGACCAAAACAAAGCCTTATCAGCAACTGAACGAACGATGGGTTTGAAGATTGGCTAGAGACAGGAAGCTACTAAAATGGACAGGTCACGATATCTATTGATAAAAGAGAGAATTAACTTTTAGTTTTAACCCGGTCTCACAGACAGTACGTCACGTCTGGAGGGTTAATGTTTTTAAAAATTCTATGGCACGCTAGATAATGAACAAAAATCAAAATGGGCATTTTTATTTAATCGTTAATAACTTGGTTGTACAGGGTGGTCCAAATTCGATGGGATTGCATGGGTATCTCGGTTAATATTTAAGATAGAGAAACGGTTAAATTACCAAAAATGTGCAGTTTTTTGAGACAAACTCAAAACCGTTTTCAAAAATATTCTATCATTTCCGGTTTTCGAGTTATCAAATAAAAAGTGTTTTTTTGTCATATTAATAATGTGTCATATCTCCGTTATTGTTGTAAATATCAAAAATATTTATAAAGATTATTTTTGGATATTTTTATGTTTAATTTGATTATACTAAAAAAAAAATTTTACGCTCGCCGTTAAAAAGTTATGACACAAACTTACCTTTTTTTAAACGGAAACGATAGTTGGCTATGACCTATTTAAATTCCTCATTTTTTTCTTATTTCAAATATATAAGGGTTGATGTATTTATTTTCAACAATACGCAAGTTATGAAGGTTTTTTAGTTTTTTTTTAAAAGAAAATCATAGTAGGCTGTGAAAACAAAAAATAAACAAGGTGTAAAACCTTATAAAACTCATGTGGTACAAGTTACCAAGGTTTTTTAATTTGTTATTGAGATAAATACGAAATTTTTTGAACATGAGATAAACAACAATATCCTACATTACTGCTGTAACCGACTATATCGTTGTTTTCTTATTTTCAAATATTTACAATGTTTATCTCCACAACAAATTAAAAAACCTTGGTAACTTGTACCACATGAGTTTTGTAAGGTTTTACACCTTGTTTGGTTTTTGTTTTCATAGCCTACTATGATTTTCTTAGAAAAAAAAACTAAAAAACCTTCATAACTTGCGTATTATTAAAAATAAATACATCGACTTCTATATATTTGGAATGAGAAAAAAATAAGGAATTTAAATATGTCATAGCCAACTATCGGTTCCATTTAAAAAAAGGTAATTTTGTGTCATAACTTTTTAACAGCGAGCGTAAAATTATTTTTTTTAGTATAACTAAATTAAACATAAAAATATCTAAAAATAATCTTTATAAATATTTTCGATATTTACAACAATAACGGAGATATGACACATTATTAATATGACAAAAAAACACTTTTAATTCGATAACTCGAAAACCGATAATGATAGAATATTTTTGAAAACGGTTCTGAGTTTGTCTCAAAAAACTGCACATTTTTGGTAATTTAACCGTTTCTCTATCTTAAATATTAACCGAGATACCCATGCAATCCCATCGAATTTGGACCACCCTGTACATAACTGTACTAAAATGTCTTTGGGGAAAAAGTTATAGATTTTTTGACGCACGGTAAAATGAAAATATTCATTTGTTTTAAAATACTATTTTAAATTCATGTTTTTTTATAGCCTTATAGAGGCTATTTAATGAGTTTCATTTGTTTTGTGTTTAAATATTAAAATAAATACATTTAACATTATGTAATTAAAAAGATGAAAAAATATACTTTTTCATGACGTCATAGCTAACTATGGTTTCATTTAAATGAAAAATGCAAGTTTACAATTTATCTAAGACTTTAAAGAACATTGAAGCAAATGAATGTCTTTATTTTGCAGTAATTTTACACTTTTTTGTACCATCAAGTATAACCGAGTTATTAAAGATTTAAAATATGCCCATTTTAATTTTGCTTTATTATCATCTAGCGTGCCATGGAACATTTTTAAAACATTAAAGCACAAATGAGTAGGCCTTAGAGAGGGAAACAATTTTTCTAACATAAACTTCCTTTGTAGCTCTTACCTTTTACGAGATCCCAATAGTGGTCCTTCCATGTGGACGACGCTGTATACAGGGTGTTCAGTTTCAACAAATTTTATAAAATACTAGTAAAACCCTGTTTAAAATCAAACTCGAACTTGTGTTTGGCTAGAACATTTCATTCTAAACAAAAAGTGTCTCTTGAGTTTTCTTCGTACCTGCCACCGTTTGGCGAGGAATTTGATTTATTTTACTATTTTCGCGAAAAATTCGATCTAAAAATCAGGGATGGGAAGTCGGAGTCGGAGTCGGGAGTCGGTAGTCGAGGAGTCGGAGTCGGTAAAAAACTATCGACTCCCGACTCTTTTTACTTTCGCCATACGTAGTATGAAGAAAGTATTGTGATCGCAAAAAAACTGATTTTTTACATTTTCTTCATTATGTATTAGATAGAAAATTAAAATATTAAACTTTGTTTATCATCGGGAGTTAGTCGGAGTCGGGAGTCGGAGTCGGAGTCGGGAGTCGGAGTCGGAGTCGGGAGTCGATTTTTACAAATACCAATTCGGGAGTCGGGAGTCGATTATTTTTCTACCGACTCCCCATCCCTGCTAAAAATATCGCGAAAAGCAGAAAATTGCACCTTGCAGAGTAAATTCTCATTAATCGTTAATTTAGCAGAACTCTTCCTTCATTATTAGTATGTTCTGTTATTAGGAACTGCAAAAATCGGTAAATACTTCTTTATTACGAATATTAGCTATATTTTTAGATCGAACGTAGGAGCGAGTTTTTCGCGAAAATGATAAAATAAATCAAATTTCGCGCCAAACGGTGGCAAATACCAAAAAAAGTCAAAAGACACTTTTTGTTTAGAATAAAATGCTCTACTGAAAAACAAGATTGAGTTTGATTTTAAACAGGGTCTTACTAGTTTATTGTAAAATTTATTGAAACTGAACCCCCACAACTCTGCCAATGGTTGCTTGTGGGACTTGAAATTTTCACCGATTGTGGTAACCTATAAGATAGTGCTGTGTACCAAATTTGGTTTAAATATATCAACTGGTTGAGAGACGGTTAAACATTATCGATATATTTCGAAAATTTTAACACCCTGTATCTTTAAAATGAAGCGTTTTTGGATCCATGTTGGAATGGAATATTCGCTTTAAAATAAGTTTTTCTATCGACTGTTTAAGTCCTGCTACTAAAAAGTGGACCACCCTGTATGTTAAAAAGTTATATGAGTTTTGATGTTTAAGGAAAAACTTTTGCTCCGTAAAACCGAGTTTAATTGTCTTGCTATTGCTCTCCTTTCCTAGTTTATTTAAAATATATTTAGTGTCCACTCGATCTTAACTTAAAATTACAGCAAGATATTTGTGCTGATAAACAAATTTTATTCTTCTTTTTGCGTTTTCAATGTCTTGACCAGTATTTCCATTTACCATATAATTTGTTTTCAATATTGATCTCAAAAGACCGATTGTGAAATTCCTCTAATAATTTGTTTTTTTAGAATCCTGTTTGTCTTTTGACACGATAAACGCAAAATAAGTTGTAAACAAGTGAAATGCATATTGGACCATAAGACCTTAAATAGAACAGCAAGGTTTAGTAATTTAAACATGTATTAAGTGTTGAAATCTAATCCTACCCGCTACCTTAATATTGTTCTATTATTGGTCATCAGATTAAAAATAAAGCTATCTCAATGCAAAACGATTCGGTAGTTTGGTCAAGTATGAAAAATATGGTATAATAGCCGTTGTTTATTCTGTATTATTTGAATTTTTCGAACCGAAAACTTTATGATCTACTAAGAAGGTATTCTGTTGAATCAAGTAGCAAAACATATTCAATATTATATACGCAGTCAGCAAACCCAACCGATAAATGTTTACAAAGTTCGTTTTAAGAAAATCAGCTTACGTTTATACATATAAAATTTGATGAGGGTGCACATATTTCCCAACAGTAGGAGCTCCAATATCAGATTTATTTATGGTAAATAACCAAATATGAAAATCCGTCTGAACAGGGATTTCGATATTCGCCAGATATATGCAGTGCAGCAATAACTTATAATGTAGACATGTGAGATGCGCAGGTGCCGTTGGGGGGTTCGTTCATCTTTTGTCACCAGCAGCGACATCCAAAACCGCCGCGTCCCTATTGTTAAGCTAATGCCCTTGAGTTAGATAGAGGCAGATATATTAGCATTACACAAATTACCCCGGAATAGGTGTACACGGCTCCGTTCGTAAGTGTTTGTTTAATATTCCGTTGCCGCAAGCAACACCTGCATCCTACCCAAGCACGGCCCATAGATGCTCCACAACAAAATTTTATATTCAGCGACTCACGAATTTCATATTTACTATAAAAAGCTTTTGTTATTTATTTAAATTTGTCACATTAATTTGATTGATGTCCCTTAGGGCGACGCACCTACACAGGGAATAAAAAAGCACGTAACGCCGTAACAGAAACAATTAAAAATGTCGCCCGTAACCAACGCTGTGTATTCATCATTCTAAAAAAAACAATCCATGACTTTTTTAGGCCAGTTCCTGAAAGCAACGCGTTTTAAAACTTAAAATAAAGTTGAAATAAATAATAAACAGATTTTTTTTAATATTCAAAGAATCACAAGCATACGAACTGTAATTTCTAAGTTCTTTAATACGTTCAGTGTCAAAGCTTTTTTTTTAAATCTGACGTCACTAGTCCACCTACTTAATTACATAATCAACTGTTTTTGAAAATTCGTACATATAACGCACATTGGTCATATGTGATACAATATATTTACTCAATGAACTTCAGATAACCATTTTCTGACATCCTACAACCATTTGAGAACCTTTGGCTGCCCCCCCCCGTTTATGTTGATATTTTTGGTTACATTTGAAATTTGACATTTACCAAATGAGTCGCATATGCTTCATGGACGTTGAATAGAACACGCGTCATGAGTCATATATGACTCATGAACAGTGAATGTGTTAAGGATTAAAGTTAAAAAAATTATATTAAATAATAAATCGTTAATAATTTGCAGATGGAACACAATATAAAAAGCTGCAGTGTAAATCTCTTTGCAGATGACACTTTAATTACAGCTTTTAATAGCAGCCTGAAGTCGTTTATTAATAAGATAAAAAATATCTTATACGTTGTATCAGAATGGTTAAAAATTAACGTATGAAAATTTAAATACAGACAAAACAAAATTTATGATAATAGGAAACATGCCAATACTAAATGATGTAAGCATTTAAGTTAAAATAAATAATGAAAGACTGGAATGTGTTTTGCAAATTAAATATCTTTTTCTGCAATCGTCACTAAACTAGCTCAATAAGTACCCAAAAGCGGCTGTATAATAATCATTGTTACTGCTAGGCAGCAAAAAAGTAAAATGTTCTAAGCTCATTGGTTGAATTTAGAAAAATTGAGCGTGCTTTTGTTCAAAGATATATATATATTTGACAGGAGAAAGAGAATCTGACAGATGAAATAAAACTTTATGTATTTGCTTGATTTTTAGCTATTTCTTTGACAATTGCAGAATTGCAAAATTTAATATGCACCTCGGCAGTAAAGTTCCTTCATATCGTATCGGCAAATAATATTCACACTCGTGATAAAAAGTCGAACTTTACTGCCTTGGTACAATACGGATGGGACAATTTCTGAAACCAGCCACTTCAAACATAATAATATGTCTATTTATCTACGTCCAACTTCTTACGAAGAAGTCTATAAAACCATAATGTCACTTAAAAACACAAAATCAACAGGAGAAGATGAAATCCCAACAAACCTCTTCAAATATACTGCCGACTTAATATCTGGACCTCTAAGTCACATTATAAATCTCTCATTAAAAAATGGCATATTTCCTAACAAACTTAAATGTGCACAAATTAAACCAATCCACAAAAAAGGGGATTTAAGTGACATAGGAAACCATAGGCCCATAGCCATCCTCACAAACATTAGTAAGGTATTTGAAAAAATAATCTACAACAGAATTGAAAATTACGTAGAACACTTTGGCTTAATAAACAACTCTCAAAATGGATTCAGAAAAGGCAAAACAACTACCCGCGCTGTTTTTATGGCAATCCGAAATGTACTTCAATCCCTCAATAAAGACGAACACACCATGGTCATGTGTGTTGATCTCTCAAAAGCTTTCGATAGTGTTGACCACGAGATACTGCTAACGAAATTAGAACACTATGGTATACGAGGAACCGCCCATAACCTTATAAAATCTTATCTTTCGGAAAGAAACCAATATGTTGCCGGAAAAGACTCGTCAGGTAGATTTCTAAAATCAAACAAAAAGAAAATCAAAAAAGGAGTCCCGCAAGGATCAATCTTATGCCCCCTGTTATACATACTGTACACTAGTGATCTTCCAGATTTTGCCAAAACTTTCTTTATACAATTTGCCAATGACACATCTGCTATTATTAGTGACTCGGATTCCAAAAATTCCGAACAAAAACTCTTTGACTGCTTAGGCCAACTCCAACATTGGTTCACATTAAACAATCTAACGATAAATGTCAATAAAACTCAAGTAATAAAATTTTCACAAAACAAATTAACCTCCGACTTAAAACTTAAAAACAATTCCACAACTATAAATGTTGTTAATAAAATATCATTTCTTGGTTTAGGTATTGACTCTAGACGAGACTGATCATACCACATCGAACGCCTGTCACAAAGCCTGTCACGGTATCCTTTCGCACTAAAAAACCTAAAAAAAATTGGTCAGTACAAACGCGGCCAAAATTGCATAGCATGCGTATGTTGAATCTAGGTTACGCTATGCTATAATTTTTTGGGGTAACGCTAGTGACTCGGAACGCCTATTTATTATACAAAAGCGTTGTATAAGAACTATTTTTGGTCTAAACTACCGAGATCACTGCAAAGATACTTTTCGTGACAAACAAATATTAACTTTTTACGGCCTATTCATTTTCGAAGCTATCCTTTTCGTAAGAAATAATTTTGATCTGTTCGAAGTGAATATAAGAAACCATGCAGTCAATATCCGACATAAAAAAAAAATCTTAAGCCCGATTGCTTCAAATATACTTATCTTCAAAAAAATTTTGCCCCTATAATTATTGCAATATATATAACAAAATTAATACATCACCTGAGAGTATAAAAAATCAACCCACCCCTGACTTGAAGAAAAGATTAAGAAATGTCCTAATCTCTAAAGCTTACTATGGAGTTAGTGAATACCTTAATGACGCTTACTTTGAAAACTCTTTTAAGTAAATATAATTTTGTGTTGTGTATATATTCGTATATATGTGTATTATTATTATTATTATCATTATTGTGACATGTTTTATGCCTTTTTGGATTTTTCAGAACAAATAAAGACTACTACTACTACTACTACATAAATAACCATTGTGTTATAATGGACAATAAACTTATATTTTATGGCAACACCGAAGTACATTGTACAAAAAGTAGAGAGAACAAATTGTTTTTTGGGATGATTGACAAATAAACTAAGACCTACATCAAAAATTACAGTATATAGGTCATTAATCGCTCCACACTTTGATTACTGCGCGAGTATTTTGTTCTTATGTAACGAAGGCGACATACAGGGTGTCCCAGCCAAGACGAATTATTCGATAGCTCTGTTATTAGTAATAATATTTAAAAAAGTTCAATATAAAAGTTGTTTGTAATCATTTACTACATAACCTAAAATTATTATTAACTATACACAGTGTTTTGTTTTTGCGTTCTGATACCAAACATTGTTTTTTTATATAGAACACCCTGTATATTTTGTAATTTTTGGATGTAAAATTAAATTCTCTTTCAAAAATATTAAAAGTTATTTACGTCTAAAATAAACCGGTCTTGAGTTATTGACGTTTTTTTGAAAATTTTGACATATGCAGACCTTTATAAAAATATTTATATTTATTAACATAACAACACCAGAGCAATTTACTCTCGTAACTTATTAGACAATAGTGTCATAGTGATTGTTGATTGGTTAAACTTTTAAAATAATATACAGGGTGTTCGTTTTACTCGGTCCATTTCGCTAAACTTTAAACGCATGTAAGTAATTTTTTTCAAATGGAACACCCTTTATATTTTTACATTTTCTTGTAGAAAATTTAATTATCTTTCAAAGTTATTAAGCATGTTTTATGTCTAAATATAATATTTTTGAAGTTATTTCGTTTCTTATGATTATTTGCGAGTATTTTACCTAAAATATCGGTAGTAGCCTTTGAAAAATTAAAACAATTTGTATGAACTGTCAACCAAAACACTTAATCGGCACAATTTTCTCTATTATGCCACTAAAAGCCCATATTTTTTAAGAACTGTAGATACACAGCATTCTGATGTTATTTGCTGACATTTATGCTGTTTATCTACAACTTTTAAAAGAATATGGATTTTTAGTGGCATAATAGTTTAAATTGTGCCGATTTATTGTTCTGGTTGACAGTTCATACAAATTGTTTTGAATTTTCAAAGGCCACTACCGATATTTTAGGTAAAACACTCGCAAATAATCATAAGAAACGATATAACTCCAAAAATATTATATTTAGACATAAAACATGCTTAATAACTTTGAAAGATAATTAAATTTTCTACAAGAAAATGTAAAAATATATAGGGCGTTCCATTTAAAAAAAATTACTTACATGCGTTTAAAGTTTAACGAAATGGACGGAGTAAAACGAATACCCTGTATAATATTTTTAAAATGTAACTAGTCAACAATCACTATGACACTATTGTCTAATGAATTACCAGAGTAAATTGCTTTGGTGTTGTTATGTTAATAACTATAAATATTTTTATAAAGGTCTGCATCTGTCAAAATTTTCAAAAAAACGTCAATAACTTAAAAACGGTTCATTTTAGACATAAATAACCTTTAACATTTTTGAAAGAGAATTTAATTTTACATCTAAAAATTGCAAATATACACGGTGTTCCATATAAAAAAACTATGTTTGGTATCAGAGTGCAAAAATAAAACACTGTGTATAGTTGAAAATAATTTTAGGTTATGTAGTAAATGATTACAAACAACTTTTATATGGAACTTTTTAAAATATTATTACTAATAACAGAGCTATCGAATAATTCGTCTTGGCTGGGACACCCTGTATATAAACTGCAGAAACAGCAAAACAGATGAACGCGTGTTATTTTAAAATGCTCGGGATACACTAAAATTTGCGAAATGTTAAATACTTTAAAATGGTTAAGTATAGGTTCGTCAAAAAATTACGTTTAATTTCCATTTTTAAATATATAAGGCAATAAATAATTTTTTACCACGTTGCTTGACTAAAAATTGTACTTATTGAAAACTGTAATATTCACGAATACCAGACTCGGAACAAAAACGACTTTAGACTACCAAAATAAATAAAAACAAATACTCAGAACGCCTTGCACTACAAAGGACTCAAGATTTTTAATGAATTATCTATGGAAATTAAAATTTAACAAATAACGTCAATATCAAATTTTAAAAATTATGTGTAGAATATGTGGTAAATAATGTAAAATAGTTCCCACCTAGATTATACCGTTTTTTTTTAAGTACAAACAGCAAACTAAAAATTTTCCTTATTCATTAACTATAGGATCTTAAAAACTATCTTAGATAGTAAGCCAATAAAAAATTACCATTACTGATATAAAATCGAATTGATAATTTTAAAGAAAATAGTTGATTTCACTTGATTTTGTAAGAATAGTCTAAATCAATTAAAAACAGAGTACGTTTGCTATACAGGGTATCCCAGATTACATTTTCAGCATGGGGATCTCGCTTATTATAAGAGATACTGGTTTGCTTAAATTAGATGAATTATTCCTTAGTATGAGAGGAGGCACAATCAATTTTTAAAAATACAAAATTCCTCGTACTTAAGATGTTATAGCAAAAAAATATGAAAATATCCAATTTCTTTTTTCTCTCATAACTTTTTTGTCTTAATCATTAGAACAATTTTATTTGTGTTTTCTAAAGGTACCTTTTAATGGAGAATAAAACTGTTATTTTAGATTTTTTTAACACCTACTATTTTCAAGATATTACCCCTAATTTCATTTTTTCTTATGGGCCGCGAAGTTGACTATGGAAAAGTTAAATGTGCTTTTTTTTCTCTTTTAAATGAGGTATTATTTGCTATATTTATTTTTATAAATAAGTCACAAAATGAAGAAAAATCGTATTTTACCCATCACTTATCGAGCTCTCTATGAAAATAAAAACAAAAAATTAAATGTCAAATGACAGGTAGTACTATTTGTGCGGTATCATTTATTAGAAATGTATAGTATTTGGTCCTTTAAATTTATTTTTTGTGCGATCGTACTAGAAACTGCTGTTTGACGGACGCGTTAGCAACCATAAAGTACTGCATTACCGGCCCTATCCTTAGCAACGGCCGTAAAAGTTACTTTTCAGGCCGTTACTCTTAACAACGTTGCTAAGGAGAGGGCCGGTAATGCAGTACATACGTCGTCATCTGTCAGTGACAGAATGTCACGTAGTTTCTAACCTATAATTTTGAAAATTACTAAAAATTTAAATTGTTTTTAATTCGATCGCACAAAAAATGTAATATACACCTCGGCCAAAACGTACTTTTTGGCCTTGATACATAAATAACTATTGCCGCACCAGACATCGAGTTTGGAAAGTGTATCTCCGTACCACTCAAAATATTGTCGCATGCCACCTATTGGCACGCGCGGCAAGGGATGCCAACCCCTGCATTAGAAGAATTAAACTTATTTTTAAGGTAAAATTAGCAGTACAAGCCAAGAACTGGCATATGTTAACACATCTTGCCAGTCACCTGTTATCAAAATTTTAACCTTGAATAGTTTGCTTTTTATGTTTTATAGTACAGAAGATCGATTTAAATGTATGTACCTATAACACAAAAAAGAAACTAATATGAAAACATCGTGCATAAACTATATTTTTATTAGTATGTTGTAATTTTGTTAATATACATTTTAAAACGGAGCTTCTAAAACGTCCATTATGTTCTTGATAAATTCCTTGGTTTTTTTTTTAACCAAAAACTCATTCCTACTAAATCAAATATCAAAATTCTTTCCTTTCAATATTCCTGTTTCATTTCATATCTGTTTGACCGACACAAAACTAAATATTTAAAATCACAACGAAAACTATTGCTTTCAGATGACCCAAAATTTAATCATAGAATTACCAACTATAGTTGAACTTTAATCAAAAATTGAATACTCAAACTGCTAAACGCAAGACAAATGATAAAACCAACCACTGCTCTTAATTTACGCTATAACCAAGCAAAATATGATGCAGCGAAACGGAAAATTATTCAGAGCGTATGAACGAGAGTTCGCAAAGAATTATTAACTCGAAGTTTCTCTATCCACTCGTACAGTGCTTGTTACTGATATTAAAGGTATGTCATCGAAGTGTGTAATTATAAATTATAAATACAAACAGTCCGGGCTATGCAGTGCCCTGGCGCGTAAAATAAGTAGGTACTTTTGCCTGATTTTATTTATACTTTCAAGGCTAACTTTCTTAAGATTTACGTAAGTTAAAGAAAAAATAATTAAATTTTGACATTGAATTTTAGAGTTAAGGTATTTTATCACAGCGGCCTTTACAATTCTTGTAGATGGATACAGGAAAACCCAGCATGATCACTAAACCAAGTTTTTGATTAAAAATAGTCTAGGTTTGACGAGTGTATTAATTTGACCACTCACTGCAATACAAAGAGATTGTATGGTATTTGGAATCGTTATAGTCATATTCCAATCTCTTCTACCAAGTTTATCTGGGCCTCCATCTTTTCTTTTTTTGTCAACACCCCGTTTTCATATTTGTTTCCCTATTCTACTTCTTTTCATTCTTGTGAGATGACCAATCCACATAAGCTAGCTCTTTTTAATTTTTCTTCCCATAGTATCAACTTTAAACCAACCTCGTATATTGTAATTGTTAATTTTGTTCCTTCTAGTTACATTTGCAGCCGCATTCATCGCATTTTGTTGTAGCCTACTTTTAGTACAAAACGCATTTGTTTGTGTCAATTATTTAAAAATGGATTCATTTATGGATACGTGAAATCCTACCGGTAAAAGCAATTACTCCAATTTGTTTCATAAATATTTTGACAATCTTGATAAAATAACAAATCAATCGATTGTACAAACTGAAATATGGGTGACTGCAGGTTATTCCACATTCAGAGGCGGAATATTTTGGCAATCGAAAATGCATAGGTCTACACTCGTTTTTCGCGGGCCACTATGGGGATCTCGTAAACGGTAAGAGTTACAACTTCGGTTAAATTGGGGAAAAGTTGTATATTTAGGTGCTTAAAAATTTGATGCAAACAGAACTTATCTAGCTTTTCTAGTTTTTGAGATATACCGGAAAAAGTAAAAAAGTGGATTTTAGTTTTTTGCCCGAAACTTTTTTATTTGATATCAAATTTAATTTTTGTAAAAACATTTTAACAGCCATTTTTTGCAAGGAATCAAATTCCCCAATTATATTTTCCATGCGACGTTTCGTTTTTTTAAAACCATCGTCAGGTCAATTTTTCTTATGGACGCTATATCTGATTTTAACGCCAATTTGTAGAGCATTTTATTCGGAATTCGACAATGTATAACAGTTGGCACTTTTTTGAAACAATTGTTGCTAAAAATGGCAAAAACAAATATTTTATTTAAAACAAATCCTAATCGCCATGGTAAATAATCGTCTTTGTCCCTTTTTCCTTGGAAACAGGTAAGTAAACCGCATAAAATTACTAATTAAAATATAGGTACTAATAAATATGTTAGGAATGCATTAACATTGTTCACTTATTAACAAATATTTTTAGAATATTTTCTTCGGTTAAGTAATAAATTTCTCTAAAATGTGTATTTAATTCTTATTTGGCATACTATTATTTGTAACAAAAAATAACGAGTTATGCCTTTTATCTGCGGTAATGACTTTTAATAAGCAAAAAGCGTAAACAGATTTCTAGACGTTTTTTGTAAACTATGACCACATATTATTTGATTACGAAAATTTTGTTACAAATAATTGCATGTCAAATAAGGGATTAAATACACATTTTAGAGACATTTATTACTTAACCAAAGAAAATATTCTAAAAATATTTGCTAATAAGTTAGCGAACAATGTTAATGCATTCCTAAGATATTTATTATTAACGATTTTTTTAATTAAATCCCTTTAATAGTAATTTCATACGGTTTACTCACCTTCTTCCAAGGAAAAAGGGACAAAGACAATTATTTATTATGCCGATTAGAATTAGTTTTAAATAAAATATTTGTTTTTGCCATTTTTAACAACAATTGTTTCAAAAAAGTGCCAACTGTTATACATTGTCGAATTCAGAATAAAATGCTCTACAAATTGGCGTGAAAATCAGATATAGCGTCCATAAGAAAAAACGTAGCATGGAAAATATAATTGGGGAATTTGATTCCTTGCAAAAAATGGCTGTTAAAATGTTTTTACAAAAATGAAATTTGACATCAAATGAAAAAGTTACGGGCAAAAAACAAAAATCCACTTTTTTACTTTTTCCCGTATATCTCAAAAACTAGAAAAGCTAGATAAGTTCTGTTTGCGTCAAATTTTTAAGCACCTAAATTTACAGCTTTGCCCCAATTTAACCGAAGTCGTAACTCTTACCGTTTATGAGATCACCATAGTGTCACGCGAAAAAAAAGGACTTAAATAATTACATAAAAGTTTAAAATGTTTGTAATAATTTAATTAAAAACGACATTTAACATAAGAAGTACATTTCCATGTAATTTTACAAACTCATATGATTTTTTTTTGTATTAAACAAGTAATTATTAAAAGCACTATGTTTTAACTTATTTTAGTACACTATTTCTCCACTACGCCTTACCGTAACCCTAACACAGGTGTTGTAAATAATTAAAACGTCGAAAAATTTACATCAGGAAAAAACCGTAAAAAAAACAATAAAATCCCAACTCGGTACTAAGGAACAAAGTAAGGTTTACAACAATGGCTGCTACATCGCGAGATTATACAGCAACGTTTTTGCATTATGAAAACAAGAAAGGATTTTTGTAGGGAATATGATTTTGTTGGAGTTATGTGGTTCACATAATATTCGCGAGCTAAACAAATTAAAAATTAAATTCGTGTTAAGAAACTCTTCTATTAAGGGCCTTTATCATAACTTTGTTTGATTTTATTTACTCAACATCCATTAACAAATTAAACAATTATTTAAAAAAAATATTCAAAAATCCAAGACTGTATAAATGGTGAAGGCGCTGATCAACAATTTTTGTTTTATAATTTTTTTGTTAAACGTCAGTCAAGCGAGTAAAATTAATGAGTTCGGGTATCTGGTAGATACACTGCGTATAAATAGCGTATTGTGTTCAGGTTACATTTATATTAACAAAAAAAAAAAAACATTCGTACAAAAAATGTCGGAAATTCTCAAGGAAAAGATAAAATTATAACATTATTGTTTTTATCTTTCAATTGTTCCAAAATTACCCGTGCCTATCTTCATAGCCTACTCAAAAATATTACTTTGCTCTAATAATTTACAATAAAATCGCGATATCTCGAAAAATATCAATTTAGAATAAAACATGGTTAATGTTTTTAAAAGACAATCAAAATTTTTACAAGACTATGAGAAAACAAGTAGAAGGTTGCATTTAAGAAAATTTTGTTAACAATGCAATGTTTAAAGATTCACAAGTTTAATCAAGCGAAAAACACCCTGTACAATATTTTTAAAATGTAGCTAGCGCAAAGTAATAATTAATGTATTGTCAATCTAATTTTCAAACGAATATCTACTACCTTTATAAAGAACTTAAATGTAAAAAAATTTAAGTGCTGTAGGTATCGCTCAAAAATTTTATAAAATGTGTATTTTATAAAACCATTTTACACCTATAAACCTAATACACTTTTAAAGAAACTTTAAGAGTAAACCAAAAATATAAAAATATTTAAATTATTAAGTTTGAGTCCGTTTCCGGTTGAACCAGAAGTCGTATTGCAACCTTCCTATTTTCATCTAATCCAAAAAATACGATAACGCTTGTATACAAAATTTCACTGTATTATCTTTAATGATGTTTTAGATATTGGTCTGTTTCCATACATGCGCATCCATGTTTAATTTAAACTACGAAACTTTTTAACAAACATCCTGTATACATATAACTCAAGATATTTTAAAAGTTTTATCGCTCATCAGTTAAAGCATTGCTTGACACATCGCACACCCAGTTCAATACCGCCGTAACTGCAAAAATCTTTGTTTACGAAATATGGTGGTATTGCATTGCTAAACATGTTAACTATGGAGTGATATAAAGCCACATGTAGTAAAAATATAAAAAATAGAAGGTTAACGTTGTATGGCTTTATAGTATAACTCTATAGTTAAAATGTTTAGCAGTGCAATGCCGCTGTATCTCGAAGACGAAGACTTTTGCAGTTACGGCGGTATTGAATTGGGTGTGCGACATTTTAAAAAGTTCATCTTTTTATCAATAAGACATCATTAATTCATTTAATGAACTCTGCTGTGGGGTAATGCTTTGTGTACTGTTGGGTTGTTGAAAGAGCAAACAGAATAACTAGGAGCAACCAACCTCTCATTTCTAACATCTACAAAGCTCGAACTAGGCAAAGCAAATTATGATATTTCTTGCATAATACCACCACAGTATATACACATTTGACAAAACCTCAATTTAGAAAGTAAAATTAAGTATTGAATAAAATATTTATTGTAGGTACCTAACTAAATAAATGGATTAAAAATAAAAGCAGAAGTTCAAGAGAAAGAACATTCTTTTATGTGTATTTGTTCAATCAGATGGCTTCACATAAGTCTGAAATAATTATTGTTCTTGTTTAATGAAATTTATTATTGGAAATCTTTACCGGTGTTAACTCAAGTTCTATTAAATTTTTTCTATTCGTTTAATTTAGCTGCTAAGGCAATTAAAAAGCTTTCATTAAGCAGAATTCATTTTAAAAATCAACGCCATAACTTATAGCAAACATGCTTAAAGTGAGGAAATAGAATACTTTTTTATTTTAGCAATTTAAAATAAGAGAAGCGTTAAAAAAATTTTACATTTCAGAACAAAATCTAATATTTAATGAAATAATATAGTAGAAATCTTGTTTTTACTCATATCGTGAAACCTATTTAAAGAAAAATAAAAATAGAAATGTAAAATTAAATTAATTTTGCGCTTAAGCATCGCTACTTCTCAACTATGATCATAGGAATGGTAATAAATCCAGAAAACTTTTATTATTTTGCAACACATAGTGAGATATAACATCGCGAAACACCTACATCTTCCAAGAAAATAAATATTAATAACATATTTGCTACGTGAAATTATGTTTCAAGGCACATTAATTCCAGAAACACATAAAATTTCTGTGTTGTTTCCGCGAAAGTCCATTTCGGGTTACAAGGTTACAACGTTATCACCTACGACAGCATGACGCGCCTGGAAATATGAAGCTCGGCCATACCATCTAATATTTCCACTTAAAAGAACTGTGCAATAAAGTTATAAAACAGAAGATAGTTTGAAAATAAAAAGAAAACCCATAAACCTGTCCCTGAAGAATTCGCAATCGACGTTTTATGATCACGTCGTAAAGAAGCTACACGTACATTAAATCTAATAGAAGTTGACAGATGCTAATTGTTAACGCTACGTCTCAAAGTTGCAAATTTAAAAAAAAAATGCCAACATTTATATTTACAACCAAGAAATGCAAAATTATTTTACTTCAGAATCTTGCAGCTTTGATACGTTTGGAAATTTTGTCGTTAATTAAATACATTACTTTATAAGCTTATAATGTACAGCCTTAAACAGAAAAAAAAATTGTGAAAATAGAAGTTACAAGAATATAGAAAAATAAAAATACTTAAAAATCTTAATATCACATTGTACTAAACTGATTTGAAAAAGTATTACATTTTGCTGGAGTTGCATGGACTAAGAAAAGTTGAATATTCCTATTACTATGCAAAGTCTACCAGTTAAAACTGTCTAGCCCTTAAGCCTTTTTATTTAAAAGGTTAGCGGTTTTTCCTAAACATCAAGGGAGTGTGATAAGAAATTTTAAATGGGCACATGAGATGAAAGGGCGCCTTTCGTTAAAAAAATTGACTAAAAAATCAAATTAAAATCTCAAAAACTGATAGTTGTCTGGTATTTAACAAATAGAAAATTCGGATTTAGAGGAAGACATTTATGCGAAACTGCAATAAATCTTCTTCTAGCAGATTGGAAAGAGGTTTCGAAACTATTGACAGACAACGCCTATTAATAAAACTTGAAACTTAAGGAGTCACACTAAAAAAAAAGAAACAAATGGTTTGCAGATTATTTAACATCTCGGTAACAAACTACAAAATTTAAAAATGAAACCGCAAATAGAGTAATGAATAATTTAGGTGTTCTTCAAGGTAGTGTCCTTGAGCCTTTGTTGATAAACATTAAGAATGTGCTTAATCAGCAAGTTATAGAATTGGATGGTGTAGTGTAGTTTTGAATAGAGTTAATGAAAGTAAATATTTAGGTTCAATAATAGACCCTTAGTTTAATTATGATAGTAATACTGATTATATAGTTGGATTTATAATATTTCAAAAAAAAAAAAAATGTTTTTTTGGTAGATTAGGCAGTAAACTTCTAGTCCTTACTAACATTTTAAGATGCAAAAGTATTATAGCTAGCACCCCATTTCGAATACTACCTACTCTAGTATTTTATTTCTGGCTATGAATATTATTTTAAGCTGTTCCAGATACACCAAAATTACTCTAATGCTAGATACTCTACAGTGGCTTAGTATTAAACAACGGATAATTTTTAGTACAATTATTTCATTTTAAAGATTATAAATTACCTGCTTCCAAATTCTTTGTTAAAATATATAAACCAAAATTCTGATATTCATAATTATCCGACTAGAACCTGTAAAGACTTTAAATTGCCACTCAGGACACGAAATTACTCTTAAAATTCTCTATTTTATATAGGACTAAAATTTTATAACGATCTAACAAGCGAACTTAAAAATGAAATTAATATTTTAAGGTTTATACGTAAGCTCAGTAGTTATATTAGGGAAAAGTGTTAATTGTTATATATCCATATACGTAAGTTATACAATGTTAACACAATTAGCAAAACGCTAAGTAAATTACATTATTATTATTAAATTTATTAACATATTTACAAATATCTTGAAGTCCCCTGAATAGTTTGTAACACTAATAAACCTTTATTTATTAAAATAAGGAAGTTACAGTGAAAGGAAGTTTTTACTGGGACACCCTGTAGAAATTAAAATAAAGCGAATTATATAATAATTACGGACCAAATACACACTTACAGTTATATCATAAAGTTTTGCAGTTTTAAAGAAAATGCAAAGAACTAAAAAAAGCAACAAGTCGTTTTCTTTTTTCTTTTAACTTGCTAAAGTCCTTACTAAATGTAATATTTTATAGTATAAATGTAAAACTGTAAAAATATCGTTTTGTATGACACTATGGAGTTACATTTTTCCTGTAATTAGAATAATTTGGTCTGGAAAAATTAAGAGCATTACAATTTTTTTCTTAACTATAAAGACTATTATACCATTCTAAGCTAAGATATTTTTGTATTCAGAAAAAAAAATTTAGAAATTAGTTTAACATGAACTTATTTTGGTTCTGCATTTATGCGATGATTTTACAAAAAAAAAATAAGAAGGGACGTTTTATAAGCAGGAAAATACTCGTTTAAAAAGCAAAAGATATTGCAAAAAAAACTTGTGCTAATGGGTAACATAAATATTGTTAGAATTTTAAAGCGCAAAGTTATACAGTCAACAATGTTTCAGCGGGAATTTTAAAAAGGTTTAAAAAACCGCTATTTTGGATAATGTCAAAGTAGACTATGGTTATTATTAATAAAAAACATATTTTTTGGCTTATTTTAGGATATAATCTCACCATAAACAAATAGATATTAGATATTTATGATATATAAGAGTATTTACAGTTTTTTTTAAATGCATCATAGTTTCTGAAAATCTTGCTAATTTCAGATTTTTTATGTATCTAGAACGATCAAAGTTCTTACAAGTATAACTGTAACTCAAATCGTATTCTTTATTACATAATCTTACCTAAACTTAGCCTGAGCTAATCCAACCCAACCTACCCTAACCTAATCAGACCTAATAAAATTTGATATTTTTTTTTTATCATTTAGATGGCCTAAATAACACAGCAGACTGTGTATTAGTTCCAGTAGCATTCGCATATCTGATCATTTAAAAAAATATACAATGGATGAAATAATCACATAAAACTTTTATCCAGTTAAAAAGCTTCGTCAAAAAAGTGCATTAGTTGCAAAGCTCCTTGCTTATTATTATATGCTTTAACTTTTATTGATTTATATTTTTCACATAAGTTAACGGTATTTAATTTATTTATATTATACCTTAAAAATATGTTCATATAAATACGATCATAAAAATGTATAGATTTCACCAACACAACACACGCATTTATAATAATCATTAACAAACAATAAATAAATTGACCAGTTTCTAAGAAAACACCCTATATAATATTTCGTTTAGTCGAAATGCGTGACAATTTTATTTAATCGTTATTTAGTGTTGAATGTGAATTCTGATGTTAATCCAAAGTTTTGAAATCATGACAACACGATTTTTGTTACATGCTTTTGTTATGTAAATGCGTACGATGTTTAGAGGCTTAACGGTTTTATTTAAATTTGTAGTTACTTTGGTGTGGCAGAGAGGATATTCAAATGAAAATCGGAAACAGTATTTTTTACGCAAACAAACAGGGCTAAGGTTTATTAACACAAACAATGAAAATCATTGCTTATATAATTAGCAGGTACGTCAAAAAAGCTTTTTTTACTAGATAATATACGCATTTAGTTTTTAAAAATATTTATTATTTAAATAAGAACCTGTACTTTACAAGCTAAAGAACTAAGTAATAAAAATTATAGTCTTGGTATTATAATAAATATAACAAAAGAGAACTTTTATTTTAAAATTTGCTATCAATTTGCGTGTGTTGCCCAATAACAAAAAAGCAAAGTTATATCGTAGTGGACAATTTGAGACCTATGTAATAAAAACGGCAAGTGACTTTTTTTTGTAATTGTCATGCTTGAAAACCATGTTAAAGTCAAGCTAATATTTATTATTTTTTGTGCGATCGTACTAGAAACAGCTGTTTGACGGACGCGTTAGCAACCATAAAGTACTGCACTACCGGTCCTATCCTTAGCAACGGCCGTAAAAGTTACTTTTCAGGCCGTTACCCTTAGCAACGGCCGAAAAAGTAACTTTTACGGCCGTTGCTAAGGAGAGGGCCGGTAATGCAGTACATACGCCGTCATCTGTCAGTGACAGAATGTCACGTAGTTTCTAACCTATAATTTTGAAAATTACTAAAAATTTAAATTGTTTTTAATTCGGTCGCACAAAAAATGTAATATGCACCTCGGCCAAAACGTACTTTTTCGGCCTTGATACATAAATAACTATTTATTGAAAATCTTAGGCATTAAAATGTAATCGTGCTTTTGTCTTAGCAATGCCATCTCTTGATACTTTTTCATTACCATATACGTTTCGATTAAAAGTATTTTTATTACGCTTTTGAATCCTGACAAATTTTATTCAAGCTATAAAATCTCAACGACTTCATCGTCGGTAAAAAAATATAAAATTTTTATTTCAATACGGTCTAGACTAGAGCCAAGATAAATTTTAATCATCGTTGCTACAAAATTCCTATTGTTTCAAGAGCATCGCTCTAGTATTTTAAAAAGGTAAATTATAAAAGCTTTGATTTTTGCGCCATCGTTATAGACAAAACCATATTACTCTACATTCGTTACGTCAAAATCGCTTTTATGTTAACATAGAAAGTTTCAAACCGCATTGTTCAACGCAATATAAAAAAAATCCATTAATAATGTTACAAACTAAGTTTAGTCAGTAAGTTGGCCTTTTTTTATCAAGTTACAAGAAAGTCTCATTCTTGCATTACAAAATGAGATTAATTGATGTTTGGCTTAGAGTTACAGTGAATTATAAACATATAACAAAGTTAAATAAATTAAAATGTTAAATGCGTTTAAATGTTTTAATACAAAAGTGTAACATACAGTGTGTCCAAAAGTAACGGAATATGCTATATATCTCAGTAAATTTTCACTTTAGGGAGAAATATTTTAAATAAAAGTTGTTTGTTTACTAGTTTTTTTTACCATAATACAATATTTAAATATTTTTTTTCCAATAACATATGCGCAATGAAAAACAATTGAATTTTTTTAAATGGCAAGGTACCCCTATATTATACTCATTTGAGAAAGATTTTTTTTCTCTTTTCAATAATTGAGTCACCTTAAAATTTAGGTTCATGCTAAGAGGCCTGAGAATATCGAAAATTTAAAAGATCGTATTAGAGAAATTAAACCTGATATGGTTGGGAATGTTATAAACGGGTTTAAAAACCGAGTTAATCCATTGGCGAGCTGTAAATGGTTCACAGTTTGAACACTTATTGTAAATTTCGTCAAAAAAATTTAGTTCTTAATCAGGGGTTTGGAGCGGATCTCGGAGCTGGAGCAAGGAGCAGTGAAGCAATGGGTTTTTGCCGGAGCAGGAGCGGAGCCCAGAGCAAATAATTTTGATTGCTCCACTGCTCCAGTTTATTATGGAAAATTTGTAAAAAAAACCTTTTCTTTTCCTTTTTTTCAACGTTTGAAGATCAATAATCTGTTTCTTCAAACATTTATTTAACTTCACTTGTTTGTTAGGGCCCAATATTGTTATTTTTGACCAACTTACACATATCCGATAAAGTTAAAACTTTGTTTTTAAAAACAATTTTTTTAAATCAAATGTTAACAATATTTGGAGCATGGAGCGGAGCTGGAGCGGAGCAATTAAAAAATTGGGCTGCTCCAAACCCCTGGTTCTTATAGCTACTAAACAATTTAAATAATTTGAGAGTATTTTTTGTGATTTTCTCAAAAAGTTGCTTCTTTGTAAGGGTACTAAAGTTTTGCATCATTGAAAAGAGAAAGAAATTCTTTATCAAATGAGTATAATATAGGGGTACTTTGTCAATTAAAAATTTAATTTTTTTTCATTGCGCTTTTGTTATTCAAAAGAAAAAAATATAATTTTGCCTTATGGTGGAAATTTAAGTACCAAACAACTTTTATTCAAAACATTTTCCCTAAAGTGGATATTTACTGAGATATATAGCATATTCCATTACTTTTGAACACACTGTATACGTTTTATTAAAAGTTTTCGGTATATCCAAATAAACAAGGTGTCGTTTATCCGCTAAACTTTAGCGTATCCTTAATTTTTACAGAAATGCTGTAAAGTTTACAGATTATTTGTAAAATTGTATACATATGTATTACAGAGGCTGTATAAGATCTAAAATTTTGGTTTAGTCTTTATTTAAACTTATTGGAATTAAAAGTAGCAAATGAAGTATGAACAATGGACATTAAGATGATTTGAGTTATAAAATGTGTGAGCACCCTTTAGTTTAAAAACAGAATACAATAGTAGGGGTCCGATTGCATAAAAGTTGAAATAACCCAGATTCTTTTAGCACTTTTAGCACTGGATCAAATATAGTTATAACCCTGGGCGGTTTCCATAAAGCGTTTAACCCGGGTCAAGTGTCTGTTGAATAATTAATTTAGATGAAAAGTAAATCGTATTTAATGAAGTTACACATTATTGATATCACAATGTAATCTTTCAGTGTCGCTTATTATTGATTTCTTAATAACATTAAGTGACAATGTTTTTAATCAACACAAAAATCTACTAATAATGTAACAATATTATTGCAGTCGATGTACTAGATTTTATTATCTACACAATAAAAAATTAATTGTTACATAAAGGAAGAAAGAAGGAAAGTAACATAATATTTCATTAAATATAAATATGTTGTTTAATTCGGCTTTTATTTATGTATGCTTTGAAAAAAACGTGTTATAATTATTCAATGAAGCGTTGAAAATACAGAATTCTAGATGATTTGTAAAACATTTAACAACAGTATGAAGACAGGTCGTAATGTTTTTTGCGGTAAAGATTTTTTTAAAAATTATCTTGTTTTGTAATACGTCGATGTATGTAATCTTTTTTGTGTTAGTCATTAAAGAGATAGCGGCATAAAATTTTGACTAAGAATAATGGGTAGTTCACACGGTGACATTTAAAGTCGTGACTTTAAAAGTCGCGACCTTAAATGTCACAGTGTGAACCACCAAATTGAAAGTCGCGACTTCAAAATAAAAATGGCCGCTCTTGTAATTGCAGCCTCGAGTGTTGTTGAGCAACTAATGATTTTGAAGTTGCTATATGTTGATAATGCTCTAAAATCGTTGGAACATCTATTGGGGACATGATAAATTGGAAATCGATGACAAACAAATGTATATTATTTGCCTGTTATGTCAAAATATAAAAATATGGTAGGCTTACGTCAAATGCCGAGCTGTCAATATCGATGTCGCGACTTTTAAAGTCGCGACATTAGGCGTTCACACGGTGACATCAAAAGTCGCGACTTTAAATGTCACCGTGTGAACTACCCTTAAGTTAAATATAGTTTTTGTGTTTGTCGTATGTTTTTTTTGGATATGTACGATCTATTATGTTTACTACCAAAGGCTGCTTTTTGGTGTAAATTTGTGTATCTGTAGTGAGTGCAGATGTGTAAGTGAAGTTGGAGTGCAGCCTCACACACTTATTAAGTGTTGGTAACTTGTAACAGTGTGTTGTGTAAGTTGTTCGTTGGATTACTACCAGGAGTGCAGCCTCACACTCCTAATTAGGCTTTAAGGCTAGTAACCAAAGAAAGGTAGAAAATGTTAGTTAAATAAGTACGATTTTAACTGCACTGATTTATAACAAATAAATATTTTACCCTATTTATACAAAAACAATTGCTGATATTTACATTAGAAAATACATCAAAAATATTCCCAGTGGAATTCAAGATTGGTGTATTACCTTACTTTGCAATTTACTAATTGTGAAATCGACAGTTTACATCGACTTGCACATATAGCAAATTGCAAAATAAGGTGTTTTTTGGCACGTGTGTTCGCTACAGTAAATGAAATATAAGATAATAAATTAAGTAATATAAGATACTGCAATGTTTAAAATTGAACTATTACAAAAATTAATTACAAATGTTCAGGTAATCTGAACAATTATGTTAAACTACAGCACTCCTTTATAAAACGAGATAACTTATTATGTTATTTATTGTGTATTTGCCGAATGTCCTCAATGTAAATTAATTTGCTTGGTTTAAGCTTTGTTGATTGTTCATAACAACAAAACACGGTTGTAATAATACCACAATACATAAATGTTAACTTAACGAACCTATTTTTAAATATTTTAGGAAAATTCAAAATTAAATAAATTTTAACTCGCATGTCAATTACTAAACCGGGATTAGGCTATGTTCGTCGAATGGTTAAAATTTAGCACCGCTCAAGCCCAGTTTAGTGTTCATCCTTCATACGCTTAGGCCCGATTGCACAAAGTAGCACTGGTGCTAAAATACGAATTAATCCAAAAAACCAGGCAACACCAGCGCCAACTATATTGCGATTTTGCTAACTTCTAGAATTAACGTGATTTAAACGAGAGGTTAATCCCAGGTTTTATGCAATCGAGCCATAGGCACTTTCGGTTTTACCCTGGATTTTTGCAGTGTTTGCTAACACGTTTTATAACGAGCAACTCAACCCTGCTGATATTAACTAGTTTACCGCTTTTACGTGTTTAAATCCAAGGGTTAACCCTAGGTTTATCTATAGGAAAAAATGTATTTAAAGTCATATAAAGTACATTATATTTCCTTTCATACGTACTTTCAGGAGGTCCTAAGTGCATTTTAAAAATACCAAAATATTCGACAACAAAAATGCTAAAAGATCATCCTGCATTCATATGTTTATTTGAATTTGGACATAACAATATTGCATCACATAATTAATCTTCATTTAGTATCACATTAGGTGTGCCTGCTGATTCTTAACGTGTTCATAATGTAGCTTTTACTTCACAAAATACTATTTAATTTGGGGTGAATGCCTTTTGCATGATTCATTCCACCCTGAGCTAAATTAATTAGCACCTTATCTGTCATTTTCGTGCAGTAACTGCTAACATAAATTCACAACAGTCGAAGGTTCATTTAAAACGGTGCGCCACTACGCGATATCAGTAAACGCTGGTATGAAACATGGTTTGGTACACGGAAAAATAATTAGCGTAAGCAAAAAATAAAGTTATTTCACAAATATTTCAGTTCGCTCGACGCAACAACAAACTGCGGATTCGCGACTGGTTGCTTTTTAAAAGCGGGATTTGTTTTTGGTAATTTAATTTTTGCGAGCGCTTTCTTTAATGTGTAGTTGCTGTTAAACATTAAATTTATATCTTCATAAGAGCAAGGGTCGTAATAATTTTAAATGTTTTTGCTTGAGTCAGCTTTTTCCACATCTTGCTAAAATAAAACAACGAAACCTTAAAATCTGTGGTCTGGCAAATTTACGACTTGTTTTTAAAAACCTTTGGCTTCAAAAATAACATTTTAAAGACCAAAAGAATATATATGTTTGATAAATTATAATGTATAAATTTACTAAATAGTTGTGAATGTCTTATGTAGGTTTTTAGGTAACATAAATGAATTAAATTAAATTAAATGCTAACTCTCCTTGTAAAAAACTATTCGTCAATGGTTTTCTTACTTTTTTTTTTAAATAAGAAAGCTATCGACGAGAAGATAAGAGCCTTGAAAATGATCTAGAATTCTACAAGAAAATATTTCAATGGCTCATAATAGTGTACTAATAGTGTAGTAATTTTTAAATTTACTTCCTTATATTTAAATGCATATTTTACAAAATATACCTATACATATATTGTTCCGATTTGTTCGTAAAAGAAAACCTTAGTTTTAATTCCCTGGGAGATATTTTAATACGTGTTTGCTGGAGCTTTTCTTGTTAAAATATGCGTTTAAATAAAGTCTAAAAATGTTTAAGCATATTTGAAAACACTCTGTAGAAAACGTTTTCAAAGTCAAGTTTGTTAAGAAAAAAATTACTCGAAACTAAAATATCTTCACAGAATTTAATCACCACTTTAAAAACTTTTACTTAAAAAAGTGTTTAGAACCAATTTCCCACAAACTAACTTTGTTTTAACAAATCGCATTACCAGTTCTGTTTAGTTGCTAAACACTGATTATCGGTCGCCTCAAGCTCGGTAGTGCGCGTATCTTTCATCTCCCTCATTCACATGTCCTGCAGAACTACCGAAAGATTAGCATATCTTTAAAACAATCCGAGGATGAAGATGTATCATCACGGCCTAAACTCATTTCGTTACATTGTTCTATCTCCAGTGAGATCCTCCGGGACTGACTCAACTTTGTTCTAGCTAGAAGGTCATGAAAACTGATCCTATTCCGGGTTTAGGAGGATCGTAAAACCACAGAAACAGTTAAATAATTTTATACTAGCGGATAGAGTGAATGTTTCTTTAACTTTATTTTTTATTACAGTACGTGTTAAATCGTTTTTGTTTCACGTAAACTTAACGCGAGACGATAAACTTCTTTTATTCTATAAATGATTAAAGGAAAACATTGATTATGCAGAGTTTTAGTATAATGTTATTATATCCACAACCAGAGACTGAAAACGGAACAAAAACAAAAACAAAATTATAATTATTCGTTCAGAAAGATAACGAAATATATAATTCCTTAAACCGGTCATATCACTATTTAATTTTTATTCGTTAAACGCAAACGCGAATTTACCTTCTATGCTGGAAAGACTACCACAAGGCAGTAAAATATTTCACTTGAAATAAGTGAGCTTCACTTTTCCCCATATACAATATGTATTAACAACTTGCAATTTCTTGCAATTTTAATACAATTTAAAAAAACATACAGGTAAATAGAAATTCTACAGCCCAAAAACTGTTAGTTAATTCAACAAAACATTAGCATACCTATATCTACAATCTATTTGGCCAACATTAAAACAGCAAAAATTAAGCTCTTCGCCAAATTTTAAGCTAGTTTACTCTCTCTATAACGACAATCTAACAAGGCCGGTTTTACTATAAGCGAGTCTGGGCAATTGCGTTAGGTGCGCCAGATTTCCTTATAAAAAACGGTAAAATTCATATGATATAAATATCTACAAATTTATTTAGGTTAATTAATAAAAAAAAAAAAGTTAATAATGGTGTGATATACCGGGTGTAAACAAAGTGTGGTACACCCCTATTTTTTTGAGTTTTGATGTTGAATTAATGAATTTTTAGACGTAATAATGATATGTGCAAAAAAAAACGGATTTCTTTAGTACAGGCTGGACCAAATTCGAATGTTTTACGGGGTATCTCGGTTACCGTAATAGATAGCGAAAATCTGATTTCGGTCTCTTGGGCTATTGTTTTGAGAAAATAACGCCTATGCAATAATATTTTTTCTATCGGATTCCATTTTGGCACTACAGACGAAAAATGAAATTTCGCCATTTTTGAAAATTTGCTGTAACTTCTTTATTTATTAAATTAGAACAAAATGTTACAAAGGCTTTTTATACAGATTTTAATGCTTAATTTAAAAACAAAAGTAACTTTTTCTTAGCCTCCTTGACATTCGAAATATGGAGTAAACTTATTTTTTTAAATGGAAACCCTAGTTGGCCATGACTTTATGTGAAAGAGTATTTTTTAGCTTTTCAAAAATATATAGTTTTATATATTTTTTACGAAAAATAACCAAGATATGGCCAATTTTGTAAAAATTCGATTATCAAAGTTTGCCATGATTTCGTAAACAAGTGATGTTTGCAATTATTAAACAACTAAACGTCATTGCCAAGTAAATTTTGAAACAGCCGCTACGTTTTTATCACTTACAAAGTACTATTCTAAGATATTAAACTTTTTAAAGGGTTCAAATTTAGCCATGTTCGCAATACTACAATTAACAGTTATAAAATACAAAATAATACCCGGATTTGCTTAAAAGCTAAAAAATATTACTGTGAAAAACCTTTTAGTAAGTAAAAAACATTTTCCAAAAGTCATGTAAGTATCTATATTTCTCCAAATTTGAGAAATAAAATAAAAATCTACTTTCACCGTTCGCCTTTATGGGGGCGTAACTCTGAAAGAAGACGTTTCAGGGGAAAAAATTATATTGAAATTGAAACCCCCTTAATTTTTGATAAGAAGTTTTCCGCAATATTTATGAATCACCCTGTAAATAGACATATGCACATTCAGACAATTTTCTTTGTCTAGAGGAGGCGCTAGATACCCAGATACCCTTGCGCCGGTCGTGCCCTGTTTTCTTCTAAATTAGAATCAGCCTTATAAGAAAGATGTAAGCAAAACTAAATCAACAAGAAAAACTATGTAATTCAGAAAATACCAAAATTAACACTGCAAAATGTTAAACCGATTGGCTATGTCTTTCAGTTCATTTTGATTAATTTCTTCTTTAACAATTATAGATTTGCACTTATTGTTTTTAATGTTTGCCTACCACAAATATTTTTTTAATACTGTACCTATGACCTCACACAAAAATTTGGTTAACGTTTTTTTTTTTTTTTGTTTCGAATCGTTATGATTACTTGAACCGAAGAAGTTCTTGCCCTGGTTAAAGAGATACGGGTGTAAATTAATGTGGCCTACCGATAGCACCTAATTTAATAAAGCAAACTAGGATCGAATTTCTTATCTTGATTGACATTATTTTATGCTTTAGCCTACCTAACTTGAAAATTGCTAGATCGTATTCGTTAAAATCAAATCAAAATCGGTCTTTACATTAAACGCAATCAAATGTATTAATTATAAAAACGTATAACAAGTCAAAAAAGACGCATAATTAACCTGATTGCAGCAAATTTATAGCATTTTGTTAGTTATTTGTTAAAATTTAATTCAATTCAATGTTCAAACTAATAGAAAAGCGTTTGAAATTAGGGCGCACATCATGTAAGCGAGATAAAAATTTCACAATAACTTAAAATTGCGACTGATGGAGTCTGCGTGCTTAATTAGAAGGATTGTAGGCGACACCAGTTTTAAATTCTAATATTATGCAAATCCGACGAAATTTCTGAATCTGTAATCTTGGCAAGACGAAAGGCACGGCAAGCTACTTGGTTGTTACGTGAAAAAAATTTTAATTTCTCATTCTTTCAGCAGCGTTCAAATGAAAAGTTTTTAGTAAAAAAATAGATACCTACTAACTGGCAGTGATGAAAAAAAAACTTACAAACAAAACGAATTCGCTTATAATTTTCTATTGAACGAATAAAACATGTAAATTAAAATAAATTGAACTTTTTGAAGTATAATCAAACTTCAATAATTGCCATAGCATTTTATAAAAACCAATTTTTTTTTAAAGCGGTAACTTTTTAAAAATCTTAACATGATTATAATTTGACAAAAGTTTAACAATTAAAAACAATAATAGAGCCAACACAATGTTCACTGACCTAATCACATAAACAAATAATCAACAACAATCACACATTTTTATTATCTCAATTTTAAATGAGTTATACATATTATATTGATTTGCTGAATTGTATAGCAGGCCCGACATGATTAAACTTGAATTATTTACGTTTAAGCGTTTGAAATTTTTGTTCAATCAAGTATTTGAAGCGAAAAAAGAACAAAACACAAAACCGGTAATGCATTTCTGAACATCGCTACACTGAAATCTATTTCAGAGTAAGTTTTATTTTTGTGGACTAATAAAATTATTGGAATATTATTTGAAACGTGATCACTGAATTCGTTGATTCCAAAGGTTGAAACGCTGCAAAGAAATGTATTTTCGGTGTTAAAAACTAATACAGATTTCAGATCAATAAAAATAAATTATTTTAAGATTCCTTTAGACTTGATTGATGTTTATTTAAAAAAAAAATGAAGCACTTCTTATTTAGCTTTTCAAACTCTAAAACTGTAAGTCTTGTTTATAAATTAATTTATCATACATTTTTTATATCTAGTCTTGCAAGTTTTGGTAACTTAGCTCTAATGAATAACATAACTTCACAAGTAATAAAAACCTTAGGTAGTTTATTATTTGAAATTCATACCAATCGTCACAATGCCATGTATACAGGGTGTGTATAAATTGGCAGAAGCGCTACACGTGGCGATGTTCTTCGTAAAATTCTAAGTCGAAAATCTTAAGACAAAAATGTTGTACCATGCTTGCTCTGCCTGCAAAAGGTCCTCAAAGTTTTGACATTCAGTCTTTTAAAAAGCGTTATTATTTAATATTTTTTAATGAAAACGCCGCGATTTGGAATAAAAATAAATTTCGAATAATATTTTCTTCTAGATATTGTGTTTTTCTTATCAAAAATTGGTGTTGAAATATGTTAATCACTGATTTGAATGAAAATAATACACATGGCAACATTGTCATTTGCTTTCATCTCTGTTTTTTTCGTAATTATTTCTAGTTTGTGTTAGACGATACCTTCAAGTTTGCAGCTATGTTTACGAATTGAAGGCTTTCAGTTCGAACAAATATTATAAATACCTAAGTAATAATTGTTGATAAAAAAATTTCCAAACGCAAATCAATGTATGCAATGTTGCCAAATTTTTGTTTCTTTAAATGGTTCCTGAGGCCATAGAAAGCATGGTACAACATTTTTGTATGAAGATTTTCGACTTAGAATTTTACGAAGAACATCGTCACGTGTAGCGCTTCCGCCAATTTATACACACCCTGTATAAACTACATAGTTAGTATGTAACGCTGCTATGTAATTATTTAACAAAGAAAATAGGAAATCACATAAATGCAAGAATAAGATTATGTAGTTTAAAAAACACGCTGTAAATTGCAATTGGGAATATAAATAATAATTTTGTGATAAAAAGTTTCACAATAGAGTTTCGCTCCCGGGATCTCCAGGATCCATGTCCATTTTAACCTATTTTAGATTTACCGGGAAAAACGTATTGTCCCAGGAAATTCTTTTTTTCTGCCTTAGAATACAACAAATTATGTGCACGCGTAGTACGTCTAAATAAGCCCGGTTTACATGACATATGTAGTTTATTTCATAAAAATACGTTCACCGTTCTTTTTTTGTGTAGGTACTCTGACAATGCAAAGTAAAATAGCTTATAAATGAAATTTTATTGATCCAAACGGTGTCTCTTTGCTGCTAAAACTCTCAAAGCAATTTCAACCACATCAATAGAGACTGAGAGAGTTGTATATGCAGCAGGACTTTCTGTTAATAAATTGAAAATAAGACTAAAGTGACCGAAGCATAGATCACCTTTGTTCCCATAACCCTTTAAAGCACAGAATATAGAACACTGAATTTTTTTTAATGACATTTTATAAATACACTTAATATGACTTGAATGAAAAGTATTCATGTTTTTTTAGCAAAAAAATGGTGTATTTAAACAATACCATGTGATTTAAAAAGTTTTTCAAACTTTTATAAGAAACAATCACTTATAAACATAATGAAATGATTCATGCAAAAAATGTCACCTGAAACGGCCTTTTAGTCACTGTTTTCACAGAAATCACTTTCATTTCATCAACTTGGTAAAGTACCGGCTCAAATATGTGTTTAATTGGCTACTGAATGTATTTGAACAAATTTCACGCTATAGATCGACAAATGGCGATACTATAGAGCACATTGACGGGTAAAAACCGCTATACTTTCCTGTCCTGCTGGAACCATATGTCTTCTAGGTCCATGCCGTCCAATTGAGGACACAAAAACTCCAATATCATGTTGCGGTGACGTACGCCATTCACAGTAACTGCATTTTCACCCTCATTTTCGAAAAGTACGGCCCAATCAGTCCGCCAGCCCAAAATTCGCACCAAACAGTGGCTCGCTGTGAATGCAAAGGCTTTTCATGAATCACTCGACGATTCTCTGTGTCCCAAATCCGACAATTTTGTGTATTCACGTACCCATTAAGTTAAAAGTGCGCCTCGTCGCCAAAGATAATTTTCTTCGCAAAATTATCGTCCACTTCTTGGTTTTCCAACACCCAATTGACAAATGTTCGGCGCTCTTGGTTTGAGTTCTTGTGCTAGTTGAATCTTGTAAGCATGCAGATGCAAGTCATTCGTGAGAATTCGCTGCAAGGTGCTTCTTGTAATATCCACTTGTTGTGAACGATGGCGAATCGATGTTCCTGGATTGTCAGCAACACTTTCACTCCCTGCGGCAATGTTATCGAGATAGCGGCCGGTAAGATAACGCACGGGTAACTGTCCATAATCAAACCTTTTCCTCGAATCTCTTAATCAATCTTCTAACTGTTGACTCATTTGGTGCATTTTGGCGAACGAAAATTCCACTAACTTTGCGAACTGTTTCTAGAAAACTTTCCCCATATTTGTAATGAGTTTCCATAATAATAATGCGTTGTTGGTTCGTGTAACGTTTCATGACTGCTAATTGCAACAATGGAAGATGACAGATGTCAAATTTTTAGGTACCTCAAACTAATGGGACGACAATGCGCGTAATTTAAATCGGGCGCTCTTATTGGGACACCCGTTATATGGCTGGCACCTACATTTGATTAACAAAAACAAATTTTACTTTGGCCTGGGAGGATATTTAACCCTTTCCCGCTTAGTGGTATACTACACATACCACAAATTTGAAAATTATTCTGGATCCTGCTTTGTGGTATACTTAACGTACCACCGACCTAATATGTTCATAAACATGCGCCCTCTATGATGCAACTCATTCAAACCGAATAGTTCGCTTCAAGTGCCTGTAATAGATTAGTTTTTACCTCTAATTGTCAATTGACATTCTGCGCGAAGAAAAGTGTGTCAAAATGTATAATTTATGAATTTTTAGTACTCTGAAAATTAATTTAATTTCTTTTATATGTTTGTAGTTTATATCCATTATCTTACATTCGTATTGTACTTTTTTCAAGATTTAAGTTATTTTTTGTTATTTTTGTTAAAACATGTTAATATTTATTGCTACGTTGCTTAGGGGTATATTTAATATACCCCCCTTTTTTTTAAACTGATGAAATTAAAAATTTGAAAAAAATTGTGAATACTTCTTAACTCATTTTCTATTGGTGTACTTAAAATTATACATCAGAAATTACTATTTCTATATGCTGCCCACAAAGGGTTAATTAATGAAAAATTGGCTTGTCAAAAAAACGTGTTTAAAAAATTATAAAACCCTTTCAAAAATCACATTCAATACAGAGATTGCGCACATATTTTTGAGTTTAATCAAAAATTACCAAAAATGTAAGAAAGAAACAATTTTTGATGTAGCACAATTATCAGAGCCTTTGGCACACTTGAAAACACTTTTGATTAAAATTATAAACCATAATAAACTTTTCCCAATATAATTTTCTAGTGTAGATATAAGAGAACATTAATTAATCTTTGTATGAATTAGCAATCAGTAGGCATGGGTCCTATACGATAATTGTGTTGTTATTTATATTGCGTAATTGTATGTTTATACAATTACATTGGCGTAAATTGATAATTTTAACATTATTTTGACAATTAATACCGAAATAATGTTTAGCGGAATTCATCCAACTTACAAACCCAATGCAAAGACCAGGTAAACCATGTATACATACACAAAACAAATAATAAACGCGTAAAATTAAAATAATGTCCGGTAATTTTCTATACTTAAGAAAAATGTATGCTAATATCCGTTTAAATTCTCGTTTATATGCTATAAAAAGCATGTTTAATTGCCTGAACCGGAAGTTCTTTATCAAAGCACGAAACTTGCGTTTTATTTTTCATATTTGTGTACACTGTACACCCTTTGTTGATAAAAATCAGTAACAAATAACCCTTATTTACGCTACGTTCTGCAATGTCCTAAACATTTTACTTTGCGGATTATTATTGAGAATTAGACTTACGAAATTTGCATTTTCTCTTATACACATCGTGATTCATACCACAATTGTAACATAAAGTCGACCGCAATGCAGTAGACTTACAGTAACAGAGAAGCAGTTTGGTTTATATTTCATATTCTGTGTTTCGACGCGGGGTTTTCGGGAAATCTGTATATATGTTACATTTACAAACAGTACTGGTGACGTACCCAATATTTAATGTTTCAGAATACCAACAATTTCATTCTGCGTAACTGCACTCGTTACGTACACTTAATGTATGTTTTGTGGAAATATCTCTATGGCAAACACCGAACGTACACTCATGAAACATGGTTGAAACAGCAAACATATTAAGTTATGAAAAGGAATACACATAAAATATGCATTTTAGCGGTTAACTTGGAGTTATATTTTTACAGACAGTATTATGATATAAAATGCGTTATGTACGTATATATTATTGCGGCTAAAAATTTTAAGGTAACATTCATATTTTCCAAAGTTCTAACATCCGTTTTATGTTTGTACATTTTAATAAAGTTCCCGTTTATTACCTGCAATGTATTGTATTTTAAGTTAAAATTAATGTATAGGAATAATAACTGGTGGAATAATGACATTAAAGAAATTAGAGAAAAAAAGAAATAATTATATCTCAGTTTTAGTGGTCTGAAGTTGTATTAAAAAAGAAATAAATTATGGACACCCTTTAAGTAATGCACCGATTGCAATAATTTCAGGATGTACTTCAAGGTTTCTTCTAGTCATGGTCTAAATTTAAGCATTTTTTCTTCCAAAATGGCAGTGTTAGATAATATTAAGTATCACGATAAAAATCAAAAATATTTCAAAAAAGTCTAAAAATCTAAAAAATTACTGCACTTAGGTATAGGGAATGCTAATAAAAGACCCTCTAAAATAACGTGTTAAATCCAAAAATGCAATAAAAATAGGACTATTGTATTTGAAATAAGAAAGTAGACGTCTACTTCCGGTATTTCCGGAAGTGTCGCTATATTAAAAATATTTTCAATAAACAGGTCAGACGCCATTATGGCCATAAGCAAAATATCAGATCTATACCCGTTTTCATTCTAAATATATTTTTAAGTCCCGGTCTCAATCAATCACCCTGCATATAGTACTCCAATAAAAAGCAAGCGGTATTATGTTTTCCGTTGTTTTCAATTATACGCTACATATAAAATATTTTTATCGCTTTTGAAGATAACTTTATGTATCTATTTATCTGCACAATTTCCATGCAAATACCTAAAGCAACTCGTGCGAAAGTAACTACATACTTTAAATTATGAGCATAGACGTTGTTGCTTGGACTCAAGAAGATGTAAAAACGTAGCGATTTATAGTTTGGCTTTTATTTTCTTTTACAGTTACGGATAAAAATAAATTCGTTTGATAATAAAAGTGTTATATTACTTTTAAAATAACTTTACGTTCTAGGGTAGTTCAAAATAAAAACAATTTAAATTTAATAAAGAATTACCACAGATTACAAACGCGCAACTAAAATTTAAATAATAAATCTTTTAGGTGCTGTACAAACTACTTTATTTTAATACTTTATAAGTGAATTAACTTAAATATAATTAATACTTTTTCCTACAGACAATACAATTTGCAAAAAAAAATTGATCGCTATTATCTACTAAGATCAATGATACTACTCCTATATTATAAGCTTTTTTTTACGACCACTAATGTAAATGACCCTCACCGTACAGCCTGCATGCAAATAGTAAGTGCGTCCTTACGCACGGTAAACAAAAAGCACAGTGTTTTAAGGAAATGATCCAAGTAGACTTACGTCAAAATTGACAAGACAACGTAACTAAATGTGTATATCTGCAAAAAAGCCGTTAAAATCGTAGGTATTATGTGATCGTAGAAAAAGTAAGCTACATAAGCGAGTTGTAAAGCAATTACGCACTCGCCGCCAGGCGGTTCTGTGTGCAACTTTTTCACTCGTGCGTAATGTGCTCCTTACAACTCTTGTTATGTAATATGGTATTATACACCACTAAAATTGTATCACTTAAGTACTTTAAAAATCCCTTTTTAATTGTTTTTATATACCTACCTACAACAAAATGACTTGGTTTTGTAATCAATAATAGATACTGCAAAGTTTTTTTTATTCTTATTTTCACACAACTGTATACTATACTGCATTAAATACTTACGAAATTAGGAATTAATAAATGGGATAACATATTGGAAGATATTCGCAAATTTTATAATAATGATTGTGCTTAATTAATGGGGCAGTGTTCTAGGTATAACTAATCGTACCAATTGAGGAATTACATAAAAGTAAAACAACAAATTTCATTTCCACTTACTTGATGTTTAAAGTTTGTAGTTAACAAAATCTTAAAAAGACCAGTGATCCAACCATTTCCTGAAAAAAAAACATACATTGTTGAGCAATTAGGATGAAATATTAATAGATACATTTTACTCACTTTAATTTATATTTG
Source organism: Elmis aenea (assembly GCA_947652605.1). Taxonomy (NCBI): domain Eukaryota; kingdom Metazoa; phylum Arthropoda; class Insecta; order Coleoptera; family Elmidae; genus Elmis; species Elmis aenea. Next base: position 58,095,229 of record OX393576.1, read on the forward strand.
AGCGCAGAAGCCTAAAGTCCCTACATTAAGTACTAAATGACACCTTATCATTTTTAAAATCTATCCTTTTCTTTTATAACATAATTTTTTTTTTGGTAGCTGCTTTAATTGTTTGAAAGTATCTGAAACACTTTGTTTTTTTTTGCAGTAGTTGTTTTACTTATGGCAATTATCCAGTTATATCTAAGCAAACATCTAGGACCCTTTTCATTAACTTTTAATACTATCATCAAATTTTTTGCTTTCTAAATTTTATAGGCTCATTTTTCACCTATGATTGGCAAGATTTTTTTGGAATAGTCAAAATTGCATCAATAAATCTATTTCAGATTTATAAAAAAGATTAAAAGAATCTTTTGACGAATTCGAAATCTCCATAGCAAGAAAGATGGGAAGCTACTGTCTAAAACATTGACAAATTAAAAAAATAATTTTACAGCTAAACTAACCCCTTTTCAACTTGTTTTCATATAATATCCGCTCTTTGCCAAATAAAAAACTAGATCCTACGAATTTTATCGGTCTGTTTCGACAACCAGCAGAATATTTTTTGTATAATTCCCCATTTATTGCTGACGTTAAGGTTAAAGTCAATAATTATGTTTGCCCATCATAATTGGCGTAAAACTGTTCGTTATTTTATTTACGCTTATAAATAATCCAGATTTTATGCCAAATCATGCACATCAATTAACCATGCGAACATGTTAATGTCGAAATAATGTACATAATAGTTTAATACGTACGACTGACTCGTCGATGGGAGTTTAATAACGTAATTTATGACTACACCTGCAATTACTGTATTTTGTGTCCCTAGATTCCGCGCCACTCTGCAATTATACAGATGACAACGGCCCATACAGCACCAAATTAATTAATACACCGCAATGACAAGAACAGTTCTCAGACGGTTTGTGTACAAACCACAAACAAATTCTATTTATTTTAATAAAGCGTGCCAGCATAAGCGACCAAAAATAGCAAAGTTATGTATAGGGTCGGAGGAAAATGGCGTAACGTGTTTAACGTCAAATTCAATACGGATGGGACCATTTCTGAAACCAGCCACTTCAAACATAATAATATGTCTATTTATCTACGTCCCACTTCTTACGAGGAAGTCGATAAAACCATAATATCACTTAAAAACACAATATGAACAGGAGAAGATGAAATCCCAACAAACCTCTTAAAATATGCTGCCGACTTAATATCTGGACCTCTAAGTCACATTATAAATCTCTCATTAAAAAATGGCATATTTCCTAACAAACTTAAATGTGCAAAAATCAAACCAATCCACAAAAAAGAGGATTTAAGTGACATAGGAAACTATAGGCCCATAGCCATCCTAACAAACATTAGCAAGAGATTTGAAAAAATTATCTACAAGAGAATTAATAATTACGTACGTGAGGTCGAGCATTGTCTTGGTGGAAAACGATTGGGCAATTCTGGACGCTTTTTATCGATTGCCGCCTTCAATTGGTTTCTGAATTTATTGCCTGATTATTAAAGAAAAACTCGTAACTCAAAACTTTACCACACATTTTTTGAATAGAGACATGCTATTGACGCAAGCCCATTTCCGTTTTCTCCAAGTTCATCTTCGCTCCACATCATTGCAAACGATCCATTTTCCTGTGATAATTGTTTCGGAAACGGGTCGTTTTGTTTTTCTTTTAAGCAGCGAATTACTGATGGAAATGCGTTCCATTGAATTTCTTCCAGTTAAGTTATGAGTCATCCAAACATCGTAGCGGTTCACATATCCAAGGGTCTCCGAATGCCTCAAGACACTCATATGGGACACCTGCAGTACCTCTGCGATGTTATCATCAACAAATGCAGGTCTAGAGCGAACCACTTTTGAACAATTCTGGCAGCCATGGCACCTTCGCCACAAACAGCAGATTTTTTTTGTCTATGCAGCGCTTTTGCCTTTCCGAAAATAAAACAGCATCAAATGAGGAAAATGGGCACTGTATACCTCCATTTTTACTTTTAAATTAAAGAAACTTAAAATTGACAAAATCGCACAAAAATAACTGAGAAAGAAAGTCTCACCTCTCAGATTGGCACAAATAAAGTCATCTAATCAAACTACCCGTAAAACTGCAATTAATGACAATCTATTCAAAAACGCTAAAAACTTCTGTCCCGACTCAATAGTACACCCACATTAGAATACACAAATTGTGAACTGGGTGTGTTTCCACATGAAGAATTTGGATATCTTGAAAACGTTAACAGCAGAATATAAAACTAAAAACAAAACCGATTAAAAAATAGAAAATTTTAATTTTAAATTTAAGCAGAATAAATCCTACCTGTAAATAATCAGAACGCGAAAGAAGTTCTTAAAGGTATAAATGTCATTTTTAATGAAACGATCAACAAATACGGATCAGAGTGTCAGGTTCATATTAAATAGGAGTAGTGAAATAAAGCGCTAGCTACCTTTGATGCGAGCTTATTATTCTGACTTTGATTCCACGAAGTTGGCAGCATGGCGAGAATAATCTCATGTGGGAGCTACTTCAAAACTTTAATCCAGTCATGATACTGTTTGCATAACTTGTGGCAAAGAAAACATGAAAAACATAATTCGCGAGAGTTGGGGCCGCCTGCCTCCAAGAAGCCATATTTCCTTTCAACTTATTAACTTTTCGCAAAAAAAATCAGCCCTCAGTAGATTGCCTACTTTTAAATCGAGCAAAACTGCATTTGAGTCTTGCCACTTGCTAGTAAAAATTAAACAGAAGAGCAGCAAAAATAAAATTTACCTGATTATAAGTTTCTGTTATTTTGTTTAAAGAAGTTCAAAACTAGACGGGCTTAAAGAAAATACAGCTATCAAATACTGCGTTTTACTGAAACCGGTTGCTTTGATTAAAGCTAAAGGCATTTAAAGTTTAAATGAACTGGTAACTTACAATTGCCCTGTAATTTTTAAAATGTAAATGATTTATCACAAATTAAATAATTAATGAAATAGTAAGAAACGCCATTTGCTTAAAAACTGAAACCTATGTAACATACAGGGTGAACAATTTTAACATAGGGTAGTTCCTTACGTAGTTCTTACTCGATTTTTATTGTAATCCCTCAGAAGACCTTTTTAAGAAGTGCACCTCATGGTTAAGATGTAAAAAAATACCCATAAAAATAAATTCAATAGGCATAGCTGTTAACTATGATGTCTAAAAGCCAACTCAGAAACAGAAGAATGTGTAAACCTATTTAAATTTACAATTAATACCTTTAGAACAGAGCAATTTGCAGAATGCTATCAATAGCTTAAAATAAAACCTTTACTGAAACGGTTAATCCAAGCGGAAATGTCTATTTTAGGTGGAAAATAAATGACAAAGTTGGCCTAAATTAACATAAAGCAATAAAATTTATGCAATTAAATATAAGGAAGAATATAAAAACCAAATGTTCGTTGCAAATGCGCATTTAAAGAGCCGGAGTTTTTCAACAAGTCGTTAAGTTATTGCAAGCTAAAGGAAGATTAAATGCAGACGGTTCCCTCGCATATTTAACATTACATTAAACCTGGAATCCTGCAGGTTGGATTACTCTCATTATCCAGTAGGAATCTGTCTCCGTCCAAATATTTATTCTTGTTCTACAGGAATAAACGAAGACAAAGTTTTTTATTCTCGCTTGTTATGAGGTTTGCTAGCCGCTTTTTGTATAATGTTAAAACGATTAAAAGTTTTTAAATTCAATCAAATTAAATATTGATTGTGGAATTTTAACAATGAAAATGTAATGTAATATTAACTAATTTTATTCTTGAGGCTTTCGCGGCCGTTATTCATAATACAATCTTGGTTTCCGGGTTTGGAACCGCGTCTTCTATATTTAGAAGTAGTTGACGTTTCGACCATTGTGTCTTGGTCTTTTTCAAACAGTCGTTTTGAAAAAGACCAAGACACAATGGTCGAAACGTCAACTACTTCTAAATATAGAAGACGCGGTTCCAAACCCGGAAACCAAGATTGTATTATGAATATTAACTAACTTTGTTTGAATCGTTTGCGTATTGATAACAAAACATGGGGCAAAAATTTAAATAAGCAATGTTATCATTAAAAATAAATAGGTACCGAAAATTATACAAAGTGTAAACTAAATCAGGCCAATCACCTTATTTCTCTTTAGCATTTTTACCACTTCCGGTAATTTGTTTCAAAAAAATGTTGTTCTTTGGCTGTCAAAACATTCTTCCAACATTTCCTGTTCTGTCGTTTTTTCTTTATGTCGATTCTTCCATTTCTTTTGATTATTTCTCCTAAATATTTGAACTTATCGAGTTTTTTACTTTAAGCCCCTTCTAGTGTAATGTAATGCAATTGATGAAATGGTAGCATTTTTTGTTTTCCAACTTTTATTTCCCATTTGTCACGACTAAGAATAGTTACGCACTGAGCATGCATCTTTGTTTGTCGTTTGATAAAGACCAACATAGAATGGTCGAAACGTCACACAAATCAAGAAGACGCGGTTCCAAACCAGGGAACGAAGATTGTAACATGGACGATAGCCGCGAAAGCCTGAAGAATAAAATCTTTGTTTTGGTTTATATTTTATTTGACACATTGTAGATTCTTAATTCTGTGTTCGGTGTTCTTATAATATTCTGTGACATTTCACGAATTGATTTTTCATAATCTTTTCTTTTAATTCTGTCAAACAACTTTTCTATATCTATAGAACATAAATGTTTTCCATTTACTGATTTTCCTCATACAGTGTGTACCAAGAGTAACGTAACCTTAAATGATTTTTAACTATACAGTGTTTTGTTTTTGATACGTCACTTTGTTTTTTTTTTAAATAGAACATGTATATTTTATAATTTTCAGATGTAACATTGAATTCTCTGTCAAATACACCACGACCCTGAGATTCTTCGATAGCTCCTTTATTAATGAAAATATCAAAAAATGTTTAATACAAATATTGTGCGAACCTATTTTCTACATAACCTAAAATTATTTTCAAATATACAGGGTGTTTCGTTTGACCGGCACATATAAAAATTTAATTTTTTTAAATAGAACACCCTGTATATTTTTACATTTTTGGATTTCTCTTAAAATTTACTTTAAAAAATTTAAAAGGTTATATGGGTCTTAAGTCAACCGTTTTCGTAAAATTTACATTTTTGTGAAAATTTTGAGCGATACAGCACTGTCAATTTTTTTTTACATTAAAGTTATTTAAAAAAGCGGTAAAATTTCGTTTAAAATTTAGATTGACAATAAATTAATTAACACTTTGCGCTAGCTACATTTAAAAAATATTATACAGGGTGTTTTTTACACTTGGTCAAACTTGTGAAACTTTAAACATCGATAAGTCATTTTTCTTAAACACAACACCCCGTATATTTTTACATTTTCTTGTAGAGAATTTAATTGTCTTTCGAAATTATTAAGCATGTCCTATACCTAAAGTTAATATTTTTCGAGCTATCTCGATTTTTATTAGTATTACTAAGGCAATTAAAATATTTTAAAGTGGGCCATGGACGTAAGTCGTCATTTTTCAAAGAATTTTTAAACAAAAGAATAAAAAGAGCTGCAACTTTAATTTTAGGCTAAAAATGTACCCCATTTTACCGAAAATTATCGTATAAATTGTTCAAGATTATGTCCTTGTTCTACGCACAGCCGTAGACCTTGTCTGAAAGACTCTAGCTCCCTTTATAACATTTCGGGGGTTATACCATCAAAAGCAACACGAATCCTGTTCTGCACATCTTCAGCAGTTGTTGGGGTGTCTTGATACACCTGTTTTATGGGTCCCCACAAAAATAAATCTATAGGGGTAAGATCAGGTGACGTAGGTGGCCAGGAGATTGGTCTACCTCGCCCTATCCATCTATTAGGATATTCTGCGTTCGGCAACTGCATTACTTCCTGTGTTGCTTTTAATGGTATACCCCCCGAAATGTTATCAAAAGTGCTAGAGTCTTTGAGACAACATCTACGACTGTGCGTAGAACATGAACAAGGATATAATTTTAAACAATTTATACGATAAATTTCAGGGAAAAGGGGTACATTATTGGACTAAAATTAAAATTGGAGCTCTTTTTATTCTTTTGTTTAAAAATTATTTGAAAAATTACGACTTACGTCCATGGCCCACTTTAAAATATTTTAATTGCCTTAGTAATACTAATAAAAATCGAGATAGCTCGAAAAATATTAACTTTAGGTATAGGAAATGCTTCATAATTTCGAAAGACAATCAAATTCTCTACAAGAAAATGTAAAAATATACAGGGTGTTGCATTTAAGAAAAATGACTTATCGATGTTTAAAATTTCACAAGTTTGACCAAGCGTAAAAAACACCCTGTATAATATTTTTAAAATGTAGCTAGCGCAAAGTGTTAATTAATCTATTGTCAATATAAATTTTAAACGAAATTTTACCGCTTTTTTAAATAAATTTATTGTAAAAAAAAATTGAAAGTGCTGTATTGCTCAAATCTTTCACAAAAATGTAAATTTTACGAAAACGGTTGACTTAAGACCCATATAACCTTAAACATTTTTTAAAGTAAATTTTAAGAGAAATCCAAAAATGTAAAAATATACAGGGTGTTCTATTTAAAAAAAAATTAAATTTTTATATGTGCCGGTCAAACGAAACACCCTGTATATTTGAAAATAATTTTAGGTTATGTAGAAAATAGGTTCGCACAATATTTGTATTAAACAGTTTTTGATATTTTCATTAATAAAGGAGCTATCGAAGAATCTCAGGGTCGTGGTGCACCCTGTATAGGTTTTGTGTACCTATCTTAAATCAGTCGTTTTTGAGTTATTTAAGTTTTTATATAAAACCAGTTACAATTATGCTTGACCAAAAAAAGATAGAGCAGGTAGCAAGTTTTAAATATTTAGGAACAATAATTGCAGAGAATGGTAAATTGGAAGAAGATCTGAATAATAAAATAGCGGCAGCGACGAAATTTTATTACGCCACTAATAACTGTTTGATAAGTAAAAAGGAAATATTAAAAGAAACGAAGACGCGAGTTTTTAATGCAGTGTACGTACACATCCTCACGTACAGTTCGGAAACTTGGACACTAACTCAAAAACAAAAACAAAGAATACAGATACAGGAAATGAGATTTTTGAGAAGAATAGAGGGATGTAGACTGATCGATAAAATCAGTACCAACGAAAAAATTCGAAATAACCTTGGAGTAACAGATATTAAGAGAAAGATGGAGACGAATCAATTAAGATGGCTGGACATTTACCATGCACGCATGCCAGAAGGTAGATACGCGAAAATAGGATGCAAAATGCAGAGGGAAAAAGAAATAGAGGAAGACCAACAATAAAATGAGAAAAAGAAGTGAGGCAGAGACTAGAAGATAAAGGAGTCAGCTGGAGAGATGTGCCACAATTAGCTAACGATAGGAAGGAGTGGAGAAACATAATACAGATATAGCAAAGCATACCTCGACAGCGAAAGGTACAAGAGGAACCGATTAAGAAGAAGAAGTTTTTATAACAATTAAAAACAATAATAAAAATGTAAAAAATAATGATATTTCACAATATGGCTGTCAGAACAACTTTCTCTGAAATTTTGTAGGGCGATAGTGAATGGTAATTGCTGACTAGTTAAAATTTAAAATTAATATACAGGTTGTTCCTTATGACCGGTCCATTTAGTCAAACATCGAACACGAATAGGTTAGTTTTTTAAATGGAACAGCCCATATATTTCTAAAATTTTTCATTGATAGATAATGTAATTACCTTCCAAAATTGTCCAAGGTCAATTATGTCTAAAATCAGTATTTCTCTAGTTATTGTGGTTTTCTTGATAATTTACGGATACCAACACAATTCTTAATAGCATTAAACTAGTAGGCTTTGGAAATATCTCAAAAATTCTAACTAGTCAAAAATCACTATGACACTGAACTTAAATAACTTAAAAACTACTGATTTTGAATAGATAAAACCTATATATTTTTGAAAGAGAGTTCAATTTTACATCTGAGGCGCCAATTTGCAAAACTTTCTATATCCGCCATAACTAATTTCACAGGAAACGCGAAAAACCTATACGTCGATTTATAATTGACTATGTATGTTCATAATGCACAGTTGTTTGCAGAAGGCATTAAAAAATTGATCGGCAATTACTGAAAAAAAAAGATGCTCGCGGAAAAAGTTATTTTGGAAAATATTTTGGATTTAGATAGTTTTGCAAACTATCTGTGGATTTAAAAAGTTTTGAAACAATATTTAAAGACCATAGTTCGCTTTTTTAAAAGAAATTAGAATTGTTTTACAAATTTTTATTTTTAGTTTTTTGAAATTCCAAAATACGGTACAAAAAATAGTTGTAATACAGGAGAAAGAATTTAAATTCTAAGACCATCGTCCTCAGGATACAATATTTCTTCTTCATCAGGATTTTCATTTTCATTTGTTATATTTTCTTCATAAAAAGTATCGATCAAATTTCTATAAAATGTCAAATCAGTTTCTGGATTGTTTCTCCAATCAACGCCAAAGTGTTTCTTTAAAAATTTGTCAACATCAATTAGCTTTAACTGTTTGACTGGAACGTTGTTAGGAAGTTCCTCTGGAGTGATATTGGCCACAGTCTTTCCTCTTTTCAGAACAGATTTGTATACTCCAATGTTGCTTTTATAATGGATTTCACCTTTTATAGTTACACTTCCTGACATGTTTCTTAATAAAAAATCGCTTTGCCATGGAAAATTGAAAATGGCATTGACCAGGAGGCTTTATGCAAGATTCATTTGCTTTCTTCCAATCAAAAACAGTGAAATCCTTGGGCAGTTCTAGAGCAGTTGCATATTCAGCAAATATTTTTTTTTTCCTTTTTCAATCAAAGAAGATGTTGGAGAAATTTCCATAATCAAAATATTAGTTAAACAAAACACAAAAACACAGTAGACTGTCTTTAAAAACAAAACACGTGCGTTTCGGATGTCAAATACAGAACACTAATAAAAGCGCAAAATATAAAAGATATTAGGTAAGGATATATGATGTTTTGATTCCGTAAAATAACTAACAGGGTAAAATGGCGCTGGATGTAAAGAGTTTTGTAATAATCACTTCTAGAATGGATGAAAAGAGTTTTGAAGTAGTAGTAATGGTGGATTGAAAGAGTTTTGCAACGTTAGACAGTTTTCATGTATAAAATGAGCTGGGAAAATATACGTTTTGTTGCATTATGATTTAGTAACCATATGACAGACTGTTTAAAGTCAACAGCTATCTAATTTTCTTACTAAATTGGATGTAAAGAGTTTTGCAAGTTGACGCCTCATCTAAATCTTGTAAAATATACTGGATATCTATTCAAAAAAAAAACAAAGTAACGTATCAGTGCGCCAAAACAAAACACTACGTAGAGTTGAAAACAATTTAAGATTATGTAGTATATTACCACAAACAAATTTTATTTCCAACTTTTTTTTTGTTAAGTTGTCACAAGACAAGATATTGATCCGTCCCGTTACTTTTTGTAGTGCTCATCCCTCTTCTGAAATCATATTGTATTTCTATAACTGTGTTTTTTTTTTTTTTCATTTAATCTACCTTCAATTACACTTACTAATATTTTCCCCGATAAGCACAAGTTTGATGCAGGTATAAGCATGCATTAAATCTCATAAGGAAAAAACGTACATAATGATCAGTGTGCTATGCTATAAACTCGGTTCATGTTGTACAGTTTAATGAATCGTAATTAGTTAATAGCGAAAGACCATCACTTTATCAGGTGACCGTTATTTTCAATAATGTGCGTTTTACGAGATTACCAGTAATAACATTGAAATAAACCTTTACGATTCTATTTAATAACTTGGCTAATATAACCGGCTTAATTTCAAGTGGGAACTTTCGGAGTAAGTGCTCGTTGTGGAGCTCTAATAGACGTTACGTTTATTACAACTTATGCACGTCGAAAGATCTCGTAAGAAATACATACTGATTTACATATTCGGTGAAGCATGAAATACACCGGCGCCATAATGAGTAAATTAATCGGGTTACTGATAATTTTCATAATTCACGACCTAATTTACTTGACTAACAACTGAAGCTAACTACTGTAATTTCGCTATAATTACTTGAACTAATAGCGAAAACTGTGTAATTTCATTGCGGTCGTACAAGTGGAAATTTATTGAGTTAACCGGATCGTAGCGGTTGTTTTAAAACAAAAGTTTTAGTAGCTTTCAGTACAAAAACTACTGACTGAAAACATCAAAGACTAGAGCAGCTGTTTTTTGGAGAACTAAATTAATGCTGAGAACTAATACAACTAAACATTTGGATTGTGGAGCATTAAAAACATTTCGCCGTTAAATTAGCACCATTCTAATGCAATACGATATTAAAAAAAAAAAAACGTTTAAGTTAAATTTAATAAGATATCAAATTTATTGGAAAACATTGCGAGATTGATTGCCAAAATATCTTTAAGTATTCACACATCACTCGGCTATGGGGGTTGAAATAATCGGATCATAAAACCAGGATTGGGGAGTCGACAGAAAAATAACTGACTCCCGACTCCTTGGGTCGGTATTTTTACCGACTCCGGCTCTCGACTCCGACTCCTGACTCATTTCATTTAAAGAAAAGAACGTTATTAGTATCTATATATTTACTACATTAAAAGCCGCTTTTGTTTTCGTTTCTAAGTGTATTTAATAATGGTGAACACAGTTTATTCTCGTATGTTTACTAAATAATAAAAAAATGTAAAACACGCAGCTTTTTTAAAATAATTTATAAAAATCATGCAAATTTTAATGTGAAAATATGTTATCAAAGTTACACGCACAATTGATTTAGCCCAAAATTTTCTGCTGAAATGGATATTTGTTTATAATAATACTTTTCATCATTTTCTGTTATAAAACATTTTTTAAAAACTGAAAGAATACTAAAAAAGAAATAGGTAGATACACAATAAATAAAATAAAACATATTTAATTTCGCTCCATTTTCACACTTGAATTTGACAGAAACTAGACAGATGCATTTTATTTTTGATATCAAAAATGATGAATTTTTTGTACTTTCGTATTATACGCAAAATTTAGCAAAAATTGTGCTCAATATACTGAAGATTTTTGGTATGGGACACCGGAGAAAAAAGTAACACGGGTTGGTTGTAACAGTGCCTATAGTTTCTTTTAATTTTTGTTATACCTATGTCGCCCTAAGCGCTTGTGCAATGGTCATTTACATCCTTTTGAGTTCTATTGACTCTAAATTATCTACATCTTCACACATTTCATCTTTCAGCTTTATTTCTCTTTTTGTCTGTTTTTTTTTGCAACTAAAGCATCGTAGCCAGTAGTCCATCTCTATCGCCTTAACCATTGTCTTTCCGACTGACGTGTTACACAAAATTTTGATCCGCATGTACAGAGTGGGCCAATTTCGATGTTTTCATAGGGAATCTCGGTAACTATAAGAGGTATCAAAAAACGGACCGCGCATCCTCGATCTCTTTTTCCGAGAAAAAGTTAATGGTGCAAACTAAAATTGGTTACCGTCTTTTGTTTTCGAGTTATCGCCGATAACTCGATTTTTCGACTTTTCGTTTTATGACTATATCTCGCTTGATTATGAAAATATACAAAAATAATTTTAACGTTCTACTTTTTTGATAGGAATGCAGTGGCGTAATCAATTTTTCAAAAAAAAAAACTACATTCGAGTTGTTACATAAAGTTGTATTTTTTTAAACAGAACCCATAGTTGGCTATAACTTATTTAAATTCCTTATTTTTTTGTCATTCCAAATATATAAGGGTTGATATATTTATTTTCAATAATACGCAAGTTACGGAGGTTTTTTAGTTTTTTTCTAAACAAAATTATAGTAGGCTGTAAAAACAAAGACAAAACAAGGTGTAAAACCTTTTAAAACTCATTTGGTACAAGTTACGAAGGTTCTGTAATTTGTTGTTGTGGTAAACATTACAAATATTTGAACATAAGATAAATTACAATAAACTACATTACTGCAAATTCCGACTTTATCGTTGTTTCCTTATTTTTATATATTTATAATGTTTATCACAACAACAAGTTACAAAACCTTCATAACTTGTACCAAATGAGTTTTAAAAAGTTTTACACCTTGTTTTGTTTTTGTTTTCACAGCCTACTATAATTTTGTTTAAAAAAAAACTAAAAAACCTCCGTAACTTGCGTATTATTGAAAATAAATACATCAACCCTTATATATTTGGAATGACAAAAAAATAAGGAATTTAAATAAGTCATAGCCAACTATGGGTTCTGTTTTAAAAAATACAACTTTATGTCACAACTCAAATTTCGGATTTTTTTTTTTGAAAAATTGACTACTCCACTGCATTCCTATCAAAAAAGTACCTGTAGAACGTCAAATTATTTTTGTTTATTTTCATAAACAAGCTGATACAGTCATTAAACGAAAAGTCGAAAAATCAAGTTATCGGCGATAACTTGAAAACAAAAGACGGTAACCAATTTTAGTTTTCACCATCAACTTTTTCTAGAAAAAAGAGATCGAGGATGCGCGGTCCGTTTTTTGATACCTCTTATAGTTACCGATATTCCCTATTAAAACATCGAAATTTGCCCACCCTGTACTGATACTTTTGACTATTGTTTTCTAAATTTTAACTTTCGTATTTTTAGTTAGTTTTCGGTCCCATAGGTCATGCGATTGTCTAATGATGGCCTTTCCTTGTTCTATTAGCTTTTCTTGTTGTTTTGTCGGTTATTTCACTGCTCAAGTATTTGTACTTATTTACTTTGATATCGTGTTAATGTTGAAATAAAAAGGTCTACTGGGTACGCCTAAAACGATGTACTTTGTTTTCAGTGTTTTTATCGTTAGGCCTCATTTGATGTACTCATCGTTTAGTTTTTTTAGCAAAACTGACACCAGCGCAATTATCTTATCAAACATAAATAACATTCTATCACTCCAAATAAGTTATAAAAATCACTTAAAATTGATAACCTTTTTATAGCTATTAGAAAATTATGAATTTCATAGCACATCATTAAGAAAAATTTACTTTTCAATGTGGGGGAGAATTGCCTATTGCTTTCATCACTTGAATGTTTTTTTGTATAGTTAACGATAGCCATTTTTATAGCAATTAATTAAATTAAATTAAAATACATATTCCAGTTTGTTGTACATGAAATTATAGTACCTATATATTGTAAGATAGTTAAATGTTTTTTGCGTTTAAATAAAAGTATAAACCTTTTCATTATTTTTGGACCGGAAATAACGTTATCGTAATGTACAGATGTTTATGCTTGAGCAACGCCTACCTGTCGAAATTAATGTATACATGAGGAACATTTTAGAAGTTTCATATTACTTTTTTGTACTGCATGTCGTAATGGGTAGAATCTTCGCTTAAAGCGGAATCGAAAAGCATAAAGAGAGTTTAATGGAAACCTTACATTTTACTCTATAAATTTGAGATTAATGCGTACGAAACCGCCACAGAAATGGATTCTACGTCAAGTAATGCATAAACAATCCGCAAGCTGCTGGTACCGAATTATCTGCAATTTTCTCGCTGGACTTCATCTTGCGTGCTACAAAGAGCCGACTCATTCCTTCTTGTATCCGGAATTCTGCAGGAAATTACGGCCGAAGGCAATGTATAATATCGTCTTTTATTTCGACTCAAGTTTCGTACTAATACTTACTTTCTAACTCCATCCCCGCTCCGCTTTCATTTATGTTTTGTTTCTGCTCGCGGCTGTGGACCCAGCGCACTCTATGAACCCGAATTTCTCAAGATGAACGATTGTTTGTTGCCTTAACAGAAGTTGGTCATTTCCGTTGATCTTGTTTACCGCATCGTTAAGCTAATTGTTATTCTTCGCACTAGAAAATCTGTTCAGCCTCGACTCGTTAGTTGTTCACACAAACATAACATTATTTTATACAGCTCCTTGAAATAATGAGAGGCGTAAAAACGACTTTAGCTGAAGGATTATAAATTTTGTGGCAAAACCTTATGTTTTAATCACCTAAGGCAAAAAATACAATAAATTTGCGAATAAAAAAAACAAAACAAAACCACATTATATTGATCAACTGAACATTTAAATTGATAATGATTTAAAATTATTTAAAGTGTGGCACAAAGAACTAATGTATAAGCTAAAAAATGTTGCCAAAACGGTATGCCGATATATTAAAATCTAACATAATTCGAACAAATGTGTCAAACAAGAAGAACTTATACATCAAAAATATAATTGCGGGAGTATCCCAAGGCAGTGTTTTGGGACCTAGTGTATACTTGCTGTACACTTGCGACAGTCCACAAATTCAAAACGTCACAATTGCAACTTTTGCTGACCACACGACTATCTTGACAATAGGTAAAGACAACGAAGAGTAACTGATTGGACTAAGAGGTGAAGAGTAAGAATCAATAAGTATAAACCAGCGCATATTGACCGACAAGGAGAATAAACGATTCTCGATATCAAGAATGAAAAAAAAAACATGTGGTTGCCTTAACCACGGGCTAGCAATGGCGGTATTGGACCAAGTGGATCAGTTGACAGGAATTGTGACCCTTGCAGTCCTAAGCTGCAGTTATAAACTTTCGCTGGGTTGACTCAATCCTAAAACTTGACCAAACGTATGCCAACATTCCAAACTGCGATACTACAAAATACTTGGGATGTTTGTCTTCGATGGAAAAAAAACACAAGAAAAAAAAAAACTTGACAACAAATACAAAAAATATACTTCTGACTGGAAGAAAATCACAATGCCTGTGCATATTAAGTTAATACTATACAAACAAATCTTAAAGCCAGTCTGGACTGACGGGATTTAACTCTAGGGATGTGCAGCCAAAAGCAACATGTATAAGATCTAGGTCTTTCAAAATAAGTTGCTTCGAGGTATTGCCAATGCTCCATGGTATTATTGAAATGACCAGAGATCTGAAGATTCCAACCGTCAGAGAAGAAATCAGTTTGCAGAAAAGCACCAGAGAAGACTCCACGCCCACAGCAACACCGAGGTGCTGCAACTTCTAGCATAGAGCATAGTGATTGTGTGCATAACACTTCAAACTTGTGTTTTATTTAAGGAACTGAAAAACACCATCTTAAATTAGTATCTAGTCTCTTAAGAATCTTTAAAATTGTAGGTTAGTCACCCTGGACTAGTGACAATACTATTAATTACGTGAAAAATTAAATTCGTGGTCTTATTTCAACTGAGTTATCCCAATCTTCACATCCTAATAATGAGATTTTCGATACTATTTTCTAAGTTTGTTGATCAACGTTTTATGGTAACGGTTCTGTTAGCCAATTTGAACACCTGCTTTAGTAGACAAGTAAATGCTTAATATGATGAAAAAGTCGTTTTGTAATTTTTAGCCATGGCTCCATTTTAGCCAAAGAGCATTGTTTTAATCATCTCAAGGTTCTCCTCAAAGAACCCGTACACGAACCGAATTTAAAACAAAAAATCAGACATAAAAACAAACGAAGATGTTGTAAGCCCTTCAAGATATTGTCTTTTATGGGTGGGCTACTACGTCTCTGTCCAGCAGAATCGATAACACTAAAAGCACGAGTTGGCACGTTTTAACGCAACCGGAAAACTAATTAACAAAATAATAACTCCGGTACACGTTGTCTTCGCCTTTAATTGCAGTAACAATTTCCGCTAGTTTTTTATTTAATATACGGTAACTAGATGATTATTAGTTTGATTAAAATCGAAGGTAGTTCTCAAAGTAAGTGAATTTTAATTAGACGAATATAATTGTACTGATTTTGTACAGTAAATATTTACACAAATAAACAAAATAATTCATAATCATAGCTTGCTGTAAATGAGGTCGTTTTTTTTTGTTTATTCCCTATAATTAAAGCATTGACTTTTAAACCAATGATTTTCTACGCAAGCAGAAACAAAAAAAAAAACTTGTAAACAATCGTCCATTTAGTTCCTTTTACAGCACCCTGCTAAACTGACGATAAATGTAATTGGATTTCTGCGAGGAATCGTTGTTACGGAAAATAGGATATTTAGCGGTTGCGAGTATCCAAAATTTGGAAGCTTTACTTTGTAAGCTTGTGTATCCAATTCGCGTTCAAAAACAAAGTCTTTTCTGAGAGTCTGGGATTATCTGTGTCTACTGTATATTGAAACACAAAGCTCCACAGCGAACGTGCATGGAAACACATGACATGATCACATATAATTTGAGCGATATTTGTTATTCTAAAGAAAACGTGTACCAAAATGTACCATGAGAAAATTTATTATATACAATTAAGTTTCAAAATTTATTAAATGTGTTTGTGAAGAAACTTATTTATTAATTAATAAGGTTGCTACTGGAGCACTGATCTAACATTTTGATAAGATATCCTTGAAAAATAGTCCAGATTAGCCATTTAAACCATTTTTCATTTATAGTATGTAATATATTATTTTAAAAATAAACCTTTTTAAGCAATATCATTACTGTATTTTAGATTTGAGTTTGTTTCTCTTGCCTGAAATTATTAATTTCCGAGTTAATACGGTTTTAATGGCATTTCATGTCTTGAATAATAACAATCTACCTGGGTTAAGGTGTAGGTGTAGAGAATAAATCGTTCTCAATTTAGAACATTTGTAAAAAAAAAAACACACATTGATTTGAAGAATTTTGCACGCAAAAAATATATTCTTTTAGGATTTGTTGATAATTTATTGATTACTCCAAAATTGTATAAATCGTCTGCACTGATGTTTTACTAAACTTCGAAATAACTTTAGCAACAACGTAATTTGTAAATATAATAAATAAAGTCTGCGCTCTTATTTTTATATTTTATGTTTTGATAAACGTGGGTTTTGTCCGTTGTAACATTTTAAAGTCCTGAGGGACCGTCCTCGAATAATTTCTCTAACCAGCTTTATGAAGTTATCAACCCAAGTATTATATTACATCCTTGAAACAAAATTGGATCCCATTTTTCGAGGGTTTTTATAACCGCCACAAGCCACTGATACCAACTTGGAACCTCTTTGTGTATCTCCATGTTGAGAATTATTTAACACACTTGTAAACAGAAAAAATAATACGACATTTTTTGGGAACCATTTAATATATTAATATAAAACCGTGGAAAGGGTATGTGAGTGCATTTTTCTATAGGACGTTTGGAATATTGTTGTCACTCTTCGGAGACATATTTAAATTCTTATATATTCCGTTGACAAAATTGACTAGCATAAAGGATGCGGATATTATATAGTTATATAAATTTCTTATCGTATGGAAATCTTTTTGAGACATCCTTGAGTGTCCACTGTCGTCTACAAAGTTAGATATTCCATTTAGGAACATAACTGTCGGTCCTTTCATAGCAAATATTACGTTTAGTCGATAGTTTGAAGTGCCCTCATGCGCAGATGGAAGCTATAGTCTCTTTGAACAACAAAATGAAGTTTCTAGATTCTTCGGAATATTAGTTTTGTAATGAATTCCTAAACCAACCGAAAGAAATATTGTTTAGGTCAGCTCATTGATTTAACTAGGCAATTTTTTATAAACGAATAGTTTATTTGTATACAGTATGCCTGTAAATATGTATGTAGATCCTTGTGAGTCAACTTTCTTGTTTTATTAAATAGTTTTAGTAAAAATGTCACTCAGTAAACAAAGGCGAAATTGATACCTCCAAATTTTAACTGCTGAAGTCTACAAGGTGTTTCACTATCTTTTCTTACAATTAAAATCACGAAAAAGATAAGCAACAATTACAAAGTTGCTTAAAATGATAAATATGTGTAGATTTTTAAGATGATTTTTAATTTGTTTCATAATTACTGAAAACCAACACAGTTCTGAAATAGTTATTTATGTATCAAGGCAGCGTCTGGTTTGCTGGCTGAGACGTGGCTCGCGCTCACTTTTGTATTGTTACGTTAGTGATTGCGTGAGATACTATGGTATCCCACTCGCAATAATGGTTTTTAACGACTTTTAAAAAATTATTTTTGATTTTTTGTAATATAATATAACATGAACATTACAATTATGACAGAAATGCATTACAAAAAAAGTAGCATTAATGTTTATTACAATTTTCTAATTAGGTAGTCGCATTTTTTGCCTCACTGCTGGTTTCTGGCAATTCAGCGAGATTATATTACGTGCAGCTGTTCTTTTATTTTTTTGAAAACATTCTCTTTCCAGTGAGTAAAGTTATCTTTGTAAGTATCTACATTGTATGAATCGTTATTTCTACCAGAATTGATGTCTTGCTCTGTTTCCGATTCATGTTCGCTAAGATTTTCTCCTCTGTCTTCATAGTCTTCTAAATCACGTTCGGATCCTTCATCTTCACTGTCTTTAATATATTCTTCGTTCTCCTCAATTTCCTCTAACCACTTACACCACTGCTCTTGATTTTTACTTTGGGACATGGTCTAAGTTTCACGAAAATGAATATATAATTGCAAACACAAAAAAATGCATACGTAGGAATTTAAAACGTTCAAATCGGAAGATATTATTTTAAATATTTCAAATTATCAATAACAATCGGTTATACAAATAATGAAGCATTAACATAATAGTAAAAACAAAAATAATATGAAAAATACCTTACGAACAAAACTCGAGCTATAAAAATAAAAATTACGTTAGTGATCGCGCGGGATACTCAAGTATCCCAAGCGTAATTTTTTTGTTGTCAGCTTTTATAGCATTGGTCACTGATAAGCAATAAGGCTAAGTCTACAAGATAAGATGAAAAGGTACTGATATGACGAAGGCATAATATTGTGCCATTGACAAAAATTTGCAGAAATACTGGGATACCGCGCGATCACTGGAGTGTTAAACTAAAAACATCGTACCTTTTCTATTAACACTAGTACCGTTACCCGCGCAATGATGTTATCTTTCTACTGGTCCTATTACCTTACCTGTAAGTCAAATTGGTGAGCAAGAATCCACAAAAACGTTTAAAACAATGTTAAACTGCTGTGTTCGAGCTTGCAGGTGAACACCCGGTATGAATTATTGGTCTCCTCTATTTTTCCAAAAAATAATTGACCTACACCACTTCCATAATTAACGGCCCATATGATGTTTTTTAGTAACATCGAACTGGATTATTCATTTGGCGTCCTGTGAATAAATTTGCTAGCTTATGATTATATTTTAAAAATGCAAACAAATACTTGCAATATTTACACAGCGTATTTCGGGTCGAAGCAAAACAAGACTAAAATTTAAAAATTCACCAACAATAAGGTTATGAAAAACAAGCAAAAAACTATAGCATTTAACGAAAAGTGTGAGTTTTACAGGATCTGATAGATCCATATTATAAAAGAACTGCTATCCTTATCATCGGAGTGCTTTTGTACCCTTATACTTTGCCATAAAAATGTTATCGCACATCTTACATGCGGAAAGACTTTAACACTAACAACATGGTATAAAATTTACGATCTCGTCGGAATCTGTGTGGGCACGTGCTAGCGACAATGAACTGCGACAGTGTAGTAGTAAATGCGAAGAGAAGCGAACAAAGTACCGGAAGGAACCTTATGACTGCGAATCCTCTCGTTTGAAGGAGCTGCCCCTGATGCGTACATAGGACTTTGGGTCAGGGTCCTTGCGGGGTATGTTTTCGCATCCGGCGCCCTCTCAACTGAAGAGCCCTGTTTCTTAGGGAAACTCCTCGACATGCGCCAATGAATTTGTATTGTAGCTCGGTATAAGAAATAGCCGAGCGTCAGGGAAGATCCAGCTATAACTTACACGGCGAAAGTGATTTAATAGCTACACGTTTTCGGAACAAATGTTTACGTTTCTTTACTTTTATTTGCTGTACGAGAAGTTTCAGGTTAATCTTTATTTCTTTTTTTGTAAGCATCAGGGAATATTTATCACGAATAAGGTTTCGAGCCTACGTCTCAACTGCACTTGTAACTTTTTTAATTTGAAGATTTCAAGGAAAATGTACGGCTAACGTTGCAAAAAATGTTGGACCAAACTTACGAATTGCTCCAAAAAAACGATGTAAATTTTCCTAGAAGGTCTATCAAAGTTTAAATTTACCAACAAGACCTTACAGTATAAATGCACAGATTAATCGGTAGATAATCGGTAATTGGTCGTGCACCGAATCTTTTGTCAATCGGTATTGGCAGATGTATCGGATCTTATTAAATTTATTCTGCCAATTGATAAAATTACAGAAACACATTAATTTTTTAAGTGTTATCCCTACGTCATAGCTTCACTTTTTTAAACAAAAATAAAAAATCTGTATCATATTTAATACTGCATTAAATCATTTACAAACTTATTGTCCAAATACTCTGGTTTCTTTTTATCTTAATTGTAACAACCAATTAAACTCAAAAATTAATCTCAGATTATAGTCCCTTAAAATAGTAAAACCAGGACGAAAAGGTTCGAAGAAAAAAAAACGAAAGGATTGGAGCACGGCTGCTGTATCGCACCTATACATATTTTAAAATCTATTTAGAAGTTCTAAAAAATTGAAAGGAAAAGTGCAAACCTGTGGTGGATACGCGGAGAAAAAAAAAACTTATCTAACAAATTATCTTGGCTGAAAATGAGATAGATATATTGTCTGCTAAGTAAGCTTAATGAAGAACATGAGGAATGACAGCTAATACATCTAGTAGTTGGTAGCGGGTAACGGGACAAAATTGACAGCTGATTGACCCAGAAATTAAAAACATAAGGGTAGACACTTTGGTATAAAACTATCAGATGACGGCCGCAATGGACGAGAAATATGTAGCAGAATTGCTTAAGGTTATGCTTAAGATCATAGGACAGCGGCTCTCTGGAAAAAGAACATAACCAAAAAACACACAAAAAATGTTTAAAAATATTGTAGAGAGAATTGCTAGTTATAAAGAGAATTGCTAGTTATAAATTCAAGCTAGAAATAGCTAGAAAAAAGGCGTTTCTAATATACAGGGTGTTTCGTAAAAAATACGAAAGAATTCGGGTGGTGATTCTTCATCGATAACTAAAAGGAGGCTTTTACATAAAATGTTTTCTTTAGACGTCTCCTTTCGGAGTTGCACCCCCCTAAAGGGGAGCTGTAAAATTAGGGTTTTATTTTATTTCTCAAATTTAGCTAATTGTAGGAGAATGATAATTGTTAGATGTTTTGTACTTATTAAAAGGTTTCCCATAGTAATATTTTTAATCATCTCCCACCTTCACAGGGGGTTGAACAGTGCGACCCCTGTTGGCTTTTTATCAGAACTCTTTGGTGGGTTAAAGTTTTGCAACTATTTTATTATGTTTGATTTATTTAGAAACTTTTTTTATTCTCTCGTAAAACCCACAGTCTTTGAGTAAAAAATAATGTAAGGTATTATATTAAATATTCCAATATAAAACGATTTCTTTTAGTGGTTACCATGTTTTATTTATGTTAATATTGGATAGAATTGACAGGCGTTTTAGCGTTGTCGCCGGGTAAACGTCAAATGAATTACACCCGTCAATTCTCGCTAATATGAACATAAACAAACCATGGCGACCACCAAAATGAATCGTTTTATATTGGAATATTTAATGCTGCATGTTCACTTATATTATTTTTTACTTATAAATTGTAGGTTTTACGAGAAAAGTTATAAAATAAAAAAAGTTTCTAAATAAATTATGCTTAAAAAAAATAATTTTAAATTGCAAAATTTTAACCCACCAAAAAGTTCTGATAAAAAACCAACAGCGGTCGCACTTTTCAGCCCCCTGTGAAGGTGGGAGATGATTAAAAATATTACTATGGGAAACCTTTTAATAAGTATAATACATCTACCAAATATCATTCTTCAACAATAATTTATCCAAATTTGGGAAATAAAATAAAAACCTAATTTTACCGCTCCCCTTTAGGGGAGTGTAACTCCAAAAGGAGACGTCTAAAAAAAAATGTATATCAAAGTCCCCTTTAAATTTTGATTAGAAATCACCTCTTAAATTGTTTCGCATTTTCTACGAAACACTCTGTATATGTGATGGAAATGAACTATTGGAAAAGATGTTGTCTCTTCACTGGAAATGATAGGGTAAAAAATACTGAAATTAGTAAAAAAATAGATATTGGATATAAGTAATAGAAACAATTAAAACCAAAAGATTGAAATAGTCTGGACAAATCCAGAGAATGAATAAAACACGATGGTCAAATAAAATATTAAAGTGGCATTCATTAAATTACAGAAAGAAATGAAGACAACAAAAAAACATGGTAGAAGCAATTGAAAATAAAGACCTTACAACATATGACTGAATGGACCTTAAAAAATTAAAAACAAGAACAAAAAAAGGCGATTACCTACTGTTACAAATTCGCATCTATGTACCTATATTAAATATACAGTCCCTTAAAGAAAGATAGCTACTGGAACAACATAGTTAACTAAAATATTTTTTTCAAATAAACACCAAAAACGTTGCCATCTTGACGAAATAAAATAATGTGTTTAATTATTGAATTAAACTTTTTTATTAAAATCAAAATGTTTACTAAAACAAAACAAAATTAACTGACCTAGATTTCGTTTTGTATTGCAAACTTACTAACACACAAAAGCACACTTTTTAATTTAACTCTGCTTTTATTGCTACCCATATTTCTCCACAGTTTACTTTTATTACCTTCCTGGTTATAAATCCGCTGGGTTAAGGAAAATAATAACTTAAAATTGCATTTTTTATTGATATTTTATATTACTACGAAAATAATTATGATAATAAAACATACAAGTATTATTTAGGGCTCAATAAACTCTACAAATTGATATTTAATGATCTTAAAAAAATTTAATTCTCAGTATATCATAATGACATTTCTAGCTAGCTAAGTTAAACAAGTTTATATGGACAAAATATTGGATTTATATTATTGTTCTATATATTTGGATTTTTTATCAATTTAACATTAAGCGATTCTTGATGCATTACAATTTTGTTAATAGTTTCATTTATATTATATAATAGAAGTATTGTACTATCCTGCAATCTCTTACCAGTGTTGTCGAGGTTAATGGTTTTATACGCCTTTAAAATTATTTTTGTTTGTTTGTATGTAAGTGTTTCATTTTAAATATCGATAACTTTAAGTATAGTTAAATAAAGCTCTTCTTGGAAGCAAACTACGATAGTTTCCAGACTCTTGTGTTAGCCAGTACATGACTGATTCATTTATTTATCTAATATAACAAATAAGATACCTACTGACAAAGAGATAAGGGTCACGGAATTGGTTTAGAATTTCTTTAATAGGATTGTCCGTTTAAAAACAAGATAAATATTTTATTATTATACTTGTTTATATTTAGATTTGGGTATTCAGATTCACCGTTATTTTTTTTTTTTTTTGTTTAACCCTCATCCTACCAAGGTCTTTTTGTAACGTGTCCTACCAAGGTGTGCCTCAGAGGCACATATCTATTTATACATAATAGTTGACGTAAATAACTGCGAAATGTAATTATTTTACTTCATTGTAGTTTATTTAGTAAACATACAAACAAAATATGCATACACAGAGAACATTATAAAATATTATAATATATATATATTATAATCTAACTCTTTTACCCGAAGGTGTAGGGTGTGAAATCGTATCCTAGTGTTCTTTATTGCTATGGATAAATTTTCTCCACTCTTTTTTATTTCTTGCTATATTCCTTGCCTGTGACATGTTCATCCCTCTTTCTGTTAGTATTTTTTCACACTATCGTCCCACGTATTCCTAGGTCTTCCTCTGAGTCTCTTCTCATGTCTTCTTGCTTTCCATGTTTGTTTAGCGGGTCTCTCGTTTCCTAGCCTGATTAGATGTCCAAGCCATTTGAGCTGTCGGTCTTCGATTATTTTTAATATAGGTTCGACCTTCAATCGTTTTCTTATTTCCGTATTCCTTATTTTGTCCATTTCGGTGACCCCAGCTACTTTGCGCAGATATTTCATCTCCATGGCCATTTTGCTCTTCATGGTCGGTGTTAGAACCCAGGTTTCACATTCAAATGTGAGTGTTGGTACAAATACAGTTTTGTATACTGTTACTTTAGTCTCCTCTGCAATCTCCCTTTTCCCTATGAACGACTTTCTTAGGTTGTGATATACATAGCTTAGATGTGTTTTCCAGTCTTGCAATGACTATGGTATCCTATGTACAAAAAAAAACCGTTGTGTCATACTATTATCCACGATGCATCATGACAACACTGTTGATGTAGAAAATAAAAACAAATCTGAAATAAATACGTACTACAACTCCACAAAAGGTGGAGTCGACACTTTTGATCAGATGGCACATGCATATACTGTAAAACGAAAAACTAATAGGTGGCCTTTAACTTTTTTTTTTATTATGATCGACGCTTTTGGGATAGCATCGCTAGTTATCGGGAAAAATGTCCATCCAGATTGGAATATTTCCAAGAAACATAAACTTCGGAATATTTTGTTAGGTGAATTAGCAACAGAACTCGTAATAGACCATATTAGAAGGCGAATTCTTAGCGGATTGCATAAAAGTCACATTTCTTTGAACCAAACTACCCTAAACCAAGCTCCAGAACAGGAAGAATCTGTTCCACAATTTAAAAAAAAGAAAGCGCTGTTATATTTACCCTTCAAAAAAGAGCAGGATGTCAAGACAGTGTTATGGAACATGTAAACAAACAGTCTGTGGTGAGCATGCAGTAAAAATACTTACGTGCAAAACCTATCAAAAACAACAGTAAAATTTATTTTGTAATATTTTTAGTTTTTTAATATTTTATAATGTTCACTGTATATGCATATTTTGTTTGTATGTTTACTAAATAAACTACAATGAAGTAAAATAATTACATTTCGCAGTTATTTACATCAACTATGTGTATAAATAGTTATGTGCCTTTGAGGCACACCTTGGTTGGACGTGTTGGTAAATCAAGTTTATTACTCCTATTTTTTTGTAAAAAAGATAAAATATTTCTAAATTTATTTGACACCATTGTATGAAATACGTACGTTATAAAAATTAAATGTGCCTCAAAAGCACACCTTGGTAGGATGAGGGTTAAACCGCCACCAATACGCTACTTATGAAACTTTATATGCACATTTATGAATACAAATTTTAAAAGTAGCATATTTTAAAGGAATTTTACAACAGGTCTGTTTGCGATTAAATTTTGGCATAATACTCGCCTGAAGTTACTCAATATAAGTTTTTTTTTAACCATACGAAGCGCGTTTATGAATAATTAGCGATGCTAAAACGAACAAGTAGATTATTATTCAACTGATATTAAACAATATTCTTCGTTCTATAAAATTATATAAACGGTCGCTTTACGGTGAAACATGTTTTTAATTCCACAATTTTAATATCAAGAAAGTTTGTATTGATTAAATCTTGCTTTAAAATTCAGGAAATGAGATTTTTAATGTAAATATGTTTGTGTAAAGTAATTTACAAAAAAAAGGGGCTAAGTTAGGTTTAACAGGGCGGAGCATTTTAAGTCTCCGTTACATTCTTACAATAGAAGCCAAGGAACATAAACCATTAATAAATAGGTACAATAAAACGGAAATAAAATTAATGCATCGCAAGATATATTTAGAAATGATTTTTGTATCAGTTCGAATTCTACTCGTATAAAGATACTTGTCCACAAGTTAAAAATTGCTCCAATTTTTGAATAGTAATAACCAGGGCTCGAAACCCAAAAAAAAAAATGGTTAACGGTTAACCGAAATCGAGAACTTTATTTTTATAGCGGTTTTTGTTTAAAACCCGTTTTTTTGCAAAAAACCGGTTCAACCTACAAACCGGTTCTACCTACAAACCGGTTTTAAAAATCGGTTTAAAAACCGGTTTTTGTAATTATTTAGATTAGGAATGCAAAGTATGAAAAAATATTATCTATTTATAATCTTATAATGTATGTAGGTACAATCAAGCGTTCATTAATGACTTTTGGTAAACTAATCGCATTTAATACAGATTTTGTATTTTTTTAAAGTAATTTTGATTTAAAAAAGATGTTAAAAAATCGGTTTTTTAATTTTGGTTAAAGGTTACCGTTTTATTAGCCATTAAAAATATCGGTTTCGGTTTCGGTTAAAACTCACTTTTACGGATAAAAAATAACGGTTAACCGTTTTTTTAAAACCGGTTTCATGCCGTGGTAATAACAGAGCATTTAAATGTTTGTAAGTTTAAATCATGGTCATTCACGTTTCTAATGTAGAACAAAAACAATGAGTATAATTTAAGGAATTATAATTTAGGCGTATTATGTCAGACGATTTTCTTTAGTACGATAAAAAAAATCTCAATCCACCCACAAACAAACGGAGCATTCTTAAGTTCCATCAAAACACAAAATACTTTTTAAATATTCGTATAAAGGAGTCACACACCAAAAAAACTTTATAAATTACTTTTCATTGTACCTCCTGAAAGCCGTCATATAAAAAATGTACACGACAGTGTCCATTCCGTTATATATACAAAATACATTAACAAAGATGCTTTCATCCAGCATTTCGTATGTAAATTCGAGTAAGCCAGTCGTACTTTATGTCTGCCAAAAGCAGAATAAGAAATTCGAAGACGTTATATTAAGAAGCCAAATTAAATGATTCTAAAAATATTGTAGTCGAAATATTTAATGTTTAGAATTAAAGGTCATGTCAATATTTATTAAATCAACGCAAGTACGCGGTCTGTCGTAAAAATAACCAAACTTTTTAAAAATAACAAAACACTGCAATTTTTAGCGTAAATGTTTTATCTTATTCAAAATACATTCCTTCTGCGTCCTTTTGTGGAAAGTTCTTGAGGATGCTTGTCACGGTCTTTTGGATGTATGGAATGTTGTCACAACGCTTTGTTTTCATGGATATTTTGGGCCGTGGAAACAAAAAGTAATCACACGAGGCTAAAATCCGGCGAATGCTGTGAATGTTGCAACACGGTCACTTGTTTTTGTGCCAAAAAAGCAGTTACTTCGTTTACATTGTTATCATCAGTTATTCCCGGTTTCAGACGACCTGGACGATCTTCGTCGTTAGTGTCTATCCGATCTCCCTCAAACCGCTTTAGACCAATGATATAGGTACTTCTGTACGAGATAGACAATAATTGCTGCCGTACACAACTTTTTTTTTACCCTTGTACAAAATATGCTATCACTTTGGGCGGTATAACTCGGCTGCTAATGATCCGAATGACATAAAATTTAGGTAAAACATTGATGAAGTTTGATTGTCAGGAAACTCTGAAATACTTTACTTTCTTTATTATCTCGCGGCTTTTCTATATAGGTACGGTTCGTTTATTATGGAAGTGATGTAAGTCCATTTTTAGAATAAAATGAGAAGGCACATACTTTAAATACTATTAATTTGTAGACACATTCGGTAGTAGATATATGACATTGTATTATTCATAATGAAAATGGTTTAAGTGTTTAATGCTCTACAGAAAACATTATTTGATATTGGTTTGTCATTTATATTAGCAATTAATATTTTTAGGGTAAATAATATCATTTTAAAATGTTGGGGTACTCTCCAGTTATCCGTGAACCTTCAGTTTTTCCGTTGTAATAAAATAATTAAACAGCAAATGTGTGTGCTATGTTGTAACCGTCACGATGATCTCACTAATTAAATCTTTAATTACAGGTATCCTGGGTAAGGCACAGGGATATCCACTTGCTAACGGTTGGTCGATACACATATACATCTGATCAGCGATTCGAAGCCATGCACTCGCCACATACAGAAGAGTGGACGCTCAGAATACGTTATCCGCAACGGAAAGACAGTGGTATATACGAGTGCCAGATAAGCACAACTCCTCCCATTGGCCATCCCGTACACCTAACAGTAGTAGGTCAGTATTTCCACTTCACACTTTAAGGAAAACTAACTAAAAATGACACTAGCGCAAGCATTGTTTAATAATACGAGGTGACTGAATTACGTCATGCAGTGACCGCTTTCTACCATTAAGGCCAGCGCTTCTCATAAGGTTTGATCCAACAAGGCTACGGCGATCCAATGTACTGTCAGGATTCTGCGCAGTATCGATATCGCGTTTTTACTACATGACTAGGGTAAAACGTGGTAATACGCCCCAGCCGGAAAAACGCCCCACCTATGTAGTTTAGTTGTTTAATCATCGATGACACTACTAGTATCACATAATGGTAGTGTTAGTTAAGGAGTTTAGTATAGGTACCTCCACCACCTCACTAGTTTCCCGCTGAAAATCGAAAATATTCGCAATTCACGGCAAGTGGACGTTGTATTATTTCTGTCTCAATTATTGAAAAAACAATTTCGCATGAAGTGTATTAGTATCGTTCAAATTTCGACATAAATTCGGAAAGCTTGTTTCATAACCTCTAAAATGACATTACGCATTTATTTATTAATGCCTCTATGGTCTTGGTACACCAGTGGGGCGTTTTTCACCACTGTTTGGGAATTACGCCCCAGATCTAAAAGTGTAAAATGCCCCTTTTGCTTTAAGATCACTTTTTCTCAATTTCGGACGCCAATGAGGCAAACAGGTCTACTGCTTTTTCCAAACGTGACGATGTGCCCATCGATAGGAATAAAAATCGTGGAGAACAACAATCATCCCCAACTACTGTGCCATTAGATGAACCTGGGCCGTCAGGACTGCAAAGAATCCCACCAAAAAGGCCACAGCCATCTGCAACTACTTTTAGCAAAAAATCCTCTGAAGAAGAAACCCCTTCAAAATTTCTTGCACAAACAAATCCGATTCCAGTCATTCCACCAATTCTTACTAAAAGAAAACAGGCCGCTACGCTGTTGACATCTCCAGAAAACCGATGCAAACGTAAAATTTTATGTGGGAAAAAGCAAAACATCAGTGCGAAAAGACAAGGGAAGAAAACTAAAGTTGCTAATGTAACCCGCGCACCAAAAAAAGATGAAAAGTATTAAACGTTTTGAATCAACGTCATCTGAGAGTTCAGAGGAACTCGTATTGAGTTCTTCTGAGGAAGTTTCAGATGAATCTGAAGAGATTTGCGTCAAATGCGGTGATTACTACTACTCCACGAAATCGAAAGTAGACTGGATACAGTGCACAGCGTGTTCTCGATGGCTTCACGAAACGTGTACAACGTACGAAGATTTATGTCACTTGTGTGGTGCAAAAAATTAAGTTCTTACTAAAAATAAGTAGTAATAATCGTGTGGGGCGTTTTCCACAGCAGAGTGGGTAATACGCCTCAAAGGAAAGGGTTCCAAATTGTTTTTTTATTGTTTTCCTGCGTTTACTTTTCACAAACTTTTTATATTTACCTAATGTACACTCATTATACTAATTAGAAATGTATTTTTTGTTTAGAATAAAGCTATCATTTTGCAGTAACGAATTTTTTTTAAAAAGTGGGGCGTTTTTCACCGTTTTACCCTACACCACTACAGTCTCTGATACTTCACCAGACCGTTTAGTCGGCTGCTCTGTCTGTTACAAAATTAATACATGAACTAGTCAGCGTACGGTCAAAACAGTACTTGAACGACGGCATGTACCAGTATTTGGAGTTTTACACGCTAGCGCTGTTCATAACTAACGTGAGCTCAGGTAGCTATGCATCGCCCTCCCACTACATTTAGTACTAGATTCTTATTGTTAAGGTTGCGCACATTTCTATGAACCCAATAGAAACAAATGTCATTTTCAGTTAGGCTAGTCCTAAAAGCGTTCCATCAACGGCTAATACTGGCCAATAGATTTATTAGTACATAGTTCACGAATACGAATAAATCAGTTGAGGTCAGGGATGGAATAACGTTTTAAATCGTTACGTTATTGTATAACGTTATTTATTATTTGTTTTCGTTACATACCGTTATAAATAACGTCAAAAAAATGAATTGTTATGTTATATAACGTTATATAACGTAACATAAATTATGATATACGGAATGTTTCTTAAATAATGCGAAAAAATTCGGGAGGTGATTCCTTATCGAAATATAAGAGGGGTCTTTCATATAATTTTTTTTGTTCCTTTAGGGTCTCCTTTCGGAGTTACACCCTCCTAAAGGGGATCGGTAAAATAGGGTTTTTATTTTATTTCTCAAATTTGTATGTATGTAGGAGACTGATATTTGGTAGATGCTTAATACTTATTAAAAGGTTCCCATAGTAATATTTGTAATCATCTCCCACCTTCACAGGGGGCTGAAAAGTGCGACCCCTGTTGTTTTTTTTTATCAGAACGTTTTGGTGGGTTGAAATTTTGCAATTTAAATTGTTTTTTGAAAACTTGATTTATTTAGAAGTTTTTTTTATTCTTTAACTGTTCTCGTTAAACCTACAGTTTTTGAGAAAAAAATTATATGAATGAACATGAACCATCAAATATTCCAATATAAAACGATTCATTTTGGTGGTTACCATGGTTTGTTTATATTCATATTGGTTAGAAGGAACGGGTGTACCTAATTCATTTTGACGTTTACGCGGCGACAACGCTAAAACGCCCGTCAATTCTACCCAATATGAACATAAACATCATATTCACTCATTTAATTTTTTATTCAAAACTGTAGGATTTACGAGAAAAACTAAGGAATAAAAAAAAATTCTAAATAAATCAAACTAACAAAAAAAATTTAATTGCAAAATTTTAACTCCACAAAAAGTTCTGATTAAAAAACCATCAGGGGTCGCACTTATCAGCCCCCTATGAAGGTGGAAGATGATTGAAAATATTACTATGAGAAACCTTTTAATAAGTAAAAAACATCTATCGAATATCATTCTCCCACATTTATCCAAATTTGAGAAATAAAATAAAAACCCAATTTTACCGATCCCCTTTAGGGGGGTGTAACTCCGAAAGGAGACCCTAAAAAAAAAATATATGAAAGACCCCTCTTAATTTTCGATAAGGAATCACCTCTCGAATTTTTTCGCATTATTTAAGAAACATGCTGTATAAAAATAATTTTTCAGAAATAATTTTTGGGATCTGTAAATGTAAATTTTTAAAAATAGTACAAAATTACGTTGAGATATTTTATTTTCATTTTAAGTTCTAAAATACAAACAAAATAATATATCTTCTAAAAATAAAAAGATCACCATATAAAAAATTAATTTGTAGAGAATAACGATACAAAATAACTTTTAACGAAACGTTATCGGTTATTATAACGTTATATATCGTTATAAAAATATCGTTACGTTATTGTATAAAAAATTACAATTGAATCGTTATTATAACGTTATCGGGTATCGTTACGTTACGTTTTCCATCCCTGGTTGAGGTACTGTTTATTGATTGGTTTTAAATGGCTTGTTGAAACAAACTTCTAGTACTTTAAATTTAGTTCAAATATTTTCCTGTTGGTGTGAAATATTTCCAAGATCTAATCAGCATGCAAATTTAAAAATTTAATTCAATTAACACGAACTATAATCTGTCTTGCCGTCTTAGATTTTAAGAATTATGAACTTTATCAAGTAATTTTTATGCTAAATATTTCACAGGAGAGCGAAACTTAAACCGTGATTTATTTTTAGAAAAGCAAAACGCAAATATTAATTTATAAAACGTGATTATATACGGTAGAAAATACTTTACAATTGCAGACAAACATTTTTATGATTCACGGCTTGGTGAATTGCAACTTCCAGCGCAAAGCTCGATGTATAATTAAAAGCTAAACAAATTTTAAAAGATTTAAAACTGCAATAAACATCTGGCTACCTACTACGAGGATTCATTTTGTCTGAAAATTATGCGGTAATCTGATTTCAGAATTTCTCCGACGAAATAACTATTAATACTTTCAAGAAGTTTCGTCGAGAAGCAAGAATACACTTTCAAGAGCTATTACATGAGCAAATTACAGCTGCTATTTTATAGAAGATATAAAACAAGTTCTTTTTTTTATGACAGAACAAAATATCGTTTGTTCTGGATTGTTGGACATTGTTCGCGTTAAAACAGAAAAACGACTATGACATGTTCAACTTGTGTACCTTTCTCCTGCTAAAACGTTCTTCTGATTTTATTAGCCACTTCTTTTTCCAAAGTTTGTTGCTTAAAATTCATTCAGAATACTTTTTTGCTATGCAGGGCGTGTATAAATAAATAGAAGATTTTAGTCTAGTAAGTGTCTTCGGTGAATATTGTTGTATTAAGACTTTGACTGGGCAATAAGCAAGGAACAACGCAACAAAAATCTTAATATTTTGAAATGTTTTACAGATTTTTATTTTTATTTCGTACATTAAAATGTAAATATATTAAATACTCGATAAAAGCAACTTCGATAAAAGCAACAATTCAAGAAAGGCAACCGTTGAAAAAGCAACTTTATTTTTCAATTCAGCTACCTCAACAAATCCTATTTAACCCGCGATCACACGCGTACCTGTCTTTTTGACCGGGTTTATAAATATTTTAATAGAACTTCTACATTGAAGGGGTGAGGGTGCTAAGTCTTTAGCAGTGTGTCATGCACAGTCTGTTGAGTGTGTAGATGTTTTTTTAGGAAGTTACGTGTTGCCGTTTGAAAGTTGTAGGTGTCTTACTAACACCCGGTCAATTACACTGGGACGCGTGTATAGACATCCACTCAATGCAGAGAGAGATGCATTAGATTTATTTGCCACGAACATGCAGTACAGTACTGCATTAATTGTCCTACATTAACCAATGCTCCAGGTACTTCCACTTAAAAATGTGTAAGAATTGACTTTTTTTAAATAAAATATTACTTTTCTTTGTAATTTGCATTTTTATTTAGCATTAATTCACATTAATCCATACCCGGTCAATTTGACCGTGGCGCGTGCTTCCGTGTAAAATTTTTCGCGCGTGCTCTCACGGGTTAATTTCGTTTTTAGCTTTTCAAAAATATTATGATTTAATTTGAAATTAATGGTCTCTTGTATAGATCTGTGGTTTCTACATGCATACTTGACCTAACTGTGACAATTACAATAAAATATATTATAATTAAAATAACTTGTAAGAAATTGAAAATGGGTTTTAAATTTTGGAAAACAAGGGACTTGTCATTAACGGGACTGAAAATATGGTGTAAAAGGAGAAATATTTTGATATCTTCTCAGTTACTCAAAAAAGATATTCTGTCTTTGTTCATATATATGTGCTTAAAGTGATAATTTGCTAAAAGAAATTAAATTGTGTCTGAAGAATTAAATAGAAAGCAGAGAAATAAAAATTAGAAGAGTACTGAAGATCACAAAATAAGAGTCGTAAGAATTGTGTAAAGACTCAAAGTGTGTCCAGTGTTCTCCAATTGCGCTCAGCCAGTTCACCAGTCCAGGGGTTACTTTGGCCTGGTGCCCTGTTATGTTATGTTGATGCCAAGTTGTGCTGAAGCCATTTCGCCCAAGTCCAAAAGGTACGCTGGACCTTAACAATGTTGTTCTGCATGTAAGTTTATTCTAAAATATATTTTAAGTTCATAATTACCACTTTTGCATTATTTTGCTATTGTGCATTAACCCCTGATCCTACATGAACTAATATACCTCTCAACAGTTACTTAGATCTCCAAAAAGGTCTTATGTAACACTATTTTTAAGGAAATGAATAAAAAGAAAAAAAACTCAGTTAACGATGGCAGAGAAGTCCTACATTCTTTCTAGAATCTAAAAGGGAGAGAAGTGTAAGAATATAAATAAGAGTACTATTAAAAACAAAAAAAACATTCACCGGTTCGCTAAAGAAACTGTAATCCCTTTAAAGAAAGTGAAGAAGGCTACGAGACTCCTAGTCCCTGAAACTCTATGACTGGTTTGTTGACAAACGCCTAAACTATGTAATCATGACAAATGAAATGCTGAAGAGTAAGGCACATTAATTTCGTTCGACGTTAAATCCCTCTACAAGATTTGAAGCGAGTATTGGTTGGATACAGAAGTTCAAGAAACGACATGGTGTCCGCTTATTAAAAATCTGTGAAGAAAAACTATCTTGTAATGACTCCGCTGTACCTTCGTTTCTTAAAACGCTGCAACGAGTAGGCGAAACAACCAGAATCATTGCCGATGAAGAAATACTTGACAATCATTTAGTGAATCCTCATCATGCAATAAACAAGTTGAACGATCAAGATAACGAAAAAGAAATTGATATGACATTACCAATATATGTAATGTAATCAAGAGTTTGGATGTTGTAGTTGACTGGGTAGAGGCTTCTTTGTCATTAGAGACGTGTAATTTTTAAGGAGAATAAGAAAAAAAAGCTTTCGCAGAAAAACTAAACATGTAAAAATAAAGTTAAGATTTTCTTTGTTCAGTTTATTTTTTAGTTGTGGAATATCTTGATTTTCACTTAATCGATAAACACCAATTCGTTCTCTAGCAACTAAATCTTAAATTTTTTCTTAATATCTAAATATAAATGAATTTTAATTCAAATTGTTTTAAAATAGCGCACCTAATTTGACAAAAAGCAAAAAAAATTAATAAAAAGCAACTATTACAACCAAAATCGATTGAGAAAAGTAGCTTTTAACGAGTATTTACTGTACCTACATGTAATGAAGTTAAGTTATTGACACTTATTAAGCTATTAAGGATTCTATAAATTCTCAATGAATTGTTTAATGGTCAATCCTATGTGCAAATATGTAGCAAACATTTTTTTTTCACAAACTTTTGCATGCAACCAGTAGTCTTAATTAAAGGGCAGCTTAAGGAAATTTAACAACAAAATGTTAATTTATAAGGAGAAACAGGGGCGGACTGGGTGCATAAAACTGACCGGGCAATTTCTCCAAAATCGGCCCACATAGGTAAAATAAACTTTCGCGATATCGTTTTTATGGCATTGATTGTTTTTGCCCCTCCCCGCGTTTTCGAGATTAAATTTGCTTAAAGGTTTCCAGTAAGTTATTGGATTCGCATAAGAAAATCACATATAAAAAATGTACCCTAACTTACGCTTTTCAACTTACAATAACGGCGTTGAAACCACCCATAGTGTAATTTAGAGGTATTACCTGTAGACTGTACAGGGTGGCTTATTTTCGATGCCTATACAGGGTATTTCGGTTATTATCCAAGATAGAAAAAAACTAAGTACGTAGTCTCGATCTATTTTTTCAAGATAAATTTATTGCCGTAAACAGATTTTTGATATCTTTTTTAATTTTCGAAATATGTATAGCCAAAAACCGATTTTTGGCACTTTTCAAAAATGTTAAATATCTCGCTTAAACGAGAAGATAAAGAAAAACTTTAGACATTTTTTGCATCGTTTTTTGTCCTTAATAAGATAGCTATTCTGATTTTTTTTTACTCATACGAATATTGATATATTACACCTGACGTTCTTATTTTAAATAGCAACCATAGGCAAATTATATATGTTTGAAAAATGCAAAAAATAAGCTTGCGATTGATGTCAAAGCCAACTATGGTTGCCATTTAAAATAAGAAGGTTAGGTGTAATATATCAATAGGTATTTGTATGAGTAAAAAAAATTGAACATTGCTATTTTATTAACGATAATAAACTATGCAAAAAATATTTTTTAAGTTTTTCTTAATCTTTTTGTTTAAGCGAGATATTTAACATTTATGATATCTTTTTTCATACTCGAAATTTTCAAAAATGTTAAATATCTCGCTTAAACGACAAGATAGAAAAAAACTTTAAGAAAATTTTTTGCATGTTTTTTTTTTCCTAATAAGATAGCGTTGTTCATTTTTTTTTTGTTCATACAAATATTGATATATTACGCCTAACTTTCTTATATTAAATGGCAACCATAGTTGGCTTTGACATCAATCGAAAGTTTATTATTTGCGCTTTTCAAAAATATATAATTTGCTTATGGTTGCTATTTAAAATAAGAAAGTTGGGTGTAATATGTCGGTATTTATATGATTAAAAACAAATTGAATATCGCCATCTTATTAAGAACAAAAAACCATGCCAAAAATGTCTTAAAAGTTTTTCTCTATCTTTTCGTTTAAGCAAGATATTTAACATTTTTGAAAATTACCAAAAATCGGGTTTTGGCTATATTTCGAAAATTAAAAAAGATATCAAAAATTTGTTTACGGTAATAATTTTCTCTCGAAAAAGAAATCGATACTACGTACTTAGTTTTTTTCTATCTTGGATAATAACCGAGATACTCTGTATGGGCATCGAAAATGGGCCACCCTGTACGTATTGAAATTTTTATCCAAACAAATGTATTTAATAATTAATTATAAATAAGTAGAAGATTAAAAATAGCCAAGTAAATATATGTATATTCACAGTCATTTAATTAATTAAGTACATATTAATAATACAAATTTTGGATAATATAATAATAATGCAGTTTATGCTGCATGCGTATAATGTCAAAAATTTATTCAACACAATAAT
Source organism: Elmis aenea (assembly GCA_947652605.1). Classification (NCBI taxonomy): domain Eukaryota; kingdom Metazoa; phylum Arthropoda; class Insecta; order Coleoptera; family Elmidae; genus Elmis; species Elmis aenea. The sequence continues at coordinate 58,131,783 of OX393576.1, forward strand.
CTTTAAAAAATTTAGTGATACGTGTGCAGTCTAACTTCAGCTTATATCACTTATAATTTAACAACGAAACTTACTTGGTTAATTAATCTGTCTTCAATTTTCACACTGAACAAAAAATAAAGAAACTTGTATTGGTAGCCTGTAGCCTCCCCAAATGCTGTCAACAGTCTCAGCAGACATCGACCGTACACCTTAGGGTTTTTTATTTATGCGCTGACGTAAACAGTCACTAAAAATAACACTAACACCCGGCATTTTTTTATTAAGTTGGTAAAATAAAGCTGATTATATAGTAGTAGAAAAATTCATTTAGATTTGGAAATGATTTGGTGTTAACGCCACCGACATCGGCTCTTGAACCCATCGGCCCACCGGGCATTTGCCCGGTTGCCCGGCAGGCCTGTCCGCCCCTGAGGAGAAATAATAAAGGCAATCTTGTAGCAGTAATTTATAATTAGTAGATATTAAAAAATTTATTTATAAACACAATTTTATATTACAATAGTAACATTGTAAAACAGCTACTTCATAAACACCTGTTAAAAATTTTAAATAAAAAACGCCAAAACAGTCTATATGTACCCAAAATTGCTTAATCATTATAGAATTACGTTTGCATTGGATAGCCGTGAATTGGTATAATAATCCTAAGGTGTTTTTTTTTCTTACAAAAATTAAATCTGTTTGCCTTTCCATTACTTGTCGTTTCATTTACTTATTATTCTTGCATTTATAATGAGGCGTATTGCTGTAAAAAGTAGCAAAGAAAAGATTCATGTAAAAGTCTCAGAATATGCGCAAATCCTGATTATATTATGCACTTTTAATAGGATAAAATGGTCGTTGAAATATATCCTCGCGTGTACAGTATAAAGCTATTATTCTACAACGTCGCTTGTCGTCGAGGGTATTAACACATTTATATAGCACATTTTCCATTCTTTATTATTATGCTCATGTTGCGTGCTCACAGCTCACTTTATACATTTACATATTTATAAATATGGTTGGTAAACAACGGCAAAATTTGTTATTTGTATGGAAATAAATTGCTTTTATCTAAAAACTCGAGAGAAAAAATTACTTGCGATTGGGAGTAACGTGCTGTATGATACTATTTTTTGAGTGAATACAAAAGTTATTAAGTAACTATTTTAGCCAGAGAACTAAATAAACCATATACGAATTAAGAGCTTGATAACTTTTACAATAACAAGTCTACATTAGAATTTTACTGAAAATTTCCTTCAGCTGTCTAAATAGTCTGGGAGATTTAATTCAAAAATTAAGAAGTACAGCTAAAAGAATAGAAAAATAAGATTGGAAAAGTCATATTGGATGGGTTAAAGCAGGAGTCGCTAACTGGCGGCCTGCGGGCCGGATACGGCCCATGAAGGCTCTATATCCGACCCGCGGTCTCATCCATTTGTTAAATATCGTCGCTATTAACTATTCTAATTCAAATATGCTTGGACAGTAAACGTGTTTAGTAAAATTTGTAATTGAATTACAAAAAGCATGTTATAATTTACGTTTGTTGCTAGTCCACGGACCATGCGACGTACTGTCAGGATTTTGCGCAGTATCAATATCGCTTTCCATCACAATCTCTGACAGTTTACCGGACGGTCAGTCACTCATTCCATCAACTCTCACATCAACTCATGAACTGGTTTGCGGACGATAAAAACACTCCATTAACGAAGGGACGAACTGTTTCTGGGATTTTTACACCCATGCGCTGTTCATAACTAACGTGAGCTCTGGTAAGGTACTTACTAGGGTTTCTTTCCCGGGATCCCGGGATCCCGGGAACCCGGGATTCCGGTCCATTTTAAGCTATATTTTATATTTCCCGGGAAATGCCTTTTGTCCCGGGAATTCCCGGGATTTTAAAAAAGTGTTGTTTTCGTTTATTTTGTGCTTAGATTTTTGTAATACTATCATAACTTATCAGAATTTTATGCTTAAAATGTCTTTACTAACAGTAAATTATGGAAAAACTTCAAAATAATTTTTCTCTTTTAGTATGGCGCAAAGAAGCTCGGTCTCCATTACAAAGTTAATATCTTCAAAACACTTTTACAGTTTTATTTTTGTGTACCCTGATAATTCAAAGCAAAATAGCTTATAAATGAAATTTTATTGATAATAACGATGTTTCTTTGCTGCTAGATGCTCTCAAGACAATTTCACCTACATCAATAGAGATTGAGAGAGCATTTTATGCAGCAGGACTTTTTGTTAATAAATTAAGAAAAATACTAATTGACTGAAGCACAGATCACCTTTGTTTCCTTAAATCACATTACAAAAATGCATTGCAAAAATTATATTATTGTATTCATAAATATGAAACTGCAATAGAAAGGTTATAATTCCCAAATGTATGTTTCTCTCACCAATATTATAGAATTATTTGTAATAATCATGGAGCAAAATGCATTACATAGATGACTTGGAGTTGTTTTTAAGTAATAAACCGCTCCCTTAATTTTTTGAATTATTTATTTAAAAATATTGACATAATTTATTACATCCCGGGATCCCGGGAAATCCCGGGACAAAGGCCGATTTCTTCCCGGAATCCCGGGACAAGCAAAATGGTCAAATATGAGAAACCCTAGTACTTACCCGTGCGATGCGCTCATTTCTATGAACCCAATAGACACATAATGTCATTTACGGTTACGCCAGTCGTAAAAGCGTTCCAACAACGGCTAATACTGGCCTATACATTTATTAGTAGGTACATAGATCACGCATGCAAATAAACCAGTTCACGTATTTGTACATGGATTGGTTTTAAATCGCTTTTTGGAACAAACCTATCATTTAGTGGAGCATGCAAAAAACTGGATAATTATTTATAAATAAACAGCTTTATCACTTTGTTCATGCTTGTCCCGAATAAACGTAAAAACCATTTGCTTCGATTTTCAACTTTAACATCCGGCATCGTATGAATGTAGCAAGGTGCTATAAATAATATATTTTTCCGAAAAGAAAAGAAACACATGATTAATGAAAAAAGTTATGCATTGAAAGCTTTCCCGTCAAAACGCAAAACTTAAAAAATACAAGTGACTAAGCATGCTAAGCCATAAATAAAATATATCGACATCAAAGGTTATTTTAGCATAACATTCCGAATAGCTTTTAGACGTTGCAGAACGTTTAGGATTCACTTTCATTCCCAAAGATCATTATTAACTACAAAATTGTGAAATTCGCATTTGTGTAAATCAAAAAGCTTTCGAAAGCGCGTTCGCGGCATGCCACATGAATAAAAGAATACAGAAGACAACAGATGAAAAGAAAGATAACATCAAACCGCGTTAACCTGTCACTGGAACGAAGGCGCTCAAGGTATTGTGAATTGTGAATTCAAGCCACGCTGGCTGTACCGTCATCAAGACGCCGTAACGAACCGGGCCGTCGTCCTATACCGCATTCCGCATGCGGACGCCAACTCATTAATTCACCGCGGTTAAGACGACAGTTATAGGTTATCGCATTAGTGAGGGTACGGAGCATAATGACTTGGTCAAACTGTGATCTCGAACGTGCCGATTGCGAGCATATGCTACTCCAACAACTACAATTACGACATTGCATTCAAACTCGAGATCGTAATAATCATTACCACTAAACACAAATGAGGCAACTTCACGGAATTGCACCACAAAACATATTTTTAATCGAAACTCCGTATCGGAAATTCCATATCCCGGACTTCGCTATTGACGCAATAATCTGTTTCATTGGTGTTTCATTTTGTACGATATTCAACTTTCAACAAGAAGGGCTTTTGACTTTTCACGGTTAATAATTTTTCGAAAGAAGCTGTTATGGCAATTAATTAAAAACATCCTGTATGAGCAATATTTACTATTTTCTAAGAGAATTTTTCAATCCTTTCAAATTTACTATCACAAAATTGCTACAGAAAATATAAAATTTGTATAATGCAAACAGCAAAAATTTGAATTAACCCTTTATCTATTGAACGCATCTTGTAATTAAGATTCAATAGTAGTAGTAACTGAAAAATCATCATCATCATCATCATCATCGTTGTCCTCTTGTACCCGTAGGTGTCGAGGTTTGTTCCTTCACTTTTTTCCTTCGACAAAGCTACGCCACCCCTTTCGGTCCCTGGCCAATACTTTTGCTTCTTCCCATGTTTTTCCTCTACGTTTTATTGCCTCCACTACGCTGCTGTTCCATGTTGTTCTGGGTCGTCCCCTTCTGTTTTTGCCTATTTTTCTGGCTTCCCATACTTTCTTGACTTGCCTTGTGCTGTCCATTCGTATTAAGTGGCCTGTCCACTTTAATTTCTTTTCCTCTATTTTACTTGTCAGTGATTTCATTTTAAGTTTTTCTCTTATGTATTCGTTTCTTATTTTATCTGTTCTTTTTACCCCTTCCACCTTTCGTAGGTACCGCATTTCTGCAGCCTGTAGTCTATTCTCTTGTCCTTTATTCAGTACCCAATTCTCAGCACCATATATTAAAATTGGTATGTAGATTGTGTTGTATACTGTTATTTTTGTTTCACTTGATATTTCCTTTTTATTCAAAAAATTCTTATATATGGCGTTGTATGTTCTTGTTGCTGTTTTTATCCTGTTTCCTATTTCATTTTCTTGTGTTCCTTTACTGTTTATAATTATTCCAAGATACTTGAATTCCTCTACTTGTTCTAACATTTCTTCTCCGAGTCTGATGTTGATTTTCTTTTCTTTATTTGAGATAGCCATTACTTTTGTTTTTTTCTTATTCACTAATAAGTTATAGTTTTTCATTATCTGGGCCTACACATTAATATTATTCTTTTTCGTTTTTAGCGACCAGCACAACATCATCTGCGAATACACAAGCTTGTACTTGGACTTGTTTTAGATTGTGAAAACCTATTGTGTATTTCGTCGTTTGGTTCCAGGTTTGTTTTATAACTTCATCAATTAGGCTTATAAATAGTAGCGGGCTTAGTACTCCTCCTTGCCGTACTCCATATTTATTTACAAAATGTCCCGAGGTTTGGTTACATGTTCGTACTTTGTTACGTGTTGTTCTGTATAGACTTTTGACTGTCTCTAGTATATCAGTATTTACTCCTTTGTTCTTCAAGGCGTTCCATATTTCTTCTCTGTTCACCATATCGAAAGCCTTTTCCATATCTATGAATCCTAGGTACACATTTTCTCCCTTCCTTAGTGTTTTTTCTATGATCTGCTGAATTGTGAATATGTGGTCATGTACACTATGAGCTGGTCTAAAGCCGCTTTGTTCATCTGCTAATTGTGTTTCTACTATGTTTCTTACTTTGTTTTCAATAATGCTTTCATAAACCTTTAGTACAGTGCATAATAGTGATATTTCCCGATAATTGCTGCAGTCTTTTGGGTCTCCTCTTTTGTATATCGGGTGTATAATAGACATGTTCCATTCGTTAGGTATGCTTTTTGTTCTCCAGGCCAAGTTTAGTATTTCAAGGAATTTTTCCTTTCCAGTAGGTCCTAGGTATTTTAGCAGTTCGGAGTCTATTTCATCTTCTCCGGCAGCTTTCCCTATTTTCAATTTGTCGAGTGCCTTCTGTAATTCAGTTTCTGTTATAATTTCAGTTGTTTCTTGTATTTGGGTTAAGTTCATATTTTCTTCGTTTCTTATATCCTCCTTTTGCTCATGCCTTTCATTGTTGAGTAATTCGTAAAAGTATTCTTCCCACCTATCCATAATGCATTTTCCGTTAGTTATTAATTGTCCATTTCGATCCTTTATAGATTTCACTTTTACTTCTGGTTTATTTCTCATATTTTTAAGCGCTTTGTAAAAAAGTTTTTGATTTTCTTTGCTATTCTCTTCAAGCTTCTGCCCAAACTCATTCCAAGATTTTTGTTTAGCTTCTTTTACCAGGTTCTTAACTTTATTTCTTTGTTTTGTATATACCTCGTATTGTTGCTGGGTTTTACTCTGTATGTATATTTTCCATAGTTTTTTCTTTTGTTTTACCTCTTTCTTAATATCTGCACTCCACCAGCTCGTCTTTTTTCTGTTGTCTCCTTTCTTTATCACACCACAAATTTCTATTGCTACTTTTGTGATTATTTGTTTAAACTTTTCCCATAGATAATTCACATTTTTATTTTGCCCTGTTACACTAAGGCATTCTATGTTTTTATCAACTTCCCTTGAATATTTTTCTTTTAGTTCATTATTTCTTAATTTGTAACTTCTAGTTTTACTCTTCGTGTCAATACTTATTGGGTTTTGGCTTGTTTCTTTATTTTTGGGTTGTCTGAATTTAGCTTCTAGTAAGTAGTGGTCACTGCCGATTTCGTATCCTCTTTTGACTCTCACGTCTTTTAGCTCCCTCTTATTTTCTCTTGCTATTACTACGTAATCTATAATTGACTTTTCGTTTCTTTGCGGTACTTCTCTTGTAATTTTGTGTATTTCTTTGTGGTTATAATATGTGTTCATTATCATTAAGTTGTTATCATTACAAAACCCTAAAAATCTTTTTCCGTTATTATTCATGGTTTGTTCTCCGTATTGTCCTATTACCCCCTCCCACTTTTTGTACTGATTTCCAACTCGCGAGTTAAAATCCCCTAATGTAATTAATTTTCCTGTGTAATCCTGTATCGTTTCTTGTAGATCTATCCAGAAAGTATTCTTTTCTTCTGCTTTAGCATCCTCGTTAGGGGCATATACAATGATAATTGTCAGTATATCATTTCGTTCTCTTTGTATTACTATTTTCAGTAGTCGTTTGTTTATGTAGTCCCATTTGCTTAGTCTATCCACCGCATCCTTTTTTACCAGACATCCCACTCCTCCACTCGCATTCTCTGTCTCTGCTACCCCTACATGGATTAGCAGATGACCATCCCCTATAACTGTCGCTCCTTTACCCTTCTTCTTTGTTTCTGTTACCGCTATGAGTAGATAATCATTCTCTTCAATTATGTCAAGTAGTTCTATTTCTTTTCCATTAATCCCTCTCACATTCCAAGTTCCTATTCGCCAATCATTATTTTGACTTTCTATGTATAGTTTTTTCTTATCGGCATTCCCTTTGCTCCCATCTTGGTTGTCTATTTTTTCCTTTGCCTCCTCAAATTCCTCCACCAATTCTTTCTCCTTATCCTTTATCCCCCTGATGTTCCAAATACCTAATTTCCAATCTTTACATTCCTTTTCCTTATTCATTTTCCTGTCCTTTGCATTGTCCGTCCTCTTACTTATCGCATCCGGGGGGTTCGCTAGTTTTTTTTGATGTACTTCAATTCCTGAGTCCCTTGGCTCCATTTCCAAATTTCCTCGTCAATTATTAGTTTTTGATAACCAACTTTAACCTTTTTTCCTTTTACTCTCTCTTCTTGCGCACTTTTCCTGATCTTTGCTTGTATTTCTCTTTCCTGTTTAGTCATGTCATCATTTATATAGATATTTTCTCCTCTCATATTTTTTAATTTACTTTTGTTTTTCATTACGGTAATCTTATCTTCCATACTATTAAAAGTTTTATTAATAATAAACATATTTTAACTATTAAAATTTAAAAAAAAATACAAAAAATATTTTTTAAGACCTTAATTTGATAAGAACACTTATATTTAATTTTTATTTGTAGCACCTAACACAAACGATCTTCAAATGCTCTACGCACATCCACTGTCCACATTTTACACAAAATCTTAGCTTTGTTGAACATTATCAGTTTCTTCATCTTCACTCTCATCATTGTTATCCTCTTCAGTGCCTGATTCGCATTCCTCAAACCATTTCATTCAAATATTAGGATCCATACTTATGAGTGACACCCGTTAACCGCTTCAAATAACACTTTTTTTTACACAACCGTACAAGACAAAAGTCGCCTGCAAACTGAAAAACAAGCGGAATGTGTTTTGAGCAGGTACTGATAATCCAAAAATGCCACGTGCGGCCGTTTTAAAACTAACTTATTTTGAAAACGTCTGGGTGACACATGTCAACCACACGCCTACTCCAGGGTTAATAGTGAAAGTCAGCCCAGTGGCGTGCTTCCATAGGTTACCCTTAACACTTTTCACTGTTATTTATTTCCACATAGTTTATCTGTTACTACTTAATTATGTCGAGAGGCGAATCCAGTGAGTCGAACCGCTTGAGTCTTTTCGTTGGTGGCGCAGTTAAAAGATCCACAGCTAATATGTTTGGGTGGCTTCTTAGTCGTAACTGATACTTGGTGTTGAAAGATGAGATTTCTTCTTTGACAGTATTAATTTGTAAATCGCGATGGATGCCTTGGTTAGGTATATACCGTGGAGCATTAAAAATACTACGCAAAATTTTTGATTCAAATCGTTAAATTCTCAATGTTAGTTTCCCTGACAGATCCCCAGAGCTGTAAGCCGTAAGTACAGGTGTAAGTAGGTATGGCTTTGTACAACACAAACTTATTTGACAGATGAGAATGTGGGACCATCAACCAGTAAATCTTTCGATAGGTTTGTCCAAGTTGGAGTCGTTTAAGCCAGATATGTTCGGCCCAAGTAAAACTTGTATCTAGGTGGATTCCCAGATATTTCATTTCATCTTTTTGTGAGAGCGGATTACCGTTTAGACTTACCCAGGGGAGGGTAAAGTTGATGTGTACAGATTTTGTATTATTGGCTTTGATGCGCCATAGTTTAAGCCACTTTTCTACTTTGTTAAGATGATTCTGGAGGAAGTGAGATGCCAATTTTGGGTCACTGTGTGACGCCATTATAGCAGTGTCATCTGCGAAGGTAGCAATTTCTGTTTTGTTGGTTACATGCAAGTCAGAAGAGTACAGTAAATATAGGACTGGACCAAAAACGTTTTCTTGTGAAACACCAAATAGAATTGGAGCAAGGCTTGTATCAGTTTCACCATGTTTGACTAAAAAGGTCTGTTAGATAAATATGATATGAGTATCCTGCAATATGGATGAGGTAGCATTTTTTTAATTTTACAAATCAAACCTTGATGCCAAAACTGTCAAAAGCTTGAGTAATGTCTAAAAATACAGTCGTGCAGTATCGCAATATTGTAATAACTTACTTATTTTAAAGATAAAACTAACAACCCCCATACATCAATGAAACAAGAAAAATATTCCCTTGTTAATAGTGTCACAGCCAATTACAATTACAACCTGTATTTAAAATAAGAAAGTTGATGTTAACATAAAAACAAAGTAAGATAGGTACAATTTATTTATCAACAAATTTCAAATCTACGCTACAAAGTGTTCTGATAACGATGAAAAATATTTTGAGTACGATTTCAAATAAGCCAGTTATAAGCAAAACGCAAAAACTATTAACTTTTTTATGAGATCTTCTTTACAGCATAGTTGCTCTTAAATCAAAGATCATTCTCACCCATTTAACCAACTCTGTATCTCTTACCGTTTACGAGATCCTCATGCTGTTCACGATAACTGACACACCCTGCTTATTAGTGGACAAATCTTTTGACAATTACAATTAAAATTAACATTTTTTTAATTTTTAACGAAATATCAGATTAGCGGTAGACACATTGACTAATAATGAGACCGTTTAAAATATTTCCTAAACCGTAATGTGTTTATAAATTTAATTAAATGTTTTATTTGCACCCGACCTTATAATTTTCTAAAGTATTCTTAATTGAAACTTATTACTTTAACTTTTAATTCCTAATCGCTTAATTGATTGTCACACTTTATTTTCAATTAATGTTTGTAAAACTTTTTGTGCCATGACCCAATTAAATCTGATTTAAAACATTAATAATTACTGGATTCGATTAAAATACTCGAGATTTTTTATTTGAGAAAATACATTCAGAAATAATATATAGTATAAGGTCAAAATACTGCAGTAGCTCTAATATTTTTAATATTAACAAAAAGCTTTAATATTTGCGATTTTCTTACAAACCCCGAGAAACTTATCTTGCAAAAAATTTAAGCTGTTTTTGAACACTAATACTCCCCAAGGAAATTTCTTCGAACTCATCTTTTAAAAAATTTAAATCCCTCTAGAGTAGCAGCTATAAAAATACAATACGAATTAAACATTTAACGGTTCAGCAATTACATCAGATGACTTCAGCAATATTTGGTTATCACACTGTCTTCCCTTTATATTCATTTATTTATCACACATTTAAGATTTAAAAAATTAAATTATTTTTATCACGTTTCAGCTGCTTGATATTAAAAAATAAACACAGAAAACATAACAAAACGCAAGCTTTTATTAAAGCAGACCTGTAGGTAAATGTTTTTTTTTTAATCCCCCCGCGTCGTCATTATCCAACTAAAAGCGATATAAAAAATTAATAGTTATGGTTACGATTCAAAGCGGAAACTTCAATTGATGGAGGAAGCGGTGTTTTAATACAGCCATGTAATAGGAAATTGAAGTAAAAGTATTTCAGCACAGCAGTTGTGTAAAAAAGAAAACTGTATTCGATTGCAATTTGTAACAAAATGTGGTAAATATTCACATCCACGTTCGATATTAAATCCGATAAATTAAAAATGGAAAATTAATATTTATATTTGTGAATTGTGATGGAATTTTTCATTCGATTTGCAGTAAATATGGAAACTTAATTTAATTAAGATTGAATTTTGGACCGTTATAACGAGATTATAAAAAAGCCTAAACACGTACGATAACGTTTTAAATACATATTTGAACCGATTTCAGTGTTAGAAACATCAAAACTTTTGTGATACCGAAAACACGTGATAAATGATACATTATCTACATAACTGTACTATATACTCTTTTTTTTTTCAGAACCAGTTACAGATATTCTGGGTGGCCCAGACTTATTCATCAACCAAGGATCAACCATCAATCTCACATGTCTAGTACAGTATTCCCCGGAACCACCGCCAACTATGTTGTGGTCGCACAATGCACAACCGATCAACTTCGATTCTCCGCGTGGAGGCATAAGTCTTGTGACAGAAAAAGGATTTACCACAACTAGCCGGCTGCTCATACAAAAAGCATCGCAGTCTGATTCAGGTGCTTACACGTGTGCGCCATCTAATGCAAACTCAGCAAATGTCAGAGTGCACATCCTTAATGGTAAGTGCATTTTGAAATAGAAACGCCATTTAGTGCAATGGACGTTGACGACACACAACAAATACTAAATTACTTTGTTGTTTTGTTTTATAGAGATCAGTTGTAAGTTAACCAAACAATCAACTATAAAATGTCGAAAAATGATCTCTAAAACCCGTGTGAAAATTTAATACAAAATATCTTGTATTATTTTTCTTGTACAGATTTCAGTACATAATTCCATTCATTTGAAACTGTTTGTGACACTGATACAATTTTATGTACAAGTTACTGCGCATGCACATCCGCCTAAACAGTAATTGCCATTTTAAACAATAACAACATCCTGCTTCGGATTACCAAAAATTAACTGTTAACAGGAATTTCTATTGTTTATAGGTATTTCCTTTAGCTGCAGATGTTCAAAATCAGCTGTTAGTCGCCATTATTCACGAACTGAATGCGCATCTGTAGCACGCACTTTTTGTATCAAAACTTGCATGGAAATAGGACAAGTCCTATAGTATTTTCTGTACAAGAAACTGCATGGAACACTTGTACATGCAAGAAACTATACGAAAAACCTGTATGACACGATGTAAGATTTTCTGTATAATATTTGGTACACAAAATCTTTCATCGTGTCATACGGGCTTTAAAAATGTACGCCCTTATGTATACACAAATATTACAAAAATTGTTGAAATAATATCAGCGTTCCAAAATTGGCATTCAAAAAACTAAACAAACATATCTATCTTCATCACCATATCAAAATTGTTTTCAAAAACTTCAGTTGCCTATAAGTTAAAGTTGAAAAACTACACAATTTCTCCATTTCTTATTTCACATGATTTCTGCTAATATCTTGTGCACTGAAACCAATTATGCTCTTCAGTAGCAATTACTAAAGGACTACAATAGAGAGTACAAAAATGAAATTAAAAAGAAAGCACTCTATGCATTGCTCAGTTCTTAATATTGTAAATTTTAACAATTTTCCTGTAGCGCAATCAAAGATTGGAGACGGTTTAACTTCCAACAGGAAATGGTTTTTACTGAAACGATTTTATAACAACTGTACCATCAACTACAAAATATAATCTGCTACCAGCTCCTATAGCGGTAGCAGTATCCTTTTAAACGCCAGTTTCGTTAAATTGGTTGAAGACCATTGTAGCAATAAATGTTGCACATTTTACCTCAATTAAACTGAAATGCATTTCCTGAAAAATACTTTATTAGACCAAAACTATCATAAAATATCATGAAAGGTATAATAATCTGGACTATTTAGGGAATAAAGAAAGACTTTTAAGAGCCGTTGCGATTGTAGCAATATGTGAGCTCACATTTACAACGCACAAGAAAACAAAATACTAATCGAGATATTACGTTGTTTTTTTTTTTTAAATTAACCTACGCGAAATCTTACTTAATAAAATTTACTAAGATTTTAGTCCTTTATTTTGTTGATAAAACAAAAATATGATACGATACGAAAACAATTGCTGTAAGACGACATTCTATCAAAATTTCAATATTTTGCTTCTAAAGTATCATGGTGAACTTAGGTCAGTGGTTCTCAATCTGTGGGGCGCACCCCCTATTAAGGAGTGCTAAAAAATTAAAGGAGGCTCGAGAAACTATCCATTAAAACAACAAGTCACCAGTGTGATACGGGACGAATTTAAAATCAATTGGATGACATGTTTTATTTTTAGTCACCAATGTGAAACGAGATGGATTTTTTAAAACAATTAAAGGTTCCTTTTTTGTCACCAGCGTGAAAAAAAGGACTAATTTTTAAACAATTTTAGTACTTTTTTGTCGCCATTGCATTATAGGATTGAAAAGGGGCGCAATAAAAATAATATAAAAAAAAAAGAGGGGCGCAAACTCAACAAGGTTAAGAAACACTGGTGTAGGTGATTGGTGATGTAGGAAAAAATTGGACTAATTTCAATACAACTTTAAAAAACTGCAACAAACTTCAATTTCATCTATTTAATCATTTTTGTAATCAACCAAAACCTTATTTTCAAAATTTCTGATTTTTGTGATGGATAAATTGCACATTGGACAAATTTTTCAAAATGTTATTAACCACTACATTCAATTACCACTGTTTTAATTAGTCAGACATTTTCCTGGAAATAATAAATCCATTTAACTGACAGATTACTGTATTGCACTAAAAGCCATCAATTTTTTAACTACTTTGAAATTAATAATATACGACTGAGTTAGATCGACTTTCAGCTTAAATATATTAAAGGAACATTATTTTGCTGGAAAAATTATGGACAAAAGTTTGTGTCTTTGGTAAAATTCTGAGACAAATGGCATGAACAAAATCCTGAGATTTTATCAAAAACATCTGTAAATAAACAACAAGGCTGCTATGGACTCAATTGAGTGGAACGCCTGCCCATGAGCTGATTTCCCTTTTTTGCTGCTGAAATAATCCCAAGGAATGATTTGGCGTTTTTGCCGCTTAAAAATGATAGTGATTGGTCCTAACATAAAGGCGTGACTCTTTGAACTAACGTGATTGGTTTATATAGGTGGGAAATAGTGATTTGATAATCCCAATTAAATAAAACTGTGGGGAGAATATTTAATACACATTATTAAATGCTAATTAACATTGATATTTGTTTGCACTAAGCCACTTTGTGGGCAATCTATTTATATTCATAAGAGAGTCAGCTTAAAGGTTCGTTAAAGCTTTTTTTTTAATACTGAATGATAGGAAACGTCAAGATTATATTTAATGACTGTTGTACTGTTCCATTTCAATGTTCGTTGACCTTTTTTTAATGTCGACTTAATCCCACCGAAATTGAAGTAGGTACTCATATAATTGCATCAAATGTGCTGAGTAGAATTGTACTAAAATATTTCATTAATTAACTTGTCTGTTTTATGCTAAAAAAGAAACGAATAATACTGCCTTTTCCTGGAAATGATTTGCATTTTACATGCACCGGTGATGGGTTGCATTAATTTTATCAAACTTCAGCTTAACAATAACCGCCAACTTATCTTCTCGCTTGTCTCCGGCAACTGCAGTTTAAATTACATTGCAGTGTAAAACACACGTCAAACTTCGATAATATTTCACTGTTAACAGGTTTAATACCGCTAATAACTTAATGTATCATGACGTGCCTACATAAAAAGCGAGAAAAGTGGTTTGAAAAGTTTATCTAAAATTAGAAAATATAATTTGTGGGAAGTGAAATGTGTGTGGAAAGAATTTGCTCAAAAGGATTAAATTAAATAAAAAGTTTCTTATTGCTGATGGTTTAAATTACATAACATTTAATCGATATATAGTTTTTAATAACTACAAGGGTGGATTGATATATTTCCAGAATGGTCACTAAGGGGTACCTTTTTTACAAATATTTTTATGTCGTTATATTGGCAAAACCAATTGTTTAAAAAAAAAATTTTTTGAGAAAAACAGTAACTCTAAAAGTCGGTGGCGGGCACTATCGGCCGATTTTAAACCGAAAAGAACATTTAGCAAAAACGTGTGCTATAAAGCCAACAGTAAACAAAGAGGAGGCGCTAAAAATCAGTGTTCTGTAAAATTACGTAAACGCGGTTATGAGCGGATATTATTAAAGTCGTAAATGTAAGAGTATTAAAATGTTGCTGCTACTTTGCTACATGCTTTTTAACTTCTCTCATGTTTTATTTTCCAACTATAACAGAGCGCACCTTTTATCAAGCTCTTTTTGCAATTTAAGCTTGAAATAGTAAAAACGTAATAAAAAAAAGACTTACACGTAGATTCTACGCAACACGTTTAATACTTAAGACAGTTTCTTATTTAAAGAAATAATTTAGATAATTTTAAGCTTGAAATAAATGAACTTTTATCTAAAAGTGAACAAAACTCTGGCATTAGTAAAACAATTGATGAAATATTTCGTGTTCGGGTAATAACCAAATACAATAGAGAACTCTTTTGATTTATGTTAACTAATATACTCCCATTTATTTCCAAGACTAAAATACACTTACAATAATCTCCTACAAAGCCTAAAAGCGTACACGAAATTCAATATTTGGAACTACATAAAGTATTAAATGACAAATCCTACAGTCTCTTTTAATTTCTATAAAACCTATAAAATAATTCACGATTTCGACATTAAAAAAACATCAAAACTTAAAAACGACAACATGTTCTTCTGAACTATCTTTTCTCAAAAATTAAATCTGTTATTTCTTTTGTGTAGTTACTTCCTGTTATTCTACGTTGAATTACAGAAGTATTTTCCATACTGCTTGTTGGATGTTATTCATAAATGTTTCATACTACAACAAACCAATGTAGGTACGTAGGATTTATAGACTTCGACAAAGTAAGCAGAAAGCAGTCATGGATAATTATGGTAAATAAACGCATCTAATCAGAACGACTCTAAGTCGATATGGTAATACAAAATTTATAATAGACAAGGGGTTAACGACAAACAGTAAAATGACAGACATGGACCAAGGCGTCAGACATAGATAACCCGTTATCACTGTTGCTATTTACTATTTATATTTAGACGAAGTAGTGACAAGCGACAAACAAGTAACTACGCTGCTGTTTTCCGATAACCAGGCTATATTAACATTGATAGGACAAAACCAAGGACTGGCAACGCATAAACTGAATATGGTCACTTTACAGTAAGTATGACCTAAAGATATCGACTTCAAGACAACAGTAACCCCACAAATAATATTAAATATATCTAAGATATTGCTTCAGTGAACTTCCATGGATGTTACTAGAAGAAGCTGCAGGGTGTCCTGATTGGACCATGTAACCAATGAAGAAATACTTAATAGAATGAGAGCAAAGAAAACGATGATGGATATAATTGAGCAAAAATAACTAATATGGTATGGACATGTGAAAAGGATGTCGGATTGAAGATGACCGAAAGAAGATACGAGTTGACGCCAACCTACTGAATAAAGGCTCAAAACACCATGGAGGCAAAGGATGGTAAAAACTACGAATCTAAGGACACTCAAAGATAAAGTTGGTTTCTCCTGTTGCTGGATGTTGATTTAACAGTTAAATTTTAACGTGTTTGTGCCTTAAAATTTGTATCGTCTAAAAATATTGTAATAACAATTTTTAATATGTTTTTAAATTCGTAATGTGCTAATCTTCTAATACAATATAAAAATAATTCAAGTTTTTCCTTTCACCGTTTTTTAAAATCAACAGATTAATTCAATTTATAACAATTTCAACTTATTATTTTAACATCGGTAAACATTTTTCATCATTTAAAAAAAAAAAACATCCCTGAGGGTGCCGATAAAGAAAAATCGGCGAAACAATTTTATAAAGAATAAACCTGTTTTGAAAACCAGCAACTTTCGTTTAATTTAAGACACTCAAAGATGAAGATACCGAAGATAGGGAGAAGTGGAGGAGAGAAGAACAGAAGAGTAATGTGCTTACCTATTTAAACAGCAAATTGTGAATATATTATAATTTGATTTTCTTGATAAACGCTTTGGGAAAAGATACTTTTTGTTGCAAATATATAATTAAAATATATAAGTTTTATCTAAAACTAGACATGCATCATGCTACAATCTTCATTCCTGGGTTTGTAACCGCGTCTTCTTTGATTACGTGACTGTCTTCGTCTTTATCAACCGACTGGTTCTGTAGATTTGTTGTTAGGTTTATATATACGGCTGTGGAGGCGTGCCGTTCCGCCTGATGAGTTCGTTTCGCCTCAGCGATTTCATGATGACCGGTTTACAGAGGCTTGGTTTTGAAAGCCTTTATCTCTATAAAGTTGTTGGAGTTCTTGACAATTTTCATGGATTCTCTATATAGTCTCGGCCAGAAGTGGTTGGCGCGGGCAAGTAATTTTGTTTCGTCAAAAAGTACGGTATGCTTCGTGCAATGGGCATGTTCTGCTACGGTCGATTTTGTTCCAATTGTTGTCTTTTTGTTTGCTCTTCATACTCCTTAAGGCACGTTCGTATGCTTCTACCAGTCTGTCCTACGTACACTTTCCCATAGGAGCAGGGTAAGCTGTATATGCCCGGGTGATTTAGTCCTGAGCCAGGCGTTCTTCTAAGTTTATTGGAGAGCGTCACTGGAGCGTTAAAGACTGTTTTGATGTTGTGTTTCTGGAATATTTTTGATATTTTTTGGTTACTCCTCCGATGTAGGGTAGGTAAGTTGAAGCTATGTAGTCCCCCTTTGCTTTTTTTTTTTTTTTGGCGTGGCACTTCTCTGTATGGCTCGAAGTATATGTCTTTGTTGATAACCGTTTTCCTGCAGAGCTCTTGTAACGATGCTCAATTCATCTTGGATGGTCCCTAGGGTACATATTTCTTTGACTCTGTGGATTAGCGTTAATCACTGTTTTGTTTTTGGGCCGGGTGATGCTGTGATGCAGCGTTTAAATACCGGTTGGTGTGGGTTGATTTGCGGTATACGCTGTGGCCTAGTCTTCCGTTGGCTATTTTTTCACAAGTACGTCCTAGAAAGGTAAAGCTCCATTCTTCTCTTCCTCTATCGAGAATTTGATATCTTTGTGTAAGTTGTTCAGATGTATTAGAAAATATTGAAGACACCTTCGTCATCTGGGAACACGGCACGGAATCACATTGTATTGGTTGCCATCCACAAAAATTATTTTCTCGCAAATTTCCAATTACAAAAATTATTATTGAAAGTAAATATTATTTTCTTTGTTGTGTACTTCACAGTAGTATTGGATCAATGTTAATTAATATTTTTTAACAAGCAAGCCAACAATTTCAATGGGTCTTTCATCTTCTGAAATGTTTTCTGAAACTTGTTAATTAAGGGTTTTTAGTACAGATTTCAGTTTGCGGCATAACAGGGTACAAAACTTGTTGCCTGATTTAATAGTTGCAGTGGTGCCGCTCGCGTCGAGATAATTGCTTTTTAAGGAACTATAAATTTAGAATGGTTACCGCACTAGGGTTTATATTGCCACAACAATGTTAAATTTAAGTACTAACTTTGCCGCATTATGCCACACATCTACCGCTAAAAGTCAACCGCTTAAAAGAAATGAATAAAGTGTCCAGATAAGTTGAAATGTTGGATGATTACTATTTTATGCTTAATAAAAAAAACTCATTTAAAATTTATGTAAAAGCATTAATAAAAGGAGTTTTAAATGGGTTTACAAGATCTACTTATAAGAGACCGGCCTCCCTCGGCCCGATGCGTAAAAAGTTGTAATTTAATTGTGCAGGGAGATTTCGAAATAACTTTTTATTAAAACGGTTTGGATATTTAAATAAGCAGAAAATAAACTTGCTAGTCGTTTAGTATTGGTGTATTATTGTAATTACAACGCAATTATTGTAAATCTTTTTTAATAAACAAATATATACCGTTTTTGTAAGTTTTGCGCACATGAGTCGTAAGCTCAAACTTTATAACGAACACAAAAAAAAATATTACTGGTGTAAAGCACATCTAGATTAGATGATGAAGCTGAGGAATGTCAGATTTAACTGGCTGTATAAGATAGCCACTAATGAATATAAAGGAAATTAAATAATTTTTTCATGCAACATTTTAAACCATACGGTTAGTTGCTGTAAGGAATAATTTTTAAAAATCGACAAAAATATATAAATTTTTATATAAAGAAATTCACTACTTTCTGGAATCACTATACCAGTTATCGCCACCAATCAAAGCGATTGAAGTGATTGTTGTTAAAAATGTCATTCAAAATCAGATAGATTCAAAATAAGCTCCTGGATATAATCTGATAACAGGAAAAATTCTTATCTTGAATCCAGTAGTGTAGTCAGATTTTAAATAAAAAAAATTGCTAAACAGATTTTGCCAATTTTGACATCGAAAAAAAATCATAGTAGGCTTTCAGTTTACACTCAGAATTTTTAAATAGTGTGCCAAAGTACAGTTTTTGATGCTTTATTGTAAAAAAACAAATCATGAAAATCGGACCCTAAATAAGCTTTTTATAGGGGTGATCCGCATTAAAATGGGTCACTCTGTAGATTTACCATATAAAATGTTTTATTAGATATCAAAGAAGTTGCAGATTTCAAAATTTTAGATGTCTTCGAAACAAGAAAATCCAAAAGATCCATTAAATAACGTTGTATGTGTCACATAAAAACTTAAGCTTAAAATAAAGATATTACAAATTTATTGCCTTATATACCTTTAACATTACGTATATTGGCTATTATTAGATATTATTAATCATATTGTACAAATACAGATAATTATACCGCGGAGGTGGTCCCCTTTCGGGTTCCTGTACTGCGACCCATTGGTCTATTGTACCCAATATAGATAATATAGTCAAAACAAAATTTCTTGGTACATTAAAAAGTGAACAGTAAGCTTTTTCAATTTCCACGGCATCCTTTTTGCTTTGATAACGATTAGAAGAAAAAATGTCGAATATCTCGAAAAGTATAAGTTTTGGGTATAGGACATAGGTACCTACTCAACAAAAAATGAAGCTCTCTTAAAGATGAATTCGATGACCTAAGAAAATACAGGGGTTTGCATTTGAAAAAACTGAGTTACGAATTTTTGAAAATCATGGAAGTTGCCACCTATTTATGAACACCCAAACTTTTTCGTATCGAGCTAATAGAGCAATGTTTTCTGCATGTCCTTACCAAATTACAACTCTGTGCTTCGAAAAATGACTTCAGGAGAATTTTTTAGATTAAGACTTGAAACCTTGAAACAATTTGAAAATTATTTTTTTTTAATGACAAGGCCGCCTAAAAACCTGTACTACTTTATATCGATGTAAAGCTAAAATGAGGGCGGTCAAGAATATTAAATAAAAAATGAGATGTTGCATTTGAAATATAAAAGTTGCTATTGGTTTCAGAGAGGTGACTCACCCTGTATATTTGAAAATATTTTTATCGTGTTCGGAAGAAAAAACTGTATGAAATACCGTTTGAATCAACTTTGTATCTCAAACCGTTTAGCTAATGACTCACCCTGTATAATTGTAAAATAATTAGCCAAACGCTTAATAAATTATATTGTTGTTATTATTAATTGTCGGTAATTCAAATATTATTTTTATTGCAAGTTCCTTTAAATATTAATATTAAGTGAATAAATAAATCTTGACTGAAAGATGTCCTAAGTTCTTAAAAGCATTAAATAAACCCATTACCCTATAGCAATCCTTTTAAATAGGTTAAAATGCCAATACCTTAATATCTTGAAACAAGGAAACGTGAATTTATCCCACTCTAAAAAACAGTCTCATTTATAATTCACTAAGTTTAATGTATTTACATGGTTCGATTTAAAGAATAATTATGTCCAGGATAGCTCTTTGTCGGTCCTTAATTCAATCTTGTCTTGTTTTAACGACATACGTAAACAACAATTGTGTATGAAACCTAGCAAGTCAAACCTTTCTAATTATTTCGAGATTTAATGAGAGTCTTTTGAATAAATGTTCCGAAGGCCTTATCTCCTGTAGAAATAACCTTGCGTACAAACGCTGTTTATAAAGACAATAGAAACGCCGAATTAAAAGAGTACTTGAAAGCGTTGAAGTCACAAATTAGCGAATTGGGTTGACGGCTAATTAATTCAGTTTGTCCCATAAATTTAAGACGCGAGAATTTACCTACTTGTATTAATGAAATAAATCGTATGGAAATGCACGGTGAAGCACTTTCAACGAAACAATTATAAAATGTATTACAATCATACTAAAATTCAGCTACAAAAAGTAAAGGCTACATGTAGACAACTCATTCATACAACTTCCTTAACCTTCAAATGGATAACAGGGGTTCTTGCGGAACCCAAGCCTTTATTTATGTTGATAGCTATTTTACTTTTTATATCTGTACTACGTGCATCTAAGACATCGTTCGTTAGTGTTTTAGCCATCTTTCACTGCATTCAAATTTGTTGTAAAGTTTACGTAATAATTATTAGGATTATGGAATTAAAATTTGGTGGATTTTCGGATGCAGAGAATGCCTATCCTCTGAAAGGACAAATCTATCACGGGAAACAGTCTGGAGAACCATGAGATGTAAATCAGGGCGAAAGAGTTGAACGTGACCTAATATCTAAATGAAAAAATTCTGGAAAAAATGTCGTAACCGACAATTTTTTACAAGCATTTCACTAGCAAAATATTTACTTGAAAATAGAATAACTATAGTGGGAACAATGAGACAGTGTAAGAAGGAAATACCTCCTGAAATGCTCCCAAACAAAAATCGAGAAATAACTGTTCTGTGTATGGCTTCCCCGATAAACTAACATTAGTGTCTTATGTACCGAAAAAAAAAACAGTAATTCTACTTTTAACTATGCACAACCAAGCTGCAAGTATTGGAGAAGGGGTAGTAGATACTATGGACCATTAAGTGGCCAATTACAGTTGCAGACGTAAAACAAAAAGATGGCCAGTAGAATTTTTTTCAGTATGCTAGATATAGCAGGGGTTGCAGCTTATATTCTCTATGTAAAAAAATATCCAGATTGGAATAATAAAGATAAAGCTCGCCGAAGAAGATTTCTTCCAAAATTAGGAAGACAATTAGTCAACGGACGCACTCAAAATCGTGTTAAACAACCAAATTTACAGAAAAGTGTTCAGCATGGTTTATAATAAGCTTGTCTAATATTGTTCATCATAACAATAAAAAATAATAATTTTTCATTGGGGGTCCATGCGGAGCTCTGATGTCCGGTAACGTAATTTTCCTAATGTGTCCCGTTTGAAGGTTAAATAAATGAGCTATTAACAATCACATAAAAGGGATCAAAATGTGAAACTTATTTGAATAAATAAAAACTAAAATTACTTATCTGTTTTCTTCATTAAATGCAATAAAACAGTTTCAAAAGTATTTTGTAAGATCCATTGCGTTACATGACTATTACTGTATCCTGTATGTACCTATGCATAGTAAGAGGGTGCTTACGCACGGTAAGCAGAAGGTGCAGAAAATTGGTACAATGTTTTTACTAATAGTCAAAAAGCCGATAAAATCGTACTACATATTATGTAATCGTAGAAGAAAAATAGTACAAAACTAAAGTTGTTAAGCAATTACGTAATTTTCAGTTTTAAAATGCAATAGTCGACTTTCATCATTTTTATGGATGCCATATTGCATATATTTAACTGAGAGTTTTCAGGTTATTTGATGATTCTTACTAAGCAAATAAAAACGCACTTCTTTGCTTATTTTAACATCCTTCTCTCTAGTCCATGTTCTTCATATTGAACCGTATACCCTGTTACGTATAATAATGAAAATTTAGTGAATAAAACAATGTTTCAGAACCTTTGAACTTGTAACTGACCGAGAATGAATAATTCTGTAGAGTTTCGGCAATCTAACCTGACTTTGATGAGACTAAACGTCGTCCAAGCCGTAAAGGGTTCAACGATACAAAATAATTTATAAGCTTAGGTTCACAAAGACGTAAAATTTTAATTGTTTTACTCGATTAAAGGGTGGCGATTTGGTTTGAAGCTTATTTACTCGGTTTTATAAGAATTACTTCTAAATGAAGGTATAAATTAACGTAAGGAAATATAGAAAACGAAAATGATGTTTTAAAGGAACGATCTGAAACTAACGTTACAAAACAACAGAACAAACAAAAACGTTTCTTTTTTTTTAATGTTTATACAACCAATTTCATGCTACCTATGCTAAAATATTAATGTTTTCAATTTTATTCTAGTAGAAAACTATTCAAGAAACATTAAATTAGTATTACAATGTGCAAGAGTACTTTTTCTACGACCACTATTGTAAATGATTCTTACCGTACAGCCTGCATGCATAGCAAGTGGGTCCTTACGCACGCTAAGCGAAAAGCAGTTTTTTAAAAAAATTATCAAAGTAGACTCACGTCAAACACTTCCTGCATGCATAATAAGCGAGTTATTACGCACGGTAAGCAAAACGTACACTTGTCTAGAAATGTCGAAGTACGCTTACGTCAAAATTGACAAGTCAACGTAATTACATGTGTATATTAGCCAAAAATCCGTTAAAATCGTAGATATTATGTGTTTGTAGAAAAAGTAAGCTTCATAACACGAGTTGTAAGAAGCATATTACGCACGAGTGGAAAAGCTACGCGGCTCCGTGCGTATTTCTATATGCTTCTTACAACTCTTGTTATGTAATATACTATTTTACAACTCGTGTTATGTAATGTACTATTTTACAACTCGTGTTATGTAATGTACTATTTTACAACTCTTGTTAGGTAATGTACTATTTTACAACTCTTGTTAGGTAATATACTATTATACTATACATAATTATTAATTAGAGAAAACTGCTTAGTAATGATTTCATTTAAATATTGTTTTCTTGTTTTGTAGAATTCGGTAAAATTAAAAAAAAATACGTAGTTGATTGTTGGTTTACAGCTAAAACATATTATTATTTGTGTTGTTTTCTATCGGTTAAGTCAGCGCTATCCAACTGGCGGCCCGCGGGCAACATCCATCCCGCGAAACAAGTTTTGTGCCCCCATACATCTTTCAAAAAATTATGCAACTTAATCCTTAATTCGATATATACAGGGCGTTTCCTTAATATTGCGAAAAACTTCAGGTGGTGATTCTTTATCGAAAATTAAGGGGGGCTTTTATATATTTTTTTCCTTAGACATCTCCTTTCGGAGTTACACCCCCCTAAGCGGAGCGGTAAAATGTAGATGTTTTTTACTTATTGAATGGTTTCCCACAGTGATATTTTCAATTATCTCCCACCTACACAAGGGGTTGAAATACAGCTGTTATGTTTTTCTCAGAACTTTTTGGAGGCTTGAAATTTTAGAATTTAAAAAAAATCTTTGAAATCTTGCTTTATTTTAAAACTTTTTTATTCTTTAAATTTTCCAGAAAAAACTACAGTTTTTGAGTAAAAAACTAAATGAGCGAACGTGAACCATACAATATTCTAAAATAAAACGACCCATTTTTGTGGTTACCGTTGTTTGCTAGTGTTCGTATTGAGTAGAATTTACAGGTGTAATTCATTTTGAAGTTTAAGAGGTGACAACACGACAACACCTGTCAATTTGACTCAATATGTACACAAACAAACCATGGTAACCACCAAAATGAGACGTTTTATTTTATATTATTTAATGGTTCGTATTGACTCTTTTGATTTTTTACTCAAAAATTGTATGTTTTTCAGGAAAAGTTAAACAACCAAAAACGTTTTTTTTATAAATTGAGCTTTTTAAAAAAAAAAATTAAATTGCAAAATTTCAAGCCTCCAAAAACTTCTGATAAAAAAAACCAACAGGGGTCGCACTTTTCAGCCCCTTGTGATAGTAAGAGATAATTAAAAATATTACTACGGGAAATCTTCCAATAAGCATAAAACATTTACCAAATGCCATTGTGCTACACTTCTCCTTTGAGGAAAAAATTAAAAACCTAATTTTAGGAGGGTGTAACCCTAAAAGGAAACGTTTTAAGAAAAAATTAATATAAAAGCCCCCTCCCTTAATTTTCGATAAGGAATTATCTCCTGAAGTTTTTCGCAATATTTAACAAATACCCTGTACTGTAAACTTTGTTGCGCCTTATAAGATTTTTATTCAATAGTGTCCCACTAAAACTTTGAAGAAAAATTTATGGCCCGCACCCATATAGAAGTTGGACAGCCCTGGGTTATGTCAACTGTTACGAACATCTTTTAAATCTGACTTGATGTACCTAATCATCATTAACAAAGTTGGTAATGCACTCGTCACTTTGTTTCAGGAGAGCATCCAGCAGCCATGCACCACGGGGGAAATTCATCAGTGGCACCCCCAAGGGCGGCGTTTTTACTAATGTCAACGTTACTCCTGCTGCGACCACTTACGTAGCGCCTTGAGGTGTAGCTCCACACACGCCTCTCAGCTGACTGATTGTGATGAATCGCATTTATTTGGTAACCACCCTGGTTATATAGTTAATTTGTCACCGCAATTACCTTAGCGGCCTCATAACACGGAACAAATTGGGTGTGAGAGAGACGTTATTATTGATAAACAACATTCGTAACCGTAATCACGTTGTACAAACCGTTTTATAATCGCTCCAGGCAACTTATTTCGCTCGGGGTATGTACATATCACAGACTCATCAACGATTTTATTGTACTATTGTATATGTATATAGTACCCGTTAATAATTAATTAGCATTAAATTTTGTACATATATTCAGTACTTGTCCAATAATTGTGAACAATAAAAAGTGAATTGAGTTGTTATCACTACGGTTAACAATTCTATTGCCCCAATAAAAAATTTATGAACAATGGTACTTTTTTTTTAACATTTGGTGTTTTTGTAGCAGTCAAACAATTTTTAAAAATACACTAAATATAATTTAGTTGTTAGAGACAATCAAGCAATTTTTTTCCAAATATCGAATCTTTGATAACACAGTCATACAGGGTAGTCCACTTTTTTGTAGCAGGACTTTAACAGTCAGAACAAAAACTTATTTTAAAACGAATATTTCATATCAACATTGGTCCATAAACGCTTTATTTTAAGATACAGGGTGCTGAAATTTTCGAAAAAATATCGGTAACTTTTAACCGTTTCCCAACCAATAGATAAAAAAGTGGACCACCCTGTATATTCGTCCAATTCAGTTATCGCCTGTCTCCTGAAACGGATTAATGACGAACATTCAGGTTCCCCTGCATTTTTTTAAATATACAAATGAGATGATTAAGGCAACGTAAGGCCTCCCCAAATATGAATAGCTCAGGACTTCATAATTAAATTTGTAGGTTAAAAATGAGCTTAAAAACACGAAAAAAGCGTTAGGCATATTTTTGTGATTGCATCTTCACAAAAAAAATTAAATAAATAAACAACTAAATTGCCTGCATCTGCTAAAATGTCTACTTTATTCTCCTACAAATATTGTAATACATTTAAATAATCCTAATAACTAATATGCAAGGTGTTCCACATAAAAAGGCCACTATTTGGATCTCGCAAACGGTGAGCTACAAAGACCTTTAAATTAGACAAATTTTTTCCCTTTCCGAGACCTATCCAGTAATGCTTTAATGTTTTCATTGCACACTAAATATTAATCAAAATACAAAATGGCCTTTTTAAGTCGTTAACTATTTTTGTACCCTCAAGTATAACCAGGTATACTTGAGGGTCCAAAAAAAGTTTTTGGAAAAAAGTTGTTTATTTTTTATGCACTGTAAAATGAAAACATTAATTTGTTTCAATATTCTTTAAATTCATAGCACTCTATAGTGTCATAGGAACTTTTTGATGAATTTTATTTGTTTTGAGCATAAATTTCGAAATAAATACCGTAATCGGGGGCTACTTGGACACCATTATATCACTTTTTTAAGGTAATTCTGAAACTAATCGATATTTTGATTTTAAATAAATTTTATTTTACCGACAATAGCAATATACAACACCCAAATTATCCAGAGGCTTTAATTTGAATACAGTTTTTGAAAAAAAAAATTAAAAATGTGGTTGGGGTTGGGGCTACTTGGTCATACTCGAAAAATTTAATAAAACCAACAATATAAATGCATTTTCATCGTAGTTATATATATTAAAACTATCCACATCTCCTAAATCATCATTAATGTTGTCAAAAAAAATTTTAAATGTTTATACGGTCAACGGAAGCTCTGGATCTCTTGATGTTAGAAGCAAGACGCATGGACAGGTTGTTTCTTTGGATAAACGAATTAAGGAAATCCTCGCCAGGGATGTTGTCTTTGAAAATACTAACTGTTTTTCTCTGTTTTTCAAGATATTTTGAACTAACAGTCCTTACATCCAGCCTAGTTAGGGGGAAACCCCAATTGGCGACAACGCCAAGTGTCTTCGCTATGGTGGCCTCCTCTTCGCTCGAAAAAACTCTTGGATGACCAAATGACCCCAAATTCTTTCCAAGAACCTTCCTAGCTAATGTTGACTGAGGCACTTTATAGGTTTTTGCTGCCAGTTTTTTTGACATTCCAGCTTGAACGGCTTGTATGGCATTTTCCAGATCCTCGACTTTAAAATTACGATAAGGTTTGGAACCGGGAGTTCTTTCTAAGTATGATACCTGTTAACATACTTAATTTGTAAATTGCATTAGTATTACAATGGTTTTAGCAGCTATGGGTCATTTTGGACCCGAGCACCTTATGGGTGTAGCGGTAATGAACAACGCAGCAGGGTTAAACTAGATAAACTATTCCTGGCTATGAGAGGAGCTACAATCTATTTTAAAAAGCACAAAATTCCTCGTACTTCAGATGTTATAGCGAAAAATAAAAAGTTTTTTTTTTGCTCAACTTTCTCGTTTTGTTCATTGGATCAATTCTGTTAGTACTTTCTCAGAGTACTTTAAAATGTAGAATGTAACTGTAATTTTGGATGTTTTTTTATCACTTACCATTTTTGAGATATTACCTACCCCTAATTTGCTTGATAGGTGACTGGTGAAATACGATTCTTCTTCAAAAAAACAAATTAAGCAGGCACTATCTCATTAAAAGAAGAAACGAAAAGCACATTTAATTATTTCATAGCCAACTTCGCGGCCTGTAAGAAAAAATTAAGTTGGGGGTAATATCTCGAGAATGGTAAGTGATAAAAAAAATCTAAAATAACAGTTACATGATCCATTAAAATGTACCTCAAGAAAGTAGGTACTAATAAAATGGATGTAATGATCAAGACGAAAGAGTTACGAAAAAAAAAATTAACATTGCTGTATTTTTGCTATTATATCCAAAGAAAGAGGGAAATGTTGTACTTTAAAAAATTGATTGCAGCTCCTCTCATACTTGGAAATAATTCATCTAATTAAAGTAAACCTGTATCTCTTATAATAAGCAAGATTTTTGCTTTAATTTTTACTGGCAATGTGATTTTTTAAACACTGTCCATGATGAAAACTTTTGTTACATTCGCCGGTACAGCCCCTCTATTGCAAGTTCCCACAAGCCGCCACTGTGTTTATTATAATATCAAAATAAACAGTAAAACAATTTTTATTATGACTAACAGATCGTTTGAAATTATTGTCAAAGTGTACGGTTTATAAGGCAAACTTTCCTACCCAACAAACAGAACACTAACTCCTGAATCAATTCACTTATCGAAGTCACAATCAATTTCGTTTATTATACGTATGTTCCGCTCAACGAAAATGCGAACCCCATTTAAAACTAATAGAAACAGATTATTCGAGGGGAACGTGCTCAAGACGAAAACTTTTTGTTTAGAAGTAGTTTTGTGGCTTTTGTATGGGCTATCGTCAATAAATCACGAAGCCGAACTTTTAAGAAAATTGTTTTTATTCAACCGAACTAGTCTCGAGACATGAACAACTTTACTAGAGGATGATTGAAGTATAGAAAATAGTGGAAGTTGAATGCGGATAAAACAGGTAAGCTTGGATCTTTTTAAATTGATAGCGATCGAAAAGTTTATTTAAATAACATAGTTAGAATTTCCATTACAGTATTAGGTTGATGCATAATTAGCGACCGTTTTATCGGCACCTTCGAATTTGTCAATTTTGTTTCAATTTAGTTTACTAACGAACATGGGCGTCCGCAGAAAATTTTCCAGGAGAGGCAAAGCATAGAGACAAACAATAATTTTATATAATTTGTAATTTAATTTTTTAATTTTTGTGATTTGTTTTTACAAGTACTATTTTTACTTGCCCCCTATCCCTTCGGACGCTCATACTAATGAAGTATTCCCTACTATTTGTGCTAAAAGCGGCTAATCCCTGAACACCAATTTGGGTTACGAGAGCCACACGGAACTATACAGCAAGTACAGGTTGGGCAAATTACGATGTTTTCATAGGGAATCTTGGTAACTATACGAGTTATGGAAAAACGGACCCCCGTTCATCGATCTCTTTTTTCAAGAAAAAGTCAATGGTGAAAACTAAAATTGATTATCGTCTTTTGTTTTCGAGTTATCGCCGATAACTCAATTTTTTGACTTCGTTTTATGGCAATATCTCACTAATTTATGAAAATAAAGAAAAATAATTTTGACGTTCTACAGGAACTTTTTTGATAAGAGTGTAGTGGCGTAGACAAATTTTCAAAAAAAAATCGAAATTAGAGTTGTGCCATAAAGTTGTATTTTTTTAAATGGAACTCATAGTTGGCTCTGGCATCACGAGAAAGAGTTTTTTTTTCCTATTCCAATAATATACAGATCACCCGTACCAGCACTTTTATTCGAAAATGCGTCGTCTGACAAAGATGAGAAAAAAAGTTGTAACAAAAGCAAACTAATAAATCTATTTTTGGAAGATTAAAACCAAATCTTATTAATTGTGGGACATTTCTTCTTCATTATGTGGTTAACACAAACACATATAATTTCACACATACACCAACGTTCAATTGCACACACAAACACATGTCATTGCACACATACGCATCCAAAACCATATTCGCAAGTCTACGTTAAAAACTTCAACTACAAAATTTTGAACAAAATGTGAATAATAAACACCGATCACAAAGTAAACGTTGTTTAATTTTGCAACCCACTACCTTACACTAACAGCTACTAGACTTGGTGAACTACGCTAAACGACGTGAAGGAGTCCTCCAGAGCATCCGACGACACTAGCCACATCGCCGCCAGAGTTTGAAAGTTAAAAGGGTTTAGCAATTTATTTCAAAAGCAACAAAACTCCTAAGTAAATAACGACGTTGCATAAGCGCAGGTTACAATACATAGAAAAAGTATGGTTAAGCACTAAAACAATTGTCTTACCCAATTAAATAATTTTTTGGTGTACCATAATTACGTAAAAACAAACTTTATATCTAAGGGAACTATTTTTAAAATCCAAAAATAAGCATGTTCATGTAAAAAATTTAATATGGCATTCTGTGACGGATCGGGGGTGTCTTCTACGGGAGTCGGCTTGTGAACCAGGTTGGTGAAAGCGCTAATACTTTCAGGATCGTAGCTGGGCACGTGAAGGTCTGCTGTCCTGGAGTGTGTTAACACTACGTTTTTACTCATCTTAACTCAGGTATAGGTTACTGTGATTATAAATAAAACACCAATACTTTTAATAATAGTTGCAAAAATAAATGCAGTCGACGTTATAAAATTTACCATTACTGAATTTGTTTATTTATTTGTGATTGGTGAATGCAATGTTTGACGAAGTAGAGTACGGGAGTACACCGGGTTTCATCCAGCGACTACGCCAAGCATAAAGCTCAAGCAAATCTGCCAGCCACCCGACGTGAAGGAGGTTCACCAGGCCTCATCCAGCGATTAGGCCAAGCATACAGCTCAAAGCAAATCTGCCAGCCACCTGATGATTATGGAATGTACCGTGTATCGTCCAGCGCATACGCCAAGCATAAGCTCAAGCAAATCGGCCAGCAACACGGGGGAAAGGCTATGGGTTCAGAGATGATAGAGAAAAACTCTAGGTCTAATCTGATCTGCCTCTGGTACGCGGTTTTCGTTCCTTGTATTCTTTCAGCTTTGTGGCACGGGGAGCAGTGTGTTATAAAATCCCTCCTATTTTCCCGGTTTCGCGAATTATCTACCAAATCTCGCGCTAATAGGCGTACTCAAATGTTGTTCCTGTTCCCGTACTTGTCAAAAGTTTATTAACATAGTTTTTGCTCCTTGGTGGGGTTGTAAATCGCGTGTTAATACGTGGGGGACGTACTCTTGCATCAGGGGTACGTACCCCTACCCTTTTACTCGACTTAATCATGAAATGCCAAATTTATTCCCACGGTCTGAACGTAATACTAGTAATTCATTGTAATACCAAATTATGCAAACTTCGATAATTTTAGCTTAATAATGCCCGTGTTAGAAATCAATGGAGACGATCTAATTACCGTAACAAATGTCATTAAACTAGACAAACAGATGTATTGTCGACCTTCGAAGTATTTCCGACATTCCCAGCAACCAGTGATGGCTGATAAAACTCCGAAATCTGATCTGCAACCCTTAACATACCTGCAACGCAATTCTCGCATTATTTATGACTTTAAAATAACAGTTTTTAGCATGTTCTCACGAGAACGTGTGATCACTCGAGACAAATACAAACAAACAAGTTCCAATTCGAATCTTTAAGTGGCATTGGCACAAAACATTCGTCGCACACATGACCCTTTAAAATAAAACACTAAAATTTACAAATCCATGTTTAAAACGCGAATATACAGTTATTATTAATTATCGAATTATTACAATTCCTACAACAAAAGAAAGTTTATACTAGTAAACAGTTTTGATAAATATATAATTTTTGTATTATTAACAAATAACAGACAAAAAAAGCACCGCTAACAAAATTATCCAGTGTCAGCTTACGTGAGCCAACGTCTATGCAATAAAAGACTATTTTAATGGTGAAAACTAAGCAAACATTCGAAACAGGATCCATAAAATTATCATCTTTTGTCTTCGCCTTAACCTTATTTTATTTCACACCGACTGTGTTGAGTTCAGTAAATATTCAAAGATGTCTGAATCGCACCTTGCATGAATAATATATTGAGCTATCAAAATCGCGTCAGATTTCATAACATCAATCATAAACGTCTTATGAAAATCGCGTATTGGTCAAAAAACAAAGCGAAGCCCTTTGCTGGAAATAGAAACGATATTTCTTATGAGGTCAGCGAAACTCCTGCTCGAACGGATGGGATATATTCAAATCGAGACGTCGATTCAAATAAAATAAATTTCTCATCGTTCTCATTCATTTTTTTTTGTTTGGTACGCGCACATAATGTTACATAAGAACATTATCTTCAAATTTCGAACCATTTATTTTTCCGAGAAATAATTTTACACTTTTACAAACAAACTGCGTGTTTAAAAAGGGCTGTAGTTGAAAAGCCTAGTTAACCCTCCTTAGTGGTAAAACGAAAGGGTTCGGGTTCGGGCGCAATGTATCAGGTAGATACATTGAGTATTACATCGTATTATAATCATGATTTATATGTTTACCAAAAAAACCGTATTTAACCTTGTAAATAAAACTCTTTTTGAATCTTTTTGAGCAGATGTATTTTAATATTCTTCTAAAAACTTTAACAAAATCAGCCAAATAGAAATTATTTCATGAAATGTAATAAACAACCAAAATGTGTCATACAAAACTTTCAAAATTGGTATTTATTAACATTAATTCTTATCAGCTTTATTACCATCCATTTTATTATCAAAGCAGGTTTTGCAAACCATAAGGCCTGTTGCGCACGGGCGATATTTTTACCACGCAACTAAAAATTGCACGATTAAAATTCTCTTGAAAATAATTGCGTTCGCGCAATGGTGGTAAAAAATCGTCGGTAAGATAATTTGTGAAGATGGACTTTAACGAAATAGCTTGTGTCGCTGCTCTAATTTTAAGAAAATGAAGCTGCCAACAATTGTGGGTGCATCCATACTGTAACAATTCGCTAAGAACTTTGTACTTTTTTTATTTTACCTTTTTTTACAAGCTCGTGATCGTCTGTTGTTGGGGTTGGGCCCTTGACGTTGTTGGCTCGTAGTTCAGCAGAAACTAGATGGGTTTAAAACAGCAGTAAATAAAACACTAAATTTTTTATTCGTTTATTTACTGCAACACTCAACAAGTTCATTGTAAAAACATTTCAATCAACAATTTTAAATACAGTGAGGCAATTAATGAAAAACTTTCTTTGCTAAGAGGTAAGAAAAACTCTTTTTATTAAAGTAACGGCCTACTATCGGTTCTAAATATAAAAAAAGTAATAAAAGTTGAAAAATACAAAATTAACATTTATTTCAACTAAAATCCTTTACTGACCGTTTAAACGAAAACTTTTAGTAAAATATACCAAAGGTTCAACTTTTTAAGGCTTCGCAATTATACGTTTTATTACGCTCATATATCTACATGATTTTTGCAGTGCTTCATAATTTCAGTAGTTAATTATTCCATTAACATTGAATATATTGCGACTAGTTTTGAGAGGCTATAACAAACGTTTAACGATACAAAAAAGTTAATTTGTTGCTAGATTTACACGAACTGATATTAACAGACCATTTTTTTTTTCAAACACATTGGCTTGGAATCGCTAATAAAGGCTTATGAACACATAACACTGAAAATTATTTTAACTGCGGTGTATAACTCTCTGAATTAAACCTAAAAAACATTATGTGGGTTCTATCAGTGTTAAAAACTTGTAGCAAAAATATGAAAATATCGCAGATCATACAGACTCTGGCGTAAGTTGCTGTATTTAAATTTGTTACCTTAACAAAAAAAACCTTCACCCGAATCAGGAATTTAAATTCAGTGAAAACAACATACTTTTTTTTGTTTCAGGCTTGTTTTCGCACATACATCAATTTTCTAACTACTTAAATAATGCGAGAGTTCAATTTTGTTTATAAGCGTGGGAGAAAACTCAAAGTTGATATAAGATAAAGAATACCTACTGTTTTTATTTATGCCACATGGTCTTCAAGTAAATAAAAATAAATTCTCTTACTGCCTAGTTATTTGTTGAAGTATTTTTCTACTTCTATATTTTTGGTGAAAATTTTATTGCAAATACCAGCATCAGTGACAATTAAATTCCATTCTTGTTTCAATTCATTTTGCTGTAAGCTAAATGTTTTTTTTTTTAAATAGGAATTTTAGATTTATTGCTACATTTATTATAACCTATTTTGTCAGGTTATTTGTAGATTGTAATTGTAAATTTGTTAGTAAATGACATCGATTTTTTAAGTACTTAAGCAATGTGGAAGTTCAGTTTTGTTTATAAACGTGGAAAGAAAAGTCGAAAAAGGTTGATATAAGATAAACAATACTGTTTTCATTTATGCCACATGGTTTTCCAATAAATAAACTCAAATTCTGTTACTGGTTGGTTATTTGCTAAAGTATTTTTCTTCTTCGATATTATTAATGAAAACTTTATTGCAAATACTAGCAGCAGTGACAATTAAATTTCATTCTTGTTTCAATTCAGTTGGCTATAAGCTAAATGGATTTTTTAAATAAGATTTATAGATTTGTTACTCCATATATTATTTCTTTAAGTGTCTAAACTTGTTTTGTCAGATTGTTTGTAAATTGAAATAGAAAATTTGTTAGTAGGAAAATGACATTGCAAAAATATTTATGATGCGAATGGCTTGAGTTCATTTTTCGTAGTGTAATTAAACTCTCGGTAAGCCGAGTAAACCCGTGCCATTTTACAATTAAATTTGCCATGTTATATGAAAAAATTTACGAACAAAATGTAATTTGCAAAAATAAATACAATTTGAAAATAAACAAAAGTATTTTGTCTTTGATTATATTTATAAACAAAATTGGACTAAAACACAGGGATGGGGAGTCGGAGTCAGAAGTCGAGCAGCCGAGCAGTCGAGCAGTCCAGCAGTCGGAGCTTTTTGAGGAGTGGGTAGTCGGAAAAACTCAAAAACTGCTGAAGTTAGATACATAAAACCTATATGTTTTTGAAAGAGAATTCAATTTTACATGTAAAATTTATAAAATACTTTGGGTATTCCATTTAAAAAAACATAGTGACGTATCGGTGCACAAAAACAAAACAATGTGCATAGTTGAAAATAATTTAAGGTTATACAGGGTCCGCCTAAATAAAGTCTTGCACCAACTGATATATTGTCAAAACGAATGCGATTTAAGAAACAAAAATGCAGGGTTGTCTATAACAACTCCAATAATTTGAGGATATTTTCGAAATGTTAGTAATCTTTGTTTCCATGTGGTGGCGCCACGTATTTTTTTTTAATGGCAACATGAGTCATGATGGGTATCATTGAATAGCTAATTTTTTTGTGAATATGACAGTCCATTACACAATTTTAAAGAAAAATCGAAAAACCTTAATTTCTATTTATTACAGTAGTTTTGTGTTTACCGTTGTAACCTAATTAACTTTTTATACAAATCCTTTGCAATTTTGTATCATTTTCATAGCCAACTAAGGTAAATTAATTAATACCGTACGCTTTTAAAACCAAATTCTTCTTTTACGATTTTTTTAAAAATTTTGTTATGTAAGGGTATAAAAGTTTTAAGGCGTGGAAAAGAGAAAAAAAATGTCTTTCAAACCGTATAAAAAAAAATGAATGGTGCCATTAAAACAAATATGGTGCCTTAACTCCTGAAAAAACAAAAGAAAACAAAACTTTGACATGACAATATTTTGGGAAATACTGTATCAAACAACTTTTATTTGAAACTTTTTTTGGCTTTCCAATAACAAAATAAGTGGGGGTGTCATAAGTGATGCCTCACCCTGTATAGCAAATAAATTCCAACAATTTTTGTGGAAAAAACTTTTTCGTTACTCCCCTAATAACAAAGATGATAAATAATTTGTCTTAATATTAGCTTACTTTTTTAACCCGGCACATCCACCAGAATTTTTCTTTTAACCCGACACAGACGGCCTGTGCATACAAAAATTACCCGACTTTGAAAGGGTTTAAGCAATGCTTGGCGTCTGAGTGGACACATCCAGACGGTAATTTAGTTTAACTGATCGCAATAAATACTCTGACCTAAAACACGTTAATACATAAAGCTGCTTGCGCATGTTAACCTTTAAGCACCAGCCCTATCGTACGAAAATCAAATTTTCGCTTGCACTACATTCATAACTTTGCGCGATTTTAATTTAATTCCACACCAGGAAGCCGCTCTGTTCTTATTTTAGTTTAATTAAACTTGTACAGTTTGTAAATCATGACTATTTTAAGATCCCGGAACGTGGCGAATAAAGAACAGTATCCGTTATTCAATAAAGGGCCAGAAGGTTTTATTTGATAGGATGTATTGCAGTTCGAGACCGTGTGATCTCCGAAATTACGAAAGGCGCTGAAGCTTTCGCGGTCTGTCAAGTGAAGGCTTTGTCACAAAGTTTCCCTCGTTAGCGGTTCTGAATTGCGTCCCTCGCGGTTTTACGCTTTACGATTCTTTTATACAATTCAGCATCCGAAACAAATACAAACAGGCAACACATTAAAACCTGCTGTGGGGACATTCATAATGCATCATTCATTAGTAAATGTTTAAATCAAGTATACTTCTTCCGCTGCTAAACACTCAAATGTTCGCTGTTTATTTCCGTACGGGATTTATTTCCTTTTAGATGTTTTATTCTAGTGGTACAAGTGTTACATTTAGTAGTAATTTTCTTTCTAAATCTTTACGTATTTGGTAATTAATAGATTTGAAATTGCAAAGTTAAAGAAACCGTAGTACAAATACACGAACCAGATAATAAACGCAAATGCGCAAATGTTTTTGTAAAGTAGTGAAATAGGGGTGAGGAAAATTGCTCGAAAACGATTGCTGGGAAAAAAAAATTGCTCCAAAACAATTGCTTGAAAAATAGTTCCTCGAATGGAAAATTTCTCGAAAAGAAAATTGCTCGAAAAACAATTCCTCGAAAGGAGATTTGCACGAAATAATAAAAAAATATTAAATTTATGTAAATACAAAATAATTCAATGTGGTTACCTACTAGAGAAGTTGTTTACATTTATTTACACTTAAAAAAAATTATTTAAATTTATGTACACTTACTCAATTTGTTGTTGAGATAAACATTATGAATATTTAAACATAAGATAACAACAATATAGTCATAATCAGCAGTTACGTTATACAGGGTGTTTTTTAAGTATTGCAAAAAACTTCGGGAGGCGATTCCTAATCAAAAATTAAGGGGGGTCTTTCATATAAATTTTTTTCCTTAGACGTCTCCTTTCGGAGTTACAACCCTCTAAAGGGGAGCGGTAAAATTAGGTTTTTATTTTATTACTCAAATTTGGTTAAATGTAGGAGAATGATATTTGTTAGACGTTTTATGCTTGTTGAAAAGTTTCCCATAGTAATATTTTTAATCATCTCCCTCCTTCAAATGGGGCTGAAAAATGCGACTCCTGTTGGTTTTTTATCAGAACTTTTTAAAAGCTTAAAACTTTTAATTTAAAAATTGTTTTTTAGAAAGCTTGATTTATTTAGAAACTTTTTTTATTCTATAGTTTTTCTCGTAAAACCTACCGTTTTTGAGTAAAAAATAAAATAAGTAAACATGAACCATCAAATAAATTGATTCAATTTGGTGGTTGCCATGGTTTGTTTATGTTCATATTGTAGAATTGACGGGCGTTATAGCATTGTCGCCGCGAAAACGTCAAAAATGAATAACATCTGTCAATTCTACTCAATATGAGCATAAACAAACCATGGCAACCACCAAATGAATGGTTTTATATTGGAAT
Organism: Elmis aenea; assembly: GCA_947652605.1. NCBI lineage: Eukaryota > Metazoa > Arthropoda > Insecta > Coleoptera > Elmidae > Elmis > Elmis aenea. The sequence continues at coordinate 58,169,251 of OX393576.1, forward strand.
ATTTGATGGTTCGTGTTTACTTGTTATTTTTCACTCAAAAACGGTAGGTTTAACGAGAAAAACTAAGGAATAAAAAAATTTTCTAAATAAATCAAGCTTTCAAGCTTTATTTGCAAAATTTTAACCAACCAAAAAGTTCTGATAAAAAAAAAACAACAGCGGTCGAACTTTTCAGCCCCCTATGAAGGTGGGTGATAATTAAAACTTTAACTAATTATAAAACATCGACCAAATATTATTCTCCTAGATTTATCCAAATTTAAGAAATAAAATAAAAACCTAATTTTTCCGCTCCCCTTTAGGGGGGTGTAACTCCGAAAGGAGACGTCTAAGGAAAAATTTTTATATGAAACACCCCTCTTAATTTTCTATCAGTAATCACATCCAGAATTTTTTTGCAATACTTAAGAAACACCCTGAATATAATAATTTTAAATATTTAGTGTGCATGTATTTGTAAATAAGTTTAAATACATTTTTCCAAGTGTAAACAAATACAAACAACTTTTCAAGTACATTGAATTATTTTGTATTTATATAAGTTTAATATTTTTGCATTATTTCGAGCAATTTTCCTTTCGAAGAATTTTCCATTCAAGAAACAGTTTTTCGAGCAATTGTATGGAGCGATTTTCTTTCGAGCAATTGTTTTCGAGCAATTTTCACCAAACCGGTGAAATCATATAATTTTTATTGCAATTTAGTAAAGTAATCCTACCTTTTATTTTTCCTCCAAAATTTATCTTGGTATGCTTATAAATAAGCGTTTAAAGTCGATATTACCAAATTTAATCTTAAAATTTGTAATGCAGTATAATAATAATAAAAGCGCTTTTCATACTTTTTATACTTCCCTTTAATATGTTTTATATTTTTTTTAATTTACCAACCGCATACTCGAGGAAGAACAAAAGATAAAAATATAAAAGGTATTTCAAATGCAGCTTTTTAAAAATTATTCCAAGAGATAATAGAATTTCCCTGCTTTTTTATTCCCTAAAATGCTTTGCAGCCCAAGAAAATAACAAGATTTCATCATAAGACTGTAATACATAAGTACTATACAGTGCATCCCAAAATGTATGCGAATGTTTTTTCCTTGCTATGAAATATAAAACATACTTTTGAATAATATAGGTATGTTAAATGGTACATTAAAAATCTTTTTAAGTTTACAATATTATTAACTTAAGTTTATGAAAACCTACATTGAGATAAGGACCAAATCTATATTTAAAACAATAAAACTATACTACTTTAAAGAAAAGTCATAATTTACTAAAAATATTATAAATAAGTTTCATTTGGTAAAACATTAGGTAACTGCAGCATCATTAGCACGATAAAGGTTTTTAGATAAATCCAGTAAACACTAGCCTAATTAACCGTTTGGTTTTGTTTATTTCAGTGTGAAAGATCATTAGGAAGCTGCTATTTTCCTGTTGGCACAAGAAAAGTAATCCAACAGACTTCTGTCGGGTGTAAATATCTTTATTTATTTTACTCTTATGTCATTGCAACAAAGTTTTGTCGTGGATCTTGGATCAATAGGTATTTATACAAAGAAGAAACAGTTACTTTAAACGGTATATTTAAATTAAAGTTTCTTATTTTGGAAATAACTAACAATTTCTGTTGGATATTTAAGCAAATGCGGGGATAAATCGAGTAAAAATAACTGCACCCAATTTAAAAATTAGTCTGCGTATTCATAAAAGTTATTACCTAAAGGTATTTTTTAGCATACCCTAGAATCGTTCTATACAACTTACCATTCTTCATTTATACAATGGTACCAATAAATTTAAAGCTCACAAAATTGTTCTTAATAGAAAAATTTTATAAAAAAATTATAGCAACTTTTAGTTTTTTTACGTAAGGAAAGAAAGAAATTGAACAACAAAATTACTGCAGCGATTTTCTGCCAACTGTCTTTTTAATTTTTAGGGAAACGAAAATGAAATATGTCACTTACCTGCGGTCTGACAGCTCTAATATCCGGATTAAAATGGCAACGGTCAACTAAACCTCGCTTCAGAACGTTTCATGCTGGTAACTAAGAAGAGAATTCCGAGTTCAGTGGAATCTGCAACAATTTAAAAAGATTGTTTCGCTCATGTTGTTGTATATAGAACAGGATTTCAAAATTTTATGTATACAGTAATTTGTATACAGGATGTTAACTGAGACTATCGTACATAGGCCTTTCATACGCATACCACATTGAATGACCTTTGAAAATTTTTACAGAAAGAGGGGAACTGTATCTCTCCCAATAGGACCGTAAAAGTATTTCAGAGCTGAAAGCGCTGATGCAGGGAAATAATTAAGAATCAAATAAATAAAACTTATATAACATTGAAAAAAATTCGCTCGTAATTGTTTTTTACTAATTACTTGTATTGGCAGATTGCTATTACCGCAGAGTTTAAAAAAATAATTTAAAAGTGTTTATTTCTCAACTCCTCACTCTCTGGATGTGGCTTGGTTGTCATCATCAATGGTATTAATATTTTATTTATTATTTGCGCGGAGGTGGTCCCCTTTCTGGTTCCAGTACTGCGACCTATTGGTCTATTGTACCCTCTGGTGATGGTCCCTTAAAGGAGTCCTGTGTTTTTGAAAAACTCCAGTATTTTCTTTAAGGGTGTTTTTCTTAACTCGTCTTGGTTGGCTTTTTCCATCCCTAGAAGTCTACGCCGATTGTGTGTGAATCCTTCACACTGGCATATTACGTGAAGAGGAGTTTCTTCTTCTTCACCACATCCTCTGCATATGTCGGTCTCAGAGAGCCCGTTTATGTAGAAGTGTTTGTTTAGGCCACAGTGCCCTGTGACAAGTCCTGTGGCTGCTCTGATGTCTGCTCTGCTCATTCTGAACATTTCTTCTGTCTTTTCTTTAGAGCATTGACAGGATAGCCTTAGAATGGGCTTGTCCTGCCACTTTTTTCCAATGAGCATTATGCCCTTGTGTTAATATGTCATTAAGACACCGCTTGACTGTTCCATAGGATATGCCAACTGCGGGTTCTGGTCCAAAGAAGGGTATCTCGCTACCAGTTTTAGCTAGGCGATCTGCCTTCTCGTTTCCTGGTATATTTGTGTGCCCTGGGCACCATACCAGTTTAAGTTTATTCCTGCTTCCCAGCACGTTTAGTGCCCGTATGCAGTTCAGAACCAGTCCTGAGTTTACTTCCGACGAGCCAAGAGCTTTTAACGCTGCTTGGCTGTCGGATACTATGAAGATTCTTTTATTATTAAAACCTCTTTCTAATAGTGTTTCTGCACATAAGTGCATAGCGTACACCTCGGCTTGAAATATGATTGCACACTGTCCAAGGCTTACGGATCAAAATTTTATGTATACAGTAATTTGTATACAGGATGTTAACTGAGACTATCGTACATAGGCCTTTCATACGCATACCACATTGAATGGCCTTTGAAAATTTTTACAGAAAGAGGCTAACTGTATCTTTCCTAATAGGACCGTAAAAGTATTTCAGAGCTGAAAGCGCTGATGCAGGGAAATAATTAAGAATCAAATAAATAAAACTTATACAGGGTGCACCACGACCCTGAGATTCTTCGATAGCTCCTTTATTAATGAAAATATCAAAAAATGTCTAATACATATATTGTGCGAAACTATTTTCTACATAACATAAAATTATTTTCAAATATACAGGGTGTTTCGTTTGACCGGCACATATAAAAATTTAATTTTTTTAAATAGAACATCCTGTATATTTTTACATTTTTGGATTTTCCTTAAAATTTACTTTAAAAAATATATTAGATTATATGGGTCTTAAGTCAACCGTTTTCGTAAAATTTACATTTTTATGAAATTTTTGAGCAATACAACACTTTCAATTTTTTTTAACATTAAAGTTGTTTAAAATAGCGGTAAAATTTCGTTTAAAATTTAGATTGACGATAGATTAATTAACACTTTGCGCTAGCTACATTTAAAAAATATTATACAGGGTGTTTTAAATGCTTGGTCAAACTTGTGAAACTTTAAACATCGATAAGTCATTTTTCTTAAATGTAACACCCTGTATATTTTTACATTTTCTTGTAGAGAATTTAATTGTCTTTCGAAATTATTAAGCATGTCCTATACCTAAAGTTCATATTTTTCGAGCTATCTCGATTTTTGTTAGTATTACTAAGGCAATTAAAATATTTTAAAGTGGGCCATGGACGTAAGTCGTAATTTTTCAAAGAATTTTTAAACAAAAGAATAAAAAGAGCTGCAACTTTAATTTTAGTCTAATAATGTACGTCTTTTCCCCGAAATTTATCGTATAAATTGTTTAAAATTATATCCTTGTTCATGTTCTACGCGCAGCCGTAGATGTTGTCTCAAAGACTCTAGCACACTTGATAACATTTCGGGGGTTATACCATTAAAAGCAACACAGCAAGTAATGCAGTTGCCGAACACAGAATATCCTAATAGATGGATAGGACGAGGTAGACCAATCTCCTGGCCACCTAGGTCACCTGATCTTACCTCTATAGATTTATTTTTGTGGGGACCCATAAAACAGGTGTATCAAGACCCCCCAACAACTGCTGAAGATGTGCAGAACAGAATTCGTGTTGCTTTTGATGGTATAACCCCCGAAATGTTATAAAGGGAGCTAGAGTCTTTCAGACAAGGTCTACGGCTGTGCGTAGAACAAGGACAGAATCTTGAACAATTTATACGATAAATTTCGGTAAAATGGGGTACATTTTTAGCCTAAAATTAAAGTTGCAGCTCTTTTTATTCTTTTGTTTAAAAATTCTTTGAAAAATTACGACTTACGTCCATGGCCCACTTTAAAATATTTTAATTGCCTTAGTAATACTAACAAAAATCGAGATAGCTCGAAAAATATTAACTTTAGGTATAGGACATGCTTAATAATTTCGAAAGACAATTAAATTCTCTACAAGAAAATGTAAAAATATACAGGGTGTTACATTTAAGAAAAATGACTTATCGATGTTTAAAGTTTCACAAGTTTGACCAAGCGTTTAAAACACCCTGTATAATATTTTTTAAATGTAGCTAGCGCAAAGTGTTAATTAATCTATCGTCAATCTAAATTTTAAACGAAATTTTACCGCTTTTTTAAATAACTTTAATGTAAAAAAAAATTGAAAGTGCTGTATCGCTCAAAATTTTCACAAAAATGTAAATTTTACGAAAACGGTTGACTTAAGACCCATATAACCGAACACATTTTTTAAAGTAAATTTTAAGAAGAATCCAAAAATGTAAAAATATACAGGGTGTTCTATTTAAAAAAATTAAATTTTTATATGTACCGGTCAAACGAAACACCCTGTACATTTGAAAATAATTTTAGGTTATGTAGAAAATAGGTTCGCACAATATTTGTATTAGACATTTTTTGATATTGTCATTAATAAAGGAGCTATCGAAGAATCTCAGGGTCGTGGTGCACCCTGTATAACATTGAAAAAAATTCGCTCGTAATTGTTTTTTACTAATTACTTGTATTGGCAGATTGCCATTATCGCAGAGTTTAAAAAAATAATTTAAAAGTGTTTATTTCTCAACTCCTCACTCTCTGGATGTGGCTTGGTTGCCATCATCAATGGTATTAATAAATATATTAATAACTGTTTTGCTATAATTATATCTTATTATAAAAATAAAAATATAATATTAATTACATCTTATTGGAAAACCCTGTACATTCAAGAAGTGCGAGTAGATAAAATGCATATCTGCATGAATTTTGCAATTTCTCTACTGTAGTCTACTACTGCGAACCACAAAACCGCAATAGAAATCCGTATTTTCAGATCGTAATTCACATGCAACGAACGCTGCGGTTTACCACATATACAATCGTTATAATGAAAGTTTTTTCATCGTTTAAACTCCAAATAATAACGACAGATTTATCCGAGTTTTTATCCCTCGCATGCTATCCGTTTTAACAAGCACAAATATCTCGGATTGTTTGACAGATACAAACGCGCAATCAGGTATGGATTTGAATCAGCGTATTTTTGCTGTATGGGCCCATAATGCGCGCTGACGATTGAAAAATCGTATCAGTGTGTTTCCGATTATGAATTTAATCCGTCACGAACTAATGGCAAGATAGCAGCTCCGGCGTTTCCTATGGCAACCATTGTTCATTGAAGCTTGGCATCGTTCCTTGGTTAACTGCAAATCAATAGGAATGCACAAGTTTGTGGCACTTTATATACATTTTATGCTGATGGGAGACAAAAGGAACGGAAATTAAGAAATTTGTATTGTCGTATTCAAAGCAGCAGTTAATAACTTCTGCAATGCACTTTGTGTGCAAAACAACGGCTTTGGAAGAGTCCCAGTGCAGGCGATTGTCAGTGGATAAGTTTTCTTTAAATATTAGAGTTCCAACAGTGGATTTGACGAACAAACAAATTACAAATACAACTGTGAATAATTTCTTCCTCTTTTACGGTTATTATGCAAGTTAATCTAGATGCAGTTTTTTTAGAACAGTCGAAACCGACATATTTTAAAAATTGAGCAGAAGTAATAACGACCAAAAAGATTTTTTTAAAGTTTGGCGAGAATTCTTAAAGACGATAAATTTTACTTTCATAACCTATCTACCAGAATTATATATTTTCTCACTGCTTACTCTACATGAAAATGTTTTACTTTCGTTTCAAGTGGCAAAAATAATGTCAAATCAAATTGTAAAATTTACCATTTTTTTAAGCTTTAAATCATAATAAACTAAAATTGCGTTAATATTATTATCAAATAATTTAATTTTAATGTAGCATTTCATATAAAAGCCTAAGAATGGTACAAAAATTAATATTAAATATATTTCGTTTGCAGGTTATCATTTTATTTATGTCAATATCAGTGTGGTGGTGTCGCTATAGAAATGAAATGATTAATTAATACTTTATACATAACAAGATGGTTTACCCGGCGTTGCACGGGCGATTACAATTTTAATTACTGTTTTAACTTGAATAAGCCCAATAATTCCAAATCATACACAAATGACATACTCTGATCAATCATCTTTTCATTTTCTTATAATTCCTTAAAAAATAACTATTTATTGCTTAAAAATTGAATAATAACTTAAATTTATTTTCTTTCGTCTTGTTTCAATTAAAAATGTACTAATAAAAATAATACTTCATGTACATTTATTACTAATTGTATACAAAACAATCTTCACTTGTGAAATACACCGCGCCGTATCGTGCTATGACCAGGTATTTGCCGACGTAAGATCGAATCCCGTCCAAGTATTTTTTTTTTTTTAATTGGTAATATGTGCTTGTAATTAAAGTTTGGCGTTAGATCTGCAAGGGCCTAAATAGTAACTGCAAAATTTGGTCCCGATCGGTCAACGGACCTAGGATTGTATAGCGAACAAACAAACAAACAAACAAACAAACACACAAACAAGCTCTTTTATATATATAGATAATTGTCATTTAGTTCGTCTACATTAATGTTCGTTCTATAATATAATTTTAATTTCATTGAAAAAATTGCATTTACGACTCGAGATTAAATCAGTTTTTTTTTCGTTCGTGAGATTTGCCTCACGAAAAAAACTGGACTTTCTTCACTTGTTGTAAAATATACTATTATTGTCTTGTACTTCTAAATGTCAATAAATGCTTTAAAAACTGATTTTTTAAATCACGAATAAGATTTTAATTTTACATTTAAAAAATTTGTTTCTTATCGATTCATACTGTAGCTCTGTAAAGTAATTTAATAAGGCTTTACCTCACTCTATTAAAATATAAAAAATTATTGTCTTAACTCGATGCTCACCTCACGAAAAAAACTGGACTTTCATCACTTGTTGTAAAATATACTATTTTTTTTTAATCAATGGTAAAAAAACGATTTATATTTTAACACTGAGATGACAATCAAAAGGTTGACATTTTACATGAGTATCTAAAAATACGTTTTACGATATAACCAGATTATTTCCAAATAAGTAACCTCAAACCCATGTAATTAAAATTAATTTTCTTCTACTAGACTTCTTAGACTTGCAAACACTTGCAGCAGTAGTTTCCCATACAAAAGAAGGTTCAACCTACTTCAGGAATATTCCCAACTATCAAAGCTAATGCTACAACTAATTACAAGCTTAATAACTTTTGTTGCGATACAAAGAGAGTGTTCATTACTTCGAAGAATATTTAAACAAGTCTTGAGAAATAAATTTAAAAATTTAATACCTTTTAATTAGATCTATAACGACTTAATAAACCGCCACTAACTCTAACAAAATTGTGTAAAGGCTTTTGAATAGTCATTGGAGTTCTTTAATTAAGTCAGTAGATTTTGGAACTATTTAATCTACGTTTTATGCTGCTAACAATGTTGCAATTTCTGTACATTTTAATTGCTAAAATCCTAGAAGTACATAAAGAGAAAATGTTCAGGGACTATTAAAGGACGGTAGATCGGTAGCTGTAAAATAATTAGGCGGACTAATATTTAAATTATCAAATTCCAATACTGCGTCCGTTGACAGAGCAATCCGTATACAACATAAATTGTGTACAAAGAATAACCTATCTATTTTATGTTTTTTAGGTGCAAAATTAAGTTTTCTTTCAATAATGTAATAAGTCTTAAGTAAAATCAATAGTTTTTGAGTCGTTTTTGTTTTAACGAAAATATTGTCAGGAACAGAATTCTAAAAAAGTATTAATATTTTACAACTTATCCCTGTAAGAACGAATTCCTTTGATACCTTACAATAGTGTCCTTATGGTAGTTGACTACTTACAATAGTAAAATAATACACAGAGTGTGCTTTATGTCCGGTCCATTTAGTCAAACTTCATACACGAATAAGTCAGGGTTTTTTAAACGGAACATCCTATATATTTTTACATTTTCTTATTGATAATTATCTTTAAAGGCCATTTAAGCTCAGTTATGTCTAAAATTAATATTTCTCGAGTTATTGCGGTTTTCTTTGATAATTTACGGATTCAAACACAATATTTAATAAAATTAAACTAGCAGGCTTTGGAAATATCTCGAAAATTTGTTTTAAATGTCAAATGAATTCTATTTAGACCTTAAGCCTGTATTCTGCATTGTGTTTATAATTAATTTTCAAAAGAAATGTAAATTGTATACAAATTTCTTTGTTTTATTAAAAAGGGCATAAACAATATTTATTTATGGAACTAGAGCGAAAAAAGCAACTGGAAAATCTTTTATCGTATATTTCAATGTACAACACATACGACTAATCGGAGTCTGTTACTGAAAATGTTCTGTTTATAGGAGCAGTAGATAGTTAATATTAATGAAACTAATCGTTTTTTAAACATAACGTATGCACTTCAGGTATATTTAAAAAAGTAATCATGCAATAAGCGTCTAAAAATCTAAGCAGGTATTTTTGTCATACTAGCCCGAAAAATGAAACTCTTGTGTAGGTACATCAAACTTTTATTACAATGTTCGGTTGTTTTTTTAAATAATTTTATATCTTGCAATTTTTCAGTTAGACGCAAATAGAGTTGTATTTGACATTAAAATAGTTATTAAAAATTATATAGGGTGTTCCGTTTAAAAAAGAAAACTGACTTATACGTGTTTGCAGTTTGACTAAATGGACCGTGCATGAGGACACCCTGTGTATTATTTTAAAATGTTATCTAGTGAATAATCACTACGACACACACACACACACACACACACACACACACACACACACACACACACACACACACACACACACACAAGGTTTCAAAGGAATTCGTTTTAACTTAGCCAAGTTGTAAAATATCATTATTTGTTTAGACTCCTGTTTCGGTCAATATTCTTATAAAAACTTAAATAACTCAAAAACGATTAATTTTAGATACAAAAGACCTGGTAAGAAACCTTTGTGAGAGAATCCAATATTACATCTAAAAATTATTTAATATATTAGGTATTCTATTAAAAAAAACAAAGTAACGTATCGGTGCGCAAAAACAAAACACTGTGTATAGTTGAAAATAATTTAAGGTTATGTAGTAAATGACCACAAATAACTTTTATTCGAAACATTTTTTTTTTTTTTTGTAAAGGTGGCACAAGACGAGATATTGATCCGTTACGTTACTCTCTTTACACATTGTATATTTTTAAATTAGGGTATAAAAGCAATTACTATATGGCACGTAAATACAAATGTAACACAGAATAATTAATTTACACAGGTCAAACAAAAATTTAAAAAATGTCTGGGTAAAAATATGTTTCAAAAATTAATGCCGTCATAATTTCCGGTTGCTAATAGTCGAATTTATACCGAAATTTCCATACTAATGTAATAACGGTGATGATACAATGCTTGGCTTTACACGCAGTACCGTATATAATCTGCCGATGGACAAATAATGTTCTCTATATTTTTATAATTACGAAGGAAAATCCGCCCTCGTCGATAGTCGTGTTTGCCACCGGCGATAACTTCATTGTTTTACAATCAACGTACATTCCAAGATAAAACTGTCTCGTGCTCTGCATTTTTAGTAGATTGATCACGTGTACGTTCATGTCCTTTAGAATTCTCTACATAAAAATGGTTAAAGATGTAGATTGCTTACATGTTTACGTTAAAAAATAAAAATATGAGAATTCTACAACAATACAATAGATATTTGTTAAGATGGATTCGGAGAAGAAAATAAAAATTACAACAAAAATTAAATTAAAAGCAATCAAGAAGGTGTTCGTTCATGAATTTCACTCTCCACCAGTTATATACAGCTGCTTTATTAATTAAAATAGAAAAAAAGTTTTACGACACAATTTGTTAAAGATCATAGGATAAAATTACTTTTTGCTTTACGGAGTTTTGGTTTCCGCGCACCGATGTGTAGTTTTTTTTACTTTAAATACAACACACTGTATATTTTTTAATTTTGTAGATTCCAAATTCAATTCTCTTTAGATAATTTAAAAGGTTTTATGTACATAAAATCAATAGTTTTTGAATTATTTACATTATTTTGAAAATATTGACGGTAACCGACTTTTAACAAAATATTACTCCTACTATTTAGCGATTTAACAACGTCAGCGTAAAATAATTTGGTAGTTTTGTTAACAATAGTTAAAGTGCCTTCTAAACAATTAAACTTTTTAAATAATACACAGGGTGTTTGTTTTTGTCGGTCCATGTAGCTGAATTTTAAAGACGAATAAGTCGATGTTTTTAAATGGAATGCCCTGTACATTTTCGTGTAGCTGTAGATAATGTGATTGTCTTTAAAAAATAATAAGGGTGTATTACGTCCAAAACTAATATTGCTCGAGTTATTGCCGTTTTAATGATAAAGTATGGCTAAAAAAATTTTTTTTCACTACTAGTAATATAGCGTAGCATTATGACGTATATTAGAATGCCGTGAAATTCAATTTCTCTACCTATGCATGGTTACAGGTAAACAATTTTTCATTATTAACCACTGGTGAATAATGAACAAATTTATATTTTTTGATAATGCTGTTGTAGTTTTAAAGAAAAAAAATTATAGGACGATTTAGTATGATGGAGAAATTCTCTTTATTGGTATTTTAGCATTTAAAACGTTGTTTAAATAAATTAATTTAATTTTAAAAACTTTGGTGTATTTAAATAACACGACTTTCGCGCCGTAATAAATGACGGTTGTCAATATCCACACCGTCGATTGACACAACGTAAAAAAGAGAAAAGTTTTAATGTCAGTATTTTAGATGAATCATCGCTTAAAAACAATGTTTTTTAATAACAATAGTGATTTAGCAAGATGAGTAACACGCAGATTCAATATTTCTATAGAATAGATAGGTCCTTAACTTTTTATATTTTAGGTTAGAAAGTGCGTACATAACATAAATGGGTTTGTCTTACTAGTAGTGAAAAAAATAGTATATACACCACGGTAGAGAAATCTTATAGCCTTCGGGCCCTTAGAAATAAAAAATTATTTACGCTTTTCTTTGGAACAGGTCCAATTAAATGATTTAAGTAGGGGAGACCGGGGATGAAAGTAACATTTTATTTGTTTTTATTTCTTTTCTCAGAGAGTATAACAAGTGTGTTACATCCAAATTAATTTAATGATAGATTGGACATTTGTCTTCCCTCTAAGACATTTATTTCATTTGTTTCGTAAAGCATACGTGAGAACAATTTTTTTCTGTAGGAACACAGCTGTTACTTCCAACCTCTACGTTGGGGCTAAAAGTAAAAATCAATGATCGGTGTAAGTTGTAACGGCAAAATAATTTATACAACTCATAAGTAGTAGGTAAATATATTAGTACTCATCAATAGAATTAATATTTGATTCCAAAATACACATAAGCAAAATGAAAAATATTAAAAATACTCTTTGGTACAATACAAAATGAAAAGTGAACATTACCAATATTCAAAAATGTTAAACTAAAAGATATAACAAATTGGAAAGTTAATCTGACAAGTTTTGTATGTTCTGATCTACGAAGAAAACCACTAAGAGTGAACATTTGCAAGTGAAAACATTAATTGGGGTTGGTTGTAACACTGTTACTTTTGACCCCAAGTGTACACAAAACAACGTCAAATTGTAATGCATCCACCAATAGCCAACAAAATTTAGAACATAATAATCTGGGTACTTTTTTGTTCCTCTTTTAGAAATCGCCTAAAAGTCACTCGACCGGTGAAACAACGCATGCATTAACGTTTTGGCTGAAAATAATGACTCTGGCTGGCAAAAACTTAACCTCCATGACAGATAAAAACTAGAAATGTAGGTAGGGAGGTGGATGTAAATGAACATTGCACAAGCGCTTAGGGCGAAATATAACAAAAATTAAAGAAACTATAGGCACTGTTACAACCTACCCGTGTTACTTTCATTCCCGGTCTCCCCAACTTTGTCCAAAGAGATTATTTATTCATTCTTAACCAGTTTGCCAAAGAAAAGGCTAGAAAAATGAATTTTAAAGTTATACATGTAATAGGGTAGGTACTTTTGTTTTTTGTTTATATGGGTTATTTTAATTTTGTATGCATTTTACGTTTTTATTTGTTTATTGGTGTTACATTGGCTTTTTCTAGTTCTAAAACTTTTTTAAAACTTTACCGGTCATCCAGCTCCCGCTTCCCCGCCCGTGTATTTTCTTATAATAAAGGGTGCGTCGTTATTATTAGTAGCCCACGATCGCCAAATATCTTAGGACGGCCCTGATCATTGCCTAACACAGATTGAATCTACATCAGCATCAATAAAGTTTGTTTAGTTTAAATGACACATCAGCGACAGAAGCGTATGTACCACTTCACGTAGATAGTTATAGGTAACTAACTTTTAAAAAGAGTTTCCAAAACTTTTTTGACGTGGGCACACTCGATCAATACGATATTTTTATAGTACAACTTAGCACAAAAGCAATTAAAAATTCGTGCACTCGCAAATTACAAAACTGCACATCTCTTCACTAAATTTTATTATTCTTTCCGAAAAATTGGCAGCCCCTGAGGTTAGCAATGTTGGGAAACACTGCTCTAAAGTACAGCAACTCAGTGCACCATAATTTAATGGTATACTGATTAAACTATTATAGTCAAACAGTTGTAATGCTGATCTATCTACTTCGTCTTAATTAGACTGAATTATTTAACAAAGCAGAAATAATATAAAGCTAACTAGAGCAGAAATAACAGACGAAGTATTTCAATCAGTGTTATTATAACAATATGTGAAAGAACGCTTGTGAATGTTTTTCAATAAGCCAACAAATTTTTTAGGGTTTTTGAATCTAATGCCTTATAATTGGGTGGGTATACAAAAAAATTTAATTATAAAAAATTCCAATACACATTAAAGAACTTTTACTAATGTTTTTGTACTTCCAAATTTTATTTAAAATCTGTACTTTTCAAACAATAAACAAATGATTTGGTGAATGTAAGGTCATGTGGGAAGCTACCAGAGGGTGGTACCGTGTGGTAGCCGTTTACTAATACTTTACTACTAGGTTTATCATCTAGGGTTTAACATTTAACACACCACATACCTACATAATTATTAACAATTTTAGATGTTATTTACATAGTTTCAAATCTAGTGATTAGATCCGTTGCGATGCCGGTGTGACGCTTGAGACGGTTTTTCTTCGGTGGTTGGAACATCAGTTGTTTGGCTAGTCTATTTGGATAATCTCTAAGCCTTTCGGAATATTCTGTGGTGTGTTGTTTCATTTCTTCTTTTACTGTCTTAATCTGTATGTCGTGCCTGATGATGGTATTTGGAAGAAACCATGGGGCGTTGACTGCTATTTTGAGGACTTGGGATTCAATTCTTTCTAATATTTCTATGTTCCAATTTGACGCAGTTTCCCAAAGTATATAGAATCCCGTACGTCCACACTGATTTTAGGATAGTTTTGTACACTAGGAGTTTATTTTCTAGTGAGAGTTTAGATTTACGTCCAATTAACCAGTAAAGTTTATAAAGTTTCAAGCCTAATAACTTACGTTTGATAAATATGTGGCTGCGCCAGGTGATTCCACGATAAGTCCAAGGTATTTGGCCTCATCATATTGCGGTATCTGGCAGTTATTAAGGGTAATGGTGGACATCTACCTCTTTGGTCCATGAAGGTACGTGTAATGATTTTGTCTCATTAACTTTAATTTTTCACTGTTTGAACCATGTTTCTAACTTCCAAAGATGGGACTGTAGAATCGTGTGGGGATAGAACGGCCGTGTCGTCAGCAAATGTTTTCTGTAAGAAGGGTTTCTTTGGTTGGAATATTGGCAGCAAATATGATTTACGCCACCTTCCACTACAGTGGAAAGTGACCTACCTGTTCTTAGAGCCGTTCGCAAGATGGTTTTATAAATTTGCGTTATGTATCTTACATACCTACATTACTAGTAATATTAAAATTATTTTTTTTGCGCAATATACTCCTATTTTTGTTTTGTTATAGAATTTTAAGTCATACTGACAACGTTGTTATATATTACATATTTTTATTGAAATAATTCATAATTGCATTACTGAAAATTAAACTTTATATACCTACTCACGAATATTATCGTAGTGAAGAAAAAAAAACAAAATAGGTTCTAGATTATAAAACTAAACAACAACTTATCAACGTTTAAGTACCTATTTAAAATAGTCTAACCCTAACCGACCACATTTCCTGCGAACGAAAAAATTTAAACAAAAATGTCTCATTAAACTTTTGTGCATGAAAATTTTTGTAAAAAATAAAAAGCACATACAAATTTCATAATTTTAATGTAAGTTATTAAATTTAACAGTTAACAACGAAGTAACAAAACGGCTAATGGAGCCATAATCCCTTACTGCAAATTTTGCTTTAAATACACGACTTTCCTTTTACACTCTACATATACCAAAAAAGTATTCGACCCATAAGCCATAAATGTTTCGCCTTCATAAAAAACATAATGCATAAAAAATATTATAGCACAATATACGAATACACAGTAAAAAATACAAATTTAGGAAACGTGGAATTTTTACAAAAACGTGAACAATGAATGCCACTATCTAGTTCATATTTATCATTGATGTAAAATACATTTTAGTTAATCAAACTCTAACCTTATTGGCCATTTTAAACCAAGGTTTCACAAAACAAATATTAAAATGAATGTTATGTGATAGCAACATTATTTGAATGATTAAGGAATAAATACACATCTGTGTATTTAAGAATAAACATCTACTAAAATCGATGACAACACCAATTTCGGTTAAATACATAAAGCGCAACAATTTCGTAGAATTAAAACAGTTTTATTTTAAAAATAGCTAACATCGCACACAAGTTTATCTAATTAGATTTATTGCGAAGTTGTCAAATACGGCGGCTAAGCAATGTGTGCACTAGGCAATTTAATACGACGTCACACCTAGCAGCAATGCCATTATAGTATAAAAGCCATTTCGTAATTAAAATGACGCATACCTTCCACTAATTACGCTCCCACATTCTCGTAATAATATTGGTAAAGAAAGAATCTGCACATTTTCATACATTTTTTGTTAATTACTTGAAAGTATTGCGGCGGTATTGAAATGGATTTAAAATTGAATTAGGAAATCTAATGAATTAATGTTGCAACCAACTACGAACGTTGCGCTAAAATTTTAACTTTATTTAAAATTTTAAAAAATTAAATAAGTTACATTCGGGTATAGAAAATTACAAGTTGCAAAAAAAATGGCCTGATTATATCTCCATAAAAGGAACACTAGGAACTTTTGGTGAATCAGTTTTAAATAGAAATGGACAAGCACTCAGACAGTTTGCATCATACAATAAGTTAAAGATACGGACACATTTTTCAGGAAAAAATATATTTATAAATATACACATGGACGGGCAGAGGACAAAGATTCCTCATTGACTATAAAATTGTGAATAAAAAAATGAGCAGTCTAGTAAGAAATATCAGAGTAGGGGTGACAGGGATGAAAGTAACACGGGTAGGTTGTAACAGTGCCTATAGTTTCTTTAATTTTTGTTATACCTGTATGTCGCCCTAAGCGCTTGTGCAATGGTCATTTACATCAACCTCCCTACCTACATTGCTAGTTTTCATCTGTCATAGAGGTTGAGTTTTTGCCAGCCAGTCACTATTTTCCACCTAAAAGTTAATGCATTGTATCACCAGTCGAGTGACTTTTAATCGAACTCTAAAAGAGAAACAAAAACTTACCTAGATTATTATGTTCTATATTTTGTTGGCTATTGGTGGATGCAATACAATTTGACGTTGGAATCGTGGTTAATTGTGGATTCCCTCCAATTTGTTTTGTGTACACTTGGGGTCAAAAGTAACTGTTCCAACCAACCACAATCAATGTTTTCACTTGCGAATGTTTACTCTTAGCACACAATTGGTAGTTTTTTTGGTTGATGAAAACATACAAAACTTGACGGTTTAAATAAGCACCGACTTACTCAAAAAAATATAACAAACAGAAAACATACAATAGAGAAACAACATCTCAGTTGGTTACGAATGTAGTGGTTGAGGTACTCTGCTGATAAACCTTACGAATTCTTCTTCAAGGAATCAAACAACCAGGCTATTCCTTTCCAAGCAATCAATGCCAAAAAAAAACGTAATCCTACAGAAAATGTACCTAGACTTCCGCTTTTGTATCTCAATAGGAAAAAAACTGATATCAAAAAAACTAAGGGATCTAATGGATTTACTTTGATTAATACCGCCCTTTTATCACGAATTGTATATTCATTTACAAGAAGTAATAGGGCAGTACGAGGAGAACCATGATCAGTATGATGAAGATATGGAATTGAGATGCATTAAAGAGGGTGAAAATTAACAAGTGTTACTTGGAAAGGAAGGCAAGTTAGTCATGGACTCTCATCCATTTTTTGCAAAAAAAAAAAAAAAACAGGGAGGCCCAGCAAGAATAATGCTTTAGTGGCAATAACCGGAAACGACAGTGGTTGAGACAAGACAAGAATCACTAAAAATAAGGGCAGCAAATCCTACAGAGAAATATTGTAATATAGAAACTGAAAGCGAGGGTGTATAAGAGGCAATAAATAAAAAAAAGACAGGCTATAAAAAAAGTGTCAATTTGGAACTTTCTTGTAACTGTAAAAGGAATAAACTTGCTTGAAAAATAATATTATATGATTAATTTTCTTTGTCCAATACTTTTATGTATAATTGCCACTTTCGAGTGTTGTATTGTAGAAATTAATAAAGATTTTATTCGAAATAGCATTTTTTATTAATGCCTAATATGGCCCATTTGAAGCTTTATTTTGTATTTGGAGAATATTTGTTTGTGCAATAGTGACCTACGTTTTTTTTTTTTTTTTTTGTTAAAGGACATAATTCAAGTTCATCACAAAAAACAGCATTATGCAAGTAAACAAAACATAATTTATACAGCGTTATGAAAAAATTCATAATTTTAAATAAGTTGTATTTTCATTGTTCAAGACTGTTAGGCCACTTTAGCAGTAAACGCCTAAATTTAAAGTCAATATTCGGCCAATTAATCGGCAATCAGCTGATAAAATAAGGCCGATTGGTCGTTCAATTTGCTTATTGATGCATCCCCAAATTAAAACAAAAGCAATCTTATTACTTGCCAGTTAAACAAACAACGATGACAAAAAGTAAAATGGAACATTTTTGTTTTAACAGTACAAAGAAAATTATGTAAAATATGTGGAAAACTTTTTTTAGATCATAAAAATTGTTTGTGTTTTATTTGAAAATACCAAATAGCCTGGTAATAACCCACCGTTTTACGTCCGCATCTTTCCGCGAGCAAATATAATGTGATTTATGGAGAAAGATTGAAAACTATATAATGCAGGAAGTTCCGCAGGTGATCTGAGAAGTTTTACTGCACCCCAACAAATAAAACTTTTTTTTTTAATTTTATTAGGTCTACACTATTGATCACATATACATTATGTATTTTACACAGTAAACAATCTAATCTCCATCCTAATTTTTTAATTTAATATTGTGTGCAAAGTTGACACTGTATTAGCATACCTAATGATGGTTTAGGATTTAGGTATTCATGTATCAAGTTTTTTAAAAGAATAACTTTCTCTTTTAAAACAAGTATATGTGGCGGGGTGAAACGTAATGCCTACTAATTTTTTTAATGTAGAAATTTGTGTGAGCACATGAATAAATCAGCACAACAAACTTTGTTTAAGTTTATACTTTATTTAGACTGTCAAAAAAGTACTTAAACCCATGAGGACCTTAGAGACTGCGTCATGAACCATAATGAGCAGAATTTTAAGATATCAATATTTTTTTTGTATATATATGGTACCTCAAAGTGTCCTAAAAATGTAAAAATAGACGAAAAAGGTACAATTTAACCCTGCAGCGGTGGCGCCGGGTCTCTCAGACTCGAGCGTCACAAGATTTTGTGTAGAAAGGCGAGGGGTGGAAGTACACTTTACCGCCTTTCAGTACCTTCCTAAAATTCACTATATTAGCGATTAGTGCAGAAAGAACAGTGCAAATTGTTTTTATTCAAACTTTTTGAAGCCTTTTGGGTCTGTCAGACCCGGCGCCACCACTAAGCGAACGTTCATATCGTTCAATATTCCACGAATAGGCCTGTTTTTATCGCTTTTGGTAAGTAATAAGTGTACCATTTTCAGTAAGTTGAATTATAAATTAATGTTAATCACAGAAACATGAGTTACGAGGATGAACAGGCGCGATTATTGCGTTTATTAGAAGAAGTAGGCATTGAAGCTGACGAACAATTTGACGACGAAGAATTCGAAGGAGAAGAAGATAATGTTGAGGCACGTTTGACTGATACAGACATAGAGCAAGAAGGAGAAAGCGATACCGAGAATTTACCACTATTAGCAAAAAAAAAACACGAATTTCCAGCTTCATCGGAAATTACTTTTAAAAAATGTGTAAAAAAAATTATGTCTGAAGAATGCAGAATTTCGCTGCCCTGCGTGTGTGACACTGCCAGAAACTTGTTTATAATGTCTCATAATGTGTTATATAAAGAAAAAAAAATTTTTTTTTGTATTTATATCATTCATGAAATTAATTTTTAATTTTAGTTTACATATGTAATATTTCTTCCATTGTAAGGTCACATTGGTATTTTTTGAATTTCTTATAACAAAATTATGTGACCGCTTTAAAAAAAAAAATCTATTTATAAAAAATATACCTGGACAACAGGAACACTCACAAAAAACACAAATTTTATATGGTTGGTAATTAATTACATTGTTTTTAATAGTGGGTCTGTCAGACCCAGCGCCACCACTCGTGAAATGCAAAAGGGCGCCACCACTCCAGGGTTAAAGCTTTTTTTGTCTTCCTTTCGATTATTTACTAAAAACATTTACTTTTATAATTAGCAAATGATATATGTATATGTATATATTTATGTATTTTAATTCCTCTTTAAAATGATTAAATGTACCCATAATAGGTGAAACAAATATACCTATAATAAATGTTTTATTTTAATTTTAGGTACTTTAAGTATTTAATATGTGGCAATATTGTGATCCCTTGCTTTAATATTTTTTTCCCTGTTTAATATTTTATAAGGTTTTCTAATACAAGAGAGTTAGCTGGTTTAAAACAAGCCTTTTAATGTAACGTTTTAAAGACATTTCCAACATGTTTCGACGATTAGGTTTGTCGTCATAATCAGGGCTAAACATTTTTAATAAATTTAGTTAGACTACATAAAGCAAAGGTTTTTTTTTTAAACATGATGTTCTAAATAATCTCTACTTAAATAGTTTTTTCTCTGTTACATTACGTATGCAAAGGTTGATTAGCCTCAGATTATTTAAAACACAGGACATCATATCTTCGTTATAAAGAATGTCGAAAATTCGTAAGGAAAAGATAAAACTGTAAGTGTTTTGTCTTTATCTTTCAATTGTTCCAAAATTACCGCTGTCTACCTTCATAGCCTACTCGAAAATATTACGTTGCTCTAATAATTTACAATAAAATCGCGATATCTCGAAAAGTATCAATTTTTAAACTTGATTAATGTTTTTGAAAGACAATCGAATTTTCTACAAAACTATGTAAAAACGAACAAGGTGTTTTTTCAAGACAATTCAGTTAACGATGTTTAAAGTTTCACAAGGTTGACCAAGCGTAAAGAAAAGACCCTGTAAAATATTTTTAAAATGTAGCTAGCGCAAAGTGTTAATAATTGTTTTGTCATTCTAATTTTCAAACGAAATTCCACTCCTGTTTTAAGGAACTTTAATGTTACAAAAAAATTAAAAGTGCTGTATCGCTCAAATTTTTTATAACAATGTTACTTTTATGAAAATGGTTAACTTAAGACCAACAATACCAAAATACATTTTTTAAGTAAATTTTAAAAGGAATCCAAAAATATAATAATATAAAGAAAATTCTTTTAAACATTTCCAAGTTTGAGTCCGTTACCGGTTGAACCTAAAGTCGTTTTGCAACCTCAGTATTTTCATCGAATCCGAAAAATACGATAACGCTTAGATACAGAATCTCATTGTAGTCAGTATCTTTAATGATGTTTTAGATATTTGTCTATTTCCATATTTTTGCGCATTTTTGTATATCGTTTTATATAGAATTTTACTTAATATTATTGGCATGATAATATAATCTGTCACCTATGAGTAATAAAAAAGTTTAAATTGTCTAAAAAAGTATTCTACAGTAGCCTAGAAAACGTTTGCAAAGATTGAAACAAACAAATACCGCTATTCAATTACTCGTTTTTCTTAATCTAAAAATATCTGTTTGTGTAAATATATCCAAAAATAAAAGAATGGTCAAAATGAGTTTTCCGGATTTTTCGAACGTATTTTTTTCATTTTAAAAAGGTTTTGGATTGATAGAACTTTTAAAACAAAATTATATCAGATTATTTACATGTAAATATGTGTTTGTTAAACTGTTTCAGTAACTCTTGCAGTTTTAAAATCACTACAACGGTAAAATTATTCTAAACATACTGTATAGATTAATAAAAATGTTATGTTTCTCTCGTTGAAAATGTAAATAATACATGCAAATTAAATGCGCCACGGGGTGAAAAATTGTAAACACGTACAATGCTTTTTGCAGTTTATACTTAAAAGCCATTTCATGTCTTCACACGAACTATCATCGTCAGAACCAATTTTATGATTTTAAGTCGTCGCGCTGTTAATTAAATCAAGAAAGCAGAACCGAATATTAAGACCAAAAAATTTTCAGCACTTAAGTCATTATTACAACTACATCAATTATTGTTCGGTTATCGTTTTCTTTGCCCTTAAAAACGCTTTCGTAGATCTAGCGAAATTGAATTTGTTTAATGCTTAAATAGAAAATACAAACAATAGAAAAGAGCTTAACAAAAAACAAGGAAATACATTTATGTTTTATAGACTTGGAAAAAGCATTCGATAAAATCAAAAGAAAAGACGTATGGATGGGCCTAAGAAAGAAGGGAATAGAAATAGAAACAATTGACATAATAAAAGCGATGTACGAAAAAACAGTTAAAATATTGTAAGAACGCAATATGAAGAATCGGAAGAGTTTGAAACAAAAGAGGGTCTAAAACAAGGATGCGTGCTCAGCCCATTATTAATCTCAGTAGTTATAGATGGGGTAATTAAAGAAGTAAAACAAAAAATGAGACCGTTTCACCTAGGCAACTGGAAAATGGAAAAAATTAACATAACGGAGCTAATGTTCGCAGATGACATGGTCTTAGTCGCGGAAACAGAAAAAAACCTGCAACATAATTTAGAAACTCTAAACCTGGAATTGGAAAAAATTAATATGAAAATAAATACCGAAAAAACTAAAACTATGATCGTTACAACAGAAAACAAAGGGCATAGCATCACTTTAAATGGGCTTAGGTTAGAACAGGTAGAAAGCTTTAAATATTTGGGAGTGATCATAGAGAATAATGGAGGAATGGACAAGGAAATAAGCGAAAGGACAGGAAATGTGGGAAGAATATTCAACAGTTTAAGAACAACATTTTTTGGAAATAGAGAAGTCCCAAAAACAACAAAAGTAGAAGTGGTCAAAAAGGTAGTAACTCCGGCACTTTTATACGGAAGTGAAACGTGGGCACTAACAAATAAAAATAGTAGCCGAGTGAATGCAGCTGAAATGAGATTTCTAAGAAAAATCCAAGGAAAAACAAAAAAAGACAGAATCAGAAACGAAACATATAGAGAACAATTAAAGATAAAATCAGTTGAAACAAAAATACAGGAAAGGCAGCTGGGATGGTTGGGTCACATTTATAGGATGGAAGAAGAAAGGTTAACCAGAAGAGCATATGAAGCAAGAACACAGGGAAAAAATAAAAGAGGTAGACCGAGAAAAACCTTACACGACGAAGTTAAAAAAGCAGCAGCGGATAGAAACATCAAATGGAAAGACATAAAAAGGCTAGCACAAGACAGAAAAACATGAAAAAAAATCAGCACAACACAACTCAACAGTCCTACACCTAACAGTAGAAGGACTCATGACTAAATAAAAAAATAATAATAATAAAAAAGTCATTATTACCACTACATCAATTATTGTTCGGTTATCGTTTTCTTTGCCCTTAAAAACGCTTTCGTATATCTAGCGAAATTGAATTTGTTTAATGCTTAAATAGAAAATACCGTTTCGATTTCCATGCATTTGACGTTTGAATATATTGACAATTCGAACATTATTAAATGGTTTTTCAAGGATAGGAATTTAATAACTGTAGACAATTTTTTGTACATAATAAGCCACCACAGGTTAATGTTGTTTCAAAAATAGAGGGTGTAGCCAGAGCCGCCGTAACCCGAAGCCGCAAGAGGTGCACCACAGCCGGACGCAGATTTTGGAAGACGGAAAATTTGTAGGAATGCTGAGTAGTCAATACAATAAATAATATATTAAACATTCTTTTAGAATTATTCCATGTTTTATTTAAATGCATTTTTCAAATAAAGTTGGTTGTCAACAAATAAAAAACTGTTATCAGTAATTTGTGATAACTATAAATATTGTCAAGCTCCCTTCGTTATTCTGAGAAAGTAAACTTTTGTAGATCTGATATTAAATTTTTAAAAAAAGTTAAATGCAGCCGAAACAATTGCTGAAGAAATTGATATTGATACCGACAAAGATTTTTCCATGCCAAAAGTAGTTGGGCCACGTGAAAAAAGGAATATCTAGTCGGAATATTCTTCTTCTTGTTTTATTCTGTAGGGTCTGTCAGAGATGTATGATGTTAAGATCAGGGACTGAGAACGGAACGAAAACGAAAACGTTAAACGAAATTAACCAAAAATACAAAAATTTTGCACATTTCTTTACAAATTCAACCATCTTCCAAACTCCAATGGTTTTCAGGATCCCAATTTTCTTTACGTTAAAACATTAAACCTGCATATCTATAAGCTATTTAAATTTATTTTTAGGACGTTGGAGTTAGATAAAGAGGACAAAATTATTATCTACATTTACACAATAAAAAAACAGTTTGAAGGTTGCTGATAGAAAATTCCTAACAAACTAAAATTGCTATGTATCTGTAAAATATTTATGATTTCAAAATACGTAAAGTGTCCAGAATAATGTAAACTAAAATACATATTTATTAAGGTAAAGCGTCAAGAAAAATTTCAAATAGCTATAATAGCACCAAGATAGTATGGAAGGTATTGTAGTTACGTACGTAACGTATAAGGAAGCAACATGAAGAATTTGACGGTATTTTCTTTCCACGTTTTCTTCATCGCAGTTGGTGTCGTCTTAGCCAAACCTCAGTGGGAAAAAAATACAAATGCTACAAATACGATAAATTTCGAAGGCATGAATTTAACAACGCTTTTAAACAATACTGCATTATTTAAAGATTGCATTGACTGTATTTTCGACATAGGTAATTGCAGCTCTGCTTGTGCCACAATTAAAGGTAAGTTAATTTATTATTTATCATTTAAATACGTTTTTATTTACTGTCGTATGCTGTATAACGTTAAAGCAGTAAATTAAATTAATTTGGTAAATATGGTTTAGAACTATTTAAATACTTTGCCAAAATGCAACAACTAAAGATTGTTCCAACAAGCAGTTTAAAACCGATCCTTGAATGATGCATGAACTGTTTTATTTGCATACGTGAACTATGTACTAATATATGTACTACCCAGTATTAGCCGTTGTTGGAACGCTTTTACGACTGGCCAGGGTCGTTCACAGAAAATCCGAGCCCCGGGGAAGCAATAGACAACGGGCCCCCCTTTCCTCCAAGAAAGGTATACATTTAAGACTCGCATTTTGATATACAGGGTGATCCACATACTAGGGTCACTATTGAGATCTTGTAAACGAAGAGCTACAAAGAAGTTCAAATTAGACAAATTGACAAATATTGAATTAAATGAAAGCTTTCAGTTTACAGTGCGTAAAAAAATCTACAACTTTTTCCCCAACAATAGTTTTGTACCAACAAGTGTAACTGGGTTATAAGCGATTAAAAAAAAAATCCCATTTTTAGTTTTGTTTATTATCTAGCGTACCATGGATCTTTTTTGTAACATTAAAGCATCAATGAATAGGTCTCATTTGCCTAATTTTAACTTCTTTGTGGCTCTTACCGTTTACTACGAGATCCCAATAGTGGCCCTTCTATGTGGACCATCATGTAGGTGTAGGCTGTAGACTGTAATTCTGTATAAAAATACGGGAAAAAAAATTAAAGCAAAATGCTTAATATAATATAATAACCAACTGTAGAGTTCTTCGGAATGGTTAAATCTTTTTTCTTTCTCTTTTATTGCAAGGGTATGTGCCGCCGCCCTTAGTTAATTTTTTCAATGCTGCCCTTTCCGGTGTTGTCATCAAAAGTAATTAACGAGCAAAACATTTTCATATACCTTCTTTTTTTTTTAAATTATCGCACAATTCTTTCAATTTTTATTTTCAATTGTGTGTTGCCCTCAGGCGGTGCCCGAGTTGCCTTAGTGCTAGCGAGTAGCGACGTCCATGAAAGTATTCATTTAATAATGATATTTCTTAAAAACAGATTTCACCGGGTATATACGCAGCATAGACAACACAAATGTAAATGGGTATACAAACCAAAGGCCTATGAGTAGGCCTACCATATTTTCCCGAAATCAAACCGAGACCCGACAACCTTTTTTTAATCACAATAAATTGGCACAACAAAGTGGAGGGAAGGAGACAAAATGCGATTGGGAGAGCGATGTATAGCTTCCTGAGCTCACGTTAATTATGACCAGCTTATGCGTGTAAAAATCCAAATGTTGGTACATGCTTTCATCCAAGAACTGTTTTGACCGTACAGTGACTAGTTCGTGTATTAATTTTGTAACGAATGAACAGCCGACTAAACCGACCGGTGAACTATCAGAGACTGTGTTGGAACGCGATATTGATACTGCGCACACTTGTAATCGTTTACTGTACCGTCCAAGTAGCTGTTGGAACAAACCTTAGTCATTGCACAATTTATTTTAAATTCCTAGAGACCAATAATATTATTTAAGTTTTAATTTAGACTGTACTCCCCCGTTTATTAAAGACTGTGATATTTATTCCAAAGAAAACTTATACAGGGTGTTTCTTAAGTATTGCAAAAAAATTCAGGAGGTGATTCCTTATCGAAAATTAAGGGGGATCTTTCATATAAAATGTTTTCCTTAGACGTCTCCTTTTTAAAATACACCCCTCTAAAGGGAAGCTGGAAAATTGGGTTTTTATTTTATTTCTCAAATTTGGATAATTGTAGAAGAATGATATTTGGTAGATGTTTTATACGTATTAAAAGGTTTCCCATAGTAATATTTTTAATTATCTTCCACTTTCACAGGGGGCTGAAAAGTGCGACCCCTGTTGGTTTTTTTATCAGAACGTTTTAGTGGGTTAACATTTTGCCTTTAAAACTTTTTAATTTAAAAGCTTGCTTTATTTAGAAACTTTTTTTATTCTTAAGTTTTTCTCGTAAATCTACAATTTTTGAGTAAAAATAAAATAAATAAACATGAACCATCAAACATTCCCATATTAAATGAATCATTTTAGTGGTTGCCATGGTTTGTTCATGTTCATATTGGGTAGAGTTGACAGGCGTTGTCACTGCGTAAACGGCGAAATGAATTACACCCGTCACTTCTACCCAACATAAATATAAACAAACCATGGTAACCACCAAAATGATTCGTTTTATATTGGAACATTTAATGGTTCACGTTTACTTATTTTATTTTTTACTTAAAAACTGCTGGTTTTACGAGAAAAACTAAGGAATAAAAAAGTTTCTAAATAAATCAATCTTTCAAAAAAATAATTTTTTAATTGCTAAATTTTAACCGACTAAAAAGTTCTGATAAAAAAACCAACAGGGGTCGCACTTTTCACCCCCCTGTGAAGGTGGAAGATGATTAAAAATATTACTATGCGAAACCTTTTAATAAGTATAAAACAAATATCATTCTTCTACAATTATCCAAATTAGAGAAATAAAATAAAAACCCATTTTTACCGCACACCTTTAGGGGGGTGTATCTCCGAAAGCAGAGGTCTAATGAAAAAAATTTATATGAAAAACCCCTTTAAGTTTTTGATAAGGAATCACCTCCTGAATTTTTTTGCAATACTTAAGAAACACCCTGTATATTATTTGCCTTAGATTGTGCGTTAAATTTTAAATTTTTTGGAACAGATGTTTTAATTAATTTACTAGGGTAAACCATACGTTTTTACGTTGTTTTTTTTTTGAAACTTCAAACGTAAATATAACAACATAGAACATATAAAGATTGGCAGTACCATGTTTTCTTCTTGGAGGCAATAGACTCGCGGCACACCGCCTCGATATCATCTAATGTTTCGAAGCTGCAGCCACACAAGAAATGGATCATCGCTCGCAAAAGATGAAAATCGATAGCGCAAGGGCCGGACTGTATACAAGATGCGGCCTAAGTTCAACGGCGGCAAGTTTTCGGATCTTTTCCTTCGTCTACTTGGCGGTATATGGAGGACCATCATCCTGATGCAAAAAACACACGCTTTCGGTTGTCCAAGACCGATTTTTCAGATTAACACTGCATACAATCGTTCCAGTTGTCCAAAATTCAAGTTGGCGTCAAGGCTCGGTTGTTTGGAACCAACTCAATGAGAATTATGCCTTCAAAATTCTACCAAACACACAACATTGCCTTCCTCGAGTAATTGTCTCATATGGCCCCAAGTTCAGCTATTTTCCACGGATCAAAGCATTGATTTTATTTGTTTCGGTTACAAAAACAAATCAATTTTTCATCGCAGGTGGCAATTCAACGATTGAAGTGATCGTCACGAGTATTTTAGAGCAGCTTTTGGCGGGTGTCTGTGTATGTTACGATCAATGTAAATAATTGGGCATTATTTATAATGCCCGGGCAATTTAAAAAGTGCCCAATGGCATATGACAAAATGATAAATTATATAGAAAAGATTACATTGCCCGGGCATTATGAATAATGCTGGAAATCGAGTGGGCAATTTGAGAAAAATTTTATTCATAATTCTCTACATACAAAAATAAGACGATATTATATTAAAACAAATTTTTAAATAACTAGTTCGAAATAAAATGAGGAGCAGCGATTGCGCAAAACATTATTTTATGGACATAGAGAGTCAAGTTAGAGGTCGGTAAAGTTTTTTTTTAAAGCAGCATAAATAAAGGTACGCTAAAACGAAACTAGTTCGAAATAAAATGAGGTGTAGCGTTTGCGAAGCACTATTTTATGGACATAGAGGTTCAGGTTAGAGGTCGGCAAAGTTTTTTGTTTTTTTAAGCAGCAAAGAACTGAAAACAATCTTGACTCGTTAAAGTGCAAGATGGTACAAGCGACAAGCCACCGAAAATGGTTGCTGATTGGCCAACGAGAATCACACCATACGCACCTTGCCAAATTGCTGTCAATTAATTAAAGTGACCAGAGAAATAATAGCAGTATTTATAATGACCGGGCAATGTAATAAATTATCCTAGATTGTCGTAGACAAATACAAAATTATTAAATTGCCTGATTTTATCGGTCATTATTTATAATGACCAAGCATTATGAAAACTGCCCTGAATAATCAAATTGACCGTAACATATACATGGCGTTGAGCTTGGGCAGCGGTCAATTTTTGTAACACTACATTACAGCGTTTTTTGACGTTGTCAAACGCATGAAGGTGTTCTGTCTGTGGAATGCTGATTCAGTGGACAATCGGCGTAAGCTAGATGATGAATTTGCTTCGACAACTTCTGAGTTATATATACGGCGAAAGCTGGTTGATGTATTTGCCTCGACAGCTTCGCTAAGGACTTCTGAGTTTAACAAGACAGGGCGATCGGAGAATGGCTGATGCTCGAGGATGCCCCATCGTTGTAATTTTTGAACCGGTTTTGCAGTCCGTATATCTTCTTCGCCATTTTTGTCGTTTTGAAGTCCTGTTACCAGTAGTCATGTAAAAAAAATTGAGTTTCCTATTTTTGCATGTTTTTTCCTACACCAATATTATGATAAAATACAATTAATTAATTAAAATTGATATACGCTCCAAGAGCTACAAAATGACCTGAGGTAATGAATGAAGAACATATATAAATTAAATAAATTAAAATACTTACTCGAAAAATTACTTTCAAAGCAATATACAAAAATCGAAACTACTTATGGCTTACCCTAGTTGTCAATTTTTCTGTAGAAAAATACTCGATTTATATTTCTTGATTCATAATTCTTTGCAGAGATTATTCCCTCAGCTTTAAAGACTTCTTATGCAGCTTACAGTCAACTTGAAAAACAAATTATGGGCGTGTTTATCAACTTTGTGTATTATGCAACACCCGATGTTTACAGTAAATTTAAAGAAAAATTTGATCCAGAAGGCAAATTAATACCTAAGTTTAACAAAAACATGGCCGCAGCAGGTATCATGCTTCCTCCATTTGTTAAGCTAAAATGATATATGTAAAACAACTGTCTTAATACTTTTTAAAACGTATTACCAAGAAATATATTATTTTTATGTATAACCAAGTGTTTGTTAAAAAGTAAATTTAATAAAATGTATTTTAAAAAACTTCTGCTGTGTCATTATTCTTATAATATTATATCCTTAACATTTTCGCTGCGACGGCTGACTATAGTCGCCTTCAGCGAAACAACATTGTATTACACCAACAGCGACTAAAGTCACCTCCGCAAAACTCCGTACATTTATTCTTAACTTGCAGTTTTGATATATTGTTACATATTGCACGTGTCATCAGGTAAAAATTCTTAAATTTAATTAAGTGTTAAAAAAAACTAGCATTCCCACGCCTAGGGATAACATGCAAACTATAAATTAAACCCAAAGCATTATGTGGTTTTTAGAAGTTTTATAAATAATCAGTCACTAAAATATTAACAATCATAGCATTTTGACACGAATTATCAAAATTCCAATAAAGGGCATAGTTTGACCATCTGGGCGTAGATAATTGCACGTTTCGCATCCATGAAAAAAACTTAATTACGCTTTTTTGCCTTTATTAAAACAATTTTAAGAAAACAGGATTTGTACATTATAACATATAACTTTGCTTACATAAAATAAACGTTTTCAGTGCTCAAAACTACTGTACATCGACAAACGTATTTGACACAGGTAATAAATACCAATAAATAGGTAACCGAAATTCAAAAAACATGGCGGAATTTTTATACTGTCCTGCTATCTCTATTATTTATCGTCAACGACAACCCGTTTGATATTTAGTTTGCAATCCAGTTCAAGTAACTAACAAATATTTTTGTGATCTCTGTTGAACTAATACATAGTTAAAAATAGATATCGGCTGCCATGGGAGAGTGAGTACACCAGCGCGTCGTATCGTACATCGTATCAATAAGCATGTTTTAGCGGAGACGGCGTTTCGTTCAGCGGCGTGCTCTAGCGGAGAGAGCGTTCGGCCGAGACGTTGTAGCGGATAGGACCGTCGCGACGTAGAGAAAGGGTTAAGTGTGTGGTGAGGTTTTTCATTCCCGAGCCTAAGTACTTTAATCTTCAATCTTTAATAAAATTTGCTAAATTTGTGTCTATTGGATTCATAAAAATTTACGCATCGCAAGTGTATAAACATCATAAGAAACCAATACCACATGGGAATGGGAAGGCGATGCATAGCTACCAGAGGTCACGTTAAATGTAAACAGCGCATACGTGTAAAAATCCCAGCGCTAGTTCTTGCCTTCGTTCATGTACTGCTTTTACCGTCTACCAACTAGTTCATGAATTGATTGGATAACTTCTGGAACAGCCGACTTACCGTCGGATAAACTATTAGAGAGTGTGTAGGAACGCGATATTGATACTGCGCCGAATCGTATATAGCCTTGCTGGAACCAACCTATACTCTTGCAGAGAATTATCACGAAATTTTAAAGTTTCTTAGACTGTTGCTTTTAAGTAAAAAATTTAAAAAGGTGCCCAGATTATTTTAAAATGATAAATATAATAAAACTGTCCGCATGAGTGACAGAATTTGCTTAATTTCAGAAGTAGAATGTGACAAATGTAATCTACTTAAGACAATACCTTAGAAAGTATCTTTAAAATAATTTAAAAAAAGAAAGAGTCCAATTCAACATCTTTTTTGTTTTAGTGGTTTGATTATTAATTTTTAAGTGGCATTTTAATGACTTAAATTACATTCCATACATATGTTGCTTTTTACAGTACCGTTATTTTGATAGGTGGTTTTTATTATCATAGTATATATCTAGCGGTGTTAGCATCCCCACCACTGCCAAGTATAAATACAATACAGCGGCGTCACAACATCATCCCTACATTGGTTACATTTAATAAATAAAACATTTCAACATAACACACAAAATTACATTCCTTAACAGTAATCAATATTAATTTTTAGTTTTCCAATAACTGAAAATTAAGCAACTTAAAAAACGCGTTTTGACGAAAACCTGTAGTGCCTTGGAATTATGCTATGACAACTGCTCAGCCTAATGTCACTTATACTGTCACTTTGACGAGAAATTCATTCTTAATTATCCTTTATATTTTATCAAACATTTATTTTACACAATTAGTTATGTTTTCATTCCAAGAAATAAATAAAATGATGATTAAGAATAAACTTCACGTCAAAGTGACAGTATTAGTGACATTAGGCTGGGCAGTTGTCATAGAATAATTCCAAGGCAGTACAGATTTTTGTCAGAACGCGTTTTGTAATTTGCTTAAGTTTTAGTTATTGGAAAACTAAAAATTAATATCGATTACACTTATGGATATATATATATATATATATATATATATGCAAAACGTCAAACTTGCCTCCGTATGTATACGTGTAAAAGTATTACTCGCCTCCGAAAACGGAGGCGAGTAAGTAAAATCGGAGGCGACTAGGTATCCCCGTGTATATGTGATTTAAATGCTTAAAGACGTCACGGACAAGCGGATAGCGAATTTTATGGTGGAGGCTAGTTCGATGGTTATACATATACAGTTATACACTTGAGTTAACAGAAATGTTATTAGGTGGCGCCACCAACTAATACGCATATACACGTCCATAGACATGCTTGACTGACAGACCTCCACACACACAACACACTTTCTTGCCACCGAAACTTGGCAAACGCGCAAGGAGGCACATTATTAGTATTTTGTATGTATGCTTATCAGAAATAACCATTGTGGTGTTTGAAGAGGGTTTTAAGTGGAATAGCGTAAAACAAGTGGCGGGAGCACATTTAAAATTAGGACTTAGTGGTATCACACAAAATTATATTCTGGATGCAAATTGATCAATACTTACTAAAAATGAGTAATCCTTAGTAAACAACTTCCAAATTAGAGCAATTAATAAGAAATTAATCTTTTAACATCTAACAAGTGAGGTGTCTAGATTTAAAGCCCGCTATGTGACTTTTTAGATCCAAAATCTGCTAATAAATATTTGCAATTTAGATGATGAAAACAAACGAATTTTATCTTAATTCTGTTTCTAGATATTCGTAATAAAGTATTAATTTAAAAACGTTACTGAACTTGATTATTAAATTAAATAAAAAAATAATATAAATTATTTTTTCTACAGTTAAAAAAAACTAGTGAAAAATTTAAAGCGGGTTTTGAGTTGAAACTCTTCAAATGTTAGTTAATTTTTATGCAATTTGTTGTTTATGTATTGGTTTGTTAGTAAATTCGAAGCATCCGATCTAGGTGATACTAAAATTGTGTAAAATGATTATAATTTATTTGTCCAAATGTTATGGTATAAAATGAAACAACTTTTGCTGTAATAGTCATTATTTATTGACAAAAGAAATAGGTGATGTAGATTGGAACTTGGAATTTAAAAAAAATCAGTTTGTGGAAGGGGTTACTAACTTTTCTTTTCAAAAGAAATAGGAACAATAATTTTTGTAGTAATTTAAAAATTAAACATTACTTTTGACGAGATTTACTTTACTTACTTTAATAATTTGTATATCGTCGTTGTTTTAAATATTTTATAAGAATTTTAATGTTCAATTTTTAAAATTAAAATTTAAAGAAGAAATGAGTTACAATAAATTTATTTAAATGGTTTAATAATTGAAATATTTATCATTAAATTGGATTTGAAAGTAAAAATGTTTAATTAAGCAGTTAGATTTAAGCTCTAAAATATGTACATATCGCCCGTCGCTCTCATTTTTGAGATAAGTCGTAACAAAGTAGGTGTACTGGAAAGTGTACCTAGAATGATCAGATTAGAGCTTGTTAGAAAGTTTTTTTATTTACATTAAAAAATTAATTGTGCAATTCAATTTAATTTGAATTTTTTAATTTATTTTTATTTGTTTTAATTAAATGATTTTTTTGTTTTGTTATTTAGATAGAAAAAATTTTAAAATTATAGTTTATTAGTAAAGTGATTAAAAATTTAAATATTTTGAAAATTCAAATGTTTATAAGAAGAATTGATTTTTCGTACCTTGTGTATCAGGGTTTATTAAATGGAAATTTTTGAGATAGTTTACCCGAATGAAATAAGAGTTAGTTAGTTATTTATTTTATTGTTAAATAAATATTTTTAATAGTTAACTGGTAATGAAACGTTTTTCGATTTTTAATATATCTGGTTTTTTAAGAAAAAAATTTAATTTTTCTTTTTTTTTAATTCTCTTAATTGTTTAATTGTTTAATATTAGATTAGAAATGTTGAGTGGGATTAGCTGTTCATAATACTATCCAGGGATGGAATAACGTTTTAAATCGTTACGTTATTGAATAACGTTATTTATTATTGGTTTTCGTTACATAACGTTATAAATAACATTAAAAAAATGAATTGTTATGTTATATAACGTTACATAAATGATCTTAAATAATGCGAAAAAATTCGGGAGGTGATTCCTTATCGAAGATTAAGTGGGGTTTTTATATAAAATTTTTTTCTTAGACGTCTCCCCTAAAGGGGATCGGTAAAATTAGGTTTTCATTTTATTTCTCAAATTTAGATAAATGTAAGATAATGATATTTGGTAGATGTTTTATACTTATTAAAAGGTTTCCCATAGTAATATTTTTAATCATCTCCCACCTCCACAGGGGGCTGAAAAGTGCGACCCCTGTTGATTTAAACTTTTTTTTGTAAGTTTAATTTATTTAGAACATTTTTTTATTCTTTAGTTTTTCTCGTAAATCCTACAACATAAACAAACCATGGTAACCACCAAAATGAATCGTTTTATATTGGAATATTTGATGGTTCATATTCATTCACAAAAACTGTAGGTTTAAAGAAAAAAATTAAAGAAAAAAAAAACTTCTAAATAAATCAAGTTTTCAAAAAAAAAAAAATACATTGCTAGATTTCAACCTGCCAAAACGTTCTAATAAAAAAAACAACATTGGTCGCACTTTTCAACCCCCTGTGAAGATGGGAAATGATTAAAAATATTAATATGGGAAACCTTTTAATAAGTATAAAACATCTACCAAATATCATTTTCCTACATAAACCCAAATTTGAGAAATAAACTAAAAACCCAATTTTACCGATCTCCTTTAATGGGGTGTTACTCCGAAAGGAGATCCTAAAGAAAAAAAATTATATGAAAGACCCGTCTTAATTTTCGATAAGGAATCACCTCCAGAATTTTTTCGCATTATTTAAGAAACATGCTGTACAAAAATAATTTTTAGTTGTAACTCTGAAATTATTTTTGGAATCTGAAAAGTAAATTTAAAAAATAGTACAAAATTACGTTGAGATATTATTATTTTCATTTTAATTTTTAAAATAGAGACAAAATATTATATCTTCTGAAAATAAAAAGATCGCCATATAAAAATTTAATTTATAGAAAATAACGATATAAAATAACTTTTAATGAAACGTTATCGGTTATTATAACGTTATACAGGGTGGTGCTTTTTTCGATGCTCACCATTGCTATCTTGGAAACGGTAAGAGATACAAGGTCGGTTAAATTAGAGAAAAGTTGCACATTTTTATGGCGATTGAGAATCTGAAAATAAATCCTAGATATTTTGATTCGTTTTTGATTTATTACAAAAAAACTGAAAAATGTGATTTTAGAAAAATATTATTATCTTCCCTACCACTGACTCTATTTCATTTAAACTTAATCACTTTATGTTTTTGACCGTCCTGGGTTTGATGACGTCAACAGAAATTTTCTAAGCCTTCTAGATTTCAAGTTGCGATAGTCAACTTTTTTATTTCTTATGGCCGCCATATTGGATTTTTGCACCATCAGACAGACAAAAAAATTAGCTTTTCAAATTGGTAACCAAAATACTTTTTTTCTTTCAAAAAACTTGTCGAAATTTGAAAATTTGTATAAATAATCTACAAAATCGAGAATGCTCTGAAAAACAAATTGAAACTATGATATAAATAAAAGACTGAACATTTTATTGGTCTAATGATAACAAATTGAAAATAAATTTAAAACACCAGATATAAGTAATTATTTGAACTGTTCAAAGTGTCCGCCGTTATGTATTATACAGAGGTCAGTTTTTAAATTCATTTCGTCCACTGCCTTTAGGATAGTCTGTCGCGGAATTGAGTCAAATGCATTTTTTATTTTACGACGAAGATGTTCAATATTATCCGTGGGGGTTGCATAAACAACATGTTTTACATTGCCCCACAAAAAGTAATCCATGGGCGTTAAACATGGCGATCGTGGAGGCCAATAAACAGGACCAAACGTACCAAGCCAATTTTGAAAGCGTGCATTTAAATATTCTCTTACAATTCGGGCGTTGTGAGGACCAGCTCCATCTTGCTAAAACCATTGAAGATTTTGAATGGTTAATAATGGCAATTCATCTAACATATCTTCTAAATTTGTTTCCAACAATCTTAAATATCCAGGCCCATCCAAATGTCCATCGATGAAAAAGGGACCCAGAATCGTATTATCTTAAAGACCAGCCCATACGTTCAGCCAATATCGAATTTGCGGCCTAGTCTCTCTTATTAAATGGGGATTCACTGTAGCGTAATGATGAACATTTTTCCTGTTAAACATTCCCGAGTTTGTGAATAAGGACTCGTCAGTCCATAGTATTTTTCTGGAAAATGTGGGTCTTGTTGCAGTTTTTCCCGAAACCAATAACAAAAGTTCAATCATCTGTTAGTATCACCAGGATGAAGAGTTTGTACCCTTGAGAATTTATAATCGTGGTAGTTATGTTTTTTTATTATTTTTCTGGCATATGCATCATTAATACTACACTCTTGAGCAATTTTCCGGGTGGAGTTTTCTGGATTAATTGCTATTTGAGCCAACACATTCACTTCATTAACATTAATCCTTTTCCTATACGGCCCTCGCGGTCTTTTAAACATGCCATAATTACCCAAACTTCTTGAAATCCTCGTAAACATTGTCCTGTGGGGTTGCTCTCTCTCTCTGGATATAAATTTGCGTAATTTTCAGACGCTAAAAGAGAGTTTTTACGGTTTCGAATGTAGACATCATACATTTCCTGCTTTTCTTCATTCGTAAACATCTTGATAATCAAAAAATACGATAAAGAAACTCTACGTACGTCACTTGCACGCAATCTGTCACTATTATTGATATCATAGTTTCAATTGTTTTTCAGAGCATTCTCGATTTTGTAGATTATTTATACAAATTTTCAAATTTCAACAAGTTTTTTGAAAGAAAAAAGGTATTTTGGTTACCAATTTGAAAAGCTAATTTTTTTGTCTGTCTGATGGTGCAAAAATTCAATATGGCGGCCATAAGAAATAAAAAAGTTGACTATCGCAACTTGAAATCTAGAAGGCTTAGAAAATTTCTGTTGACGTCATCAAACCAGGACGGTCAGTGGTAGGGAAGATAATAATATTTTTCTAAAATCACATTTTTCAGTTTTTTTGTAATAAAACAAAAACGAATCAAAATATCCAGGATTTCTTGTCAGATTTTTAATCGCCATAAAAATGTACAGCTTTTCTCTAATTTTAAACGACCTTGTATCTCTTACCGTTTCCAAGATAGCAATGGTGAGCATCGAAAAAAGCACCACCCTGTATAACGTTATAAAAATATCGTTACGTTATTGTATAAAAAATGAAAGTTGAATCGTTATTATAACGTTATCGGGTATCGTTACGTTACGTATTCCATCCCTGATACTATCAAAAAAAGACATCCTGTATGTAAAAATATTGATAAGTCAAAATCGGTATAATTAAAATATCTCCTTTATAATTTACATAACTGTCACTAAAAAGTTTGCATATAATTTGTTCAGTTGAAGGTTTAACAAATACGTGACCTACGGTGCGTTATTAAAATAAAATATTACGTACATAGTTCAAAACTATTAATTGACACGAATTATCCAACAATCACAATCGAAATTACCTACCTACTTGATTGTTTACAATTCGCGCGTCAAGCATATATTCACCGATTGGGATATGATACATAGCTTCTCAATGCTACTAAAGCTTGCAGAATGATGGCAACGTTGCTGGAGGCAACTTTAACATACATCTTTAGTGTTTTATATACTCCGGAGGCGACTTAACCATTCTATGAGTGGAGTTCAGTTACTATTTTGTGTTTATCACTTTTTTTGTATATAATAAAAATGAAAAATCCTTTCCCCTCTTTTGCCACCGGCATTAGTGCTACATTATTTAATTATTTTCTGCAGAATACACACAGATTAATCGATCCCTTAAGGTGGAGGCCTGTGCGTCCTTTGTACGTATGGAGGCGAGTAAGATAGGCGTGCAAATATATATATATATATATATATATATATGCAAAACGTCAAACTTGCCTCCGTATGTATACGTGTAAAAGTATTACTCGCCTCCGAAAACGGAGGCGAGTAAGTAAAATCGGAGGCGACTAGGTATCCCCGTGTATATGTGATTTAAATGCTTAAAGACGTCACGGACAAGCGGATAGCGAATTTTATGGTGGAGGCTAGTTCGATGGTTATACATATACAGTTATACACTTGAGTTAACAGAAATGTTATTAGGTGGCGCCACCAACTAATACGCATATACACGTCCATAGACATGCTTGACTGACAGACCTCCACACACACAACACACTTTCTTGCCACCGAAACTTGGCAAACGCGCAAGGAGGCACATTATTAGTATTTTGTATGTATGCTTATCAGAAATAACCATTGTGGTGTTTGAAGAGGGTTTTAAGTGGAATAGCGTAAAACAAGTGGCGGGAGCACATTTAAAATTAGGACTTAGTGGTATCACACAAAATTATATTCTGGATGCAAATTGATCAATACTTACTAAAAATGAGTAATCCTTAGTAAACAACTTCCAAATTAGAGCAATTAATAAGAAATTAATCTTTTAACATCTAACAAGTGAGGTGTCTAGATTTAAAGCCCGCTATCGCTATGTGACTTTTTAGATCCAAAATCTGCTAATAAATATTTGCAATTTAGATGATGAAAACAAACGAATTTTATCTTAATTCTGTTTCTAGATATTCGTAATAAAGTATTAATTTAAAAACGTTACTGAACTTGATTATTAAATTAAATAAAAAAATAATATAAATTATTTTTTCTACAGTTAAAAAAAACTAGTGAAAAATTTAAAGCGGGTTTTGAGTTGAAACTCTTCAAATGTTAGTTAATTTTTATGCAATTTGTTGTTTATGTATTGGTTTGTTAGTAAATTCGAAGCATCCGATCTAGGTGATACTAAAATTGTGTAAAATGATTATAATTTATTTGTCCAAATGTTATGGTATAAAATGAAACAACTTTTGCTGTAATAGTCATTATTTATTGACAAAAGAAATAGGTGATGTAGATTGGAACTTGGAATTTTAAAAAAATCAGTTTGTGGAAGGGGTTACTAACTTTTCTTTTCAAAAGAAATAGGAACAATAATTTTTGTAGTAATTTAAAAATTAAACATTACTTTTGACGAGATTTACTTTACTTACTTTAATAATTTGTATATCGTCGTTGTTTTAAATATTTTATAAGAATTTTAATGTTCAATTTTTAAAATAAAAATTTAAAGAAGAAATGAGTTACAATAAATTTATTTAAATGGTTTAATAATTGAAATATTGATCATTAAATTGGATTTGAAAGTAAAAATGTTTAATTAAGCAGTTTGATTTAAGCTCTAAAATATGTACATATCGCCCGTCGCTCTCATTTAATTTGAGATAAGTCGTAACAAAGTAGGTGTACTGGAAAGTGTACCTAGAATGATCAGATTAGAGCTTGTTAGAAAGTTTTTTTATTTACATTAAAAAATTAATTGTGCAATTCAATTTAATTTGAATTTTTTAATTTATTTTTATTTGTTTTAATTAAATGATTTTTTTGTTTTGTTATTTAGATAGAAAAAAATTTTAAAATTATAGTTTATTAGTAAAGTGATTAAAAATTTAAATATTTTGAAAATTCAAATGTTTATAAGAAGAATTGATTTTTCGTACCTTGTGTATCAGGGTTTATTAAATGGAAATTTTTGAGATAGTTTACCCGAATGAAATAAGAGTTAGTTAGTTATTTATTTTATTGTTAAATAAATATTTTTAATAGTTAACTAGTAATGAAACGTTTTTCGATTTTTAATATATCTGGTTTTTTAAGAAAAAAATTTAATTTTTCTTTTTTTTAATTCTCTTAATTGTTTAATTGTTTAATATTAGATTAGAAATGTTGAGTGGGATTAGCTGTTCATAATACTATCCAGGGATGGAATAACGTTTTAAATCGTTACGTTATTGAATAACGTTATTTATTATTGGTTTTCGTTACATAACGTTATAAATAACATTAAAAAAATGAATTGTTATGTTATATAACGTTACATAAATTATCTTAAATAATGCGAAAAAATTCGGGAGGTGATTCCTTATCGAAGATTAAGTGGGGTTTTTATATAAAATTTTTTTCTTAGACGTCTCCCCTAAAGGGGATCGGTAAAATTAGGTTTTCATTTTATTTCTCAAATTTAGATAAATGTAAGATAATGATATTTGGTAGATGTTTTATACTTATTAAAAGGTTTCCCATAAAAATATTTTTAATCATCTCCCACCTCCACAGGGGGCTGAAAAGTGCGACCCCTGTTGATTTAAACTTTTTTTTGTAAGTTTAATTTATTTAGAACATTTTTTTATTCTTTAGTTTTTCTCGTAAATCCTACAACATAAACAAACCATGGTAACCACCAAAATGAATCGTTTTATATTGGAATATTTGATGGTTCATATTCATTCACAAAAACTGTAGGTTTAAGGAAAAAAATTAAAGAAAAAAAAAACTTCTAAATAAATCAAGTTTTCAAAAAAAAAAAAAATACATTGCTAGATTTCAACCTGCCAAAACGTTCTAATAAAAAAAAACAACATTGGTCGCACTTTTCAACCCCCTGTGAAGATGGGAAATGATTAAAAATATTAATATGGGAAACCTTTTAATAAGTATAAAACATCTACCAAATATCATTTTCCTACATAAACCCAAATTTGAGAAATAAACTAAAAACCCAATTTTACCGATCTCCTTTAATGGTGTTACTCCGAAAGGAGATCCTAAAGAAAAAAAATTATATGAAAGACCCGTCTTAATTTTCGATAAGGAATCACCTCCAGAATTTTTTCGCATTATTTAAGAAACATGCTGTACAAAAATAATTTTTAGTTGTAACTCTGAAATTATTTTTGGAATCTGAAAAGTAAATTTAAAAAATAGTACAAAATTACGTTGAGATATTATTATTTTCATTTTAATTTTTAAAATAGAGACAAAATATTATATCTTCTGAAAATAAAAAGATCGCCATATAAAAATTTAATTTATAGAAAATAACGATATAAAATAACTTTTAATGAAACGTTATCGGTTATTATAACGTTATACATGGTGGTGCTTTTTTCGATGCTCACCATTGCTATCTTGGAAACGGTAAGAGATACAAGGTCGGTTAAATTAGAGAAAAGTTGCACATTTTTATGGCGATTGAGAATCTGAAAAGAAATCCTAGATATTTTGATTCGTTTTTGATTTATTACAAAAAAACTGAAAAATGTGATTTTAGAAAAATATTATTATCTTCCCTACCACTGACTCTATTTCATTTAAACTTAATCACTTTATGTTTTTGACCGTCCTGGGTTTGATGACGTCAACAGAAATTTTCTAAGCCTTCTAGATTTCAAGTTGCGATAGTCAACTTTTTTATTTCTTATGGCCGCCATATTGGATTTTTGCACCATCAGACAGACAAAAAAATTAGCTTTTCAAATTGGTAACCAAAATACCTTTTTTCTTTCAAAAAACTTGTCGAAATTTGAAAATTTGTATAAATAATCTACAAAATCGAGAATGCTCTAAAAAACAAATTGAAACTATGATATAAATAAAAGACTGAACATTTTATTGGTCTAATGATAACAAATTGAAAATAAATTTAAAACACCAGATATAAGTAATTATTTAAACTGTTCAAAGTGTCCGCCGTTATGTATTATACAGAGGTCAGTTTTTAAATTCATTTCGTCCACTGCCTTTAGGATAGTCTGTCGCGGAATTGAGTCAAATGCATTTTTTATTTTACGACGAAGATGTTCAATATTATCCGTGGGGGTTGCATAAACAACATGTTTTACATTGCCCCACAAAAAGTAATCCATGGGCGTTAAACATGGCGATCGTGGAGGCCAATAAACAGGACCAAACGTACCAAGCCAATTTTGAAAGCGTGCATTTAAATATTTTCTTACAATTCGGGCGTTGTGAGGACCAGCTCCATCTTGCTGAAACCATTGAAGATTTTGAATGGTTAATAATGGCAATTCATCTAACATATCTTCTAAATTTGTTTCCAACAATCTTAAATATCCAGGCCCATCCAAATGTCCATCGATGAAAAAGGGACCCAGAATCGTATTATCTTAAAGACCAGCCCATACGTTCAGCCAATATCGAATTTGCGGCCTAGTCTCTCTTATTAAATGGGGATTCACTGTAGCGTAATGATGAACATTTTTCCTGTTAAACATTCCCGAGTTTGTGAATAAGGACTCGTCAGTCCATAGTATTTTTCTGGAAAAATGTGGGTCTTGTTGCAGTTTTTCCCGAAACCAATAACAAAAGTTCAATCATCTGTTAGTATCACCAGGATGAAGAGTTTGTACCCTTGAGAATTTATAATCGTGGTAGTTATGTTTTTTTATTATTTTTCTGGCATATGCATCATTAATACTACACTCTTGAGCAATTTTCCGGGTGGAGTTTTCCGGATTAATTGCTATTTGAGCCAACACATTCACTTCATTAACATTAATCCTTTTCCTATACAGCCCTCGCGGTCTTTTAAACATGCCATAATTACCCAAACTTCTTGAAATCCTCGTAAACATTGTCCTGTGGGGTTGCTCTCTCTCTCTGGATATAAATTTGCGTAATTTTCAGACGCTAAAAGAGAGTTTTTACGGTTTCGAATGTAGACATCATACATTTCCTGCTTTTCTTCATTCGTAAACATCTTGATAATCAAAAAATACGATAAAGAAACTCTACGTACGTCACTTGCACGCAATCTGTCACTATTATTGATATCATAGTTTCAATTGTTTTTCAGAGCATTCTCGATTTTGTAGATTATTTATACAAATTTTCAAATTTCAACAAGTTTTTTGAAAGAAAAAAGGTATTTTGGTTACCAATTTGAAAAGCTAATTTTTTTGTCTGTCTGATGGTGCAAAAATTCAATATGGCGGCCATAAGAAATAAAAAAGTTGACTATCGCAACTTGAAATCTAGAAGGCTTAGAAAATTTCTGTTGACGTCATCAAACCAGGACGGTCAGTGGTAGGGAAGATAATAATATTTTTCTAAAATCACATTTTTCAGTTTTTTTGTAATAAAACAAAAACGAATCAAAATATCCAGGATTTCTTGTCAGATTTTTAATCGCCATAAAAATGTACAACTTTTCTCTAATTTAAACGACCTTGTATCTCTTACCGTTTCCAAGATAGCAATGGTGAGCATCGAAAAAAGCACCACCCTGTATAACGTTATAAAAATATCGTTACGTTATTGTATAAAAAATGAAAGTTGAATCGTTATTATAACGTTATCGGGTATCGTTACGTTACGTATTCCATCCCTGATACTATCAAAAAAAGACATCCTGTATGTAAAAATATTGATAAGTCAAAATCGGTATAATTAAAATATCTCCTTTATAATTTACATAACTGTCACTAAAAAGTTTGCATATAATTTGTTCAGTTGAAGGTTTAACAAATACGTGACCTACGGTGCGTTATTAAAATAAAATATTACGTACATGGTTCAAAACTATTAATTGACACGAATTATCCAACAATCACAATCGAAATTACCTACCTACTTGATTGTTTACAATTCGCGCGTCAAGCATATATTCACCGATTGGGATATGATACATAGCTTCTCAATGCTACTAAAGCTTGCAGAATGATGGCAACGTTGCTGGAGGCAACTTTAACATACATCTTTAGTGTTTTATATACTCCGGAGGCGACTTAACCATTCTATGAGTGGAGTTCAGTTACTATTTTGTGTTTATCACTTTTTTTGTATATAATAAAAATGAAAAATCCTTTCCCCTCTTTTGCCACCGGCATTAGTGCTACATTATTTAATTATTTTCTGCAGAATACACACAGATTAATCGATCCCTTAAGGTGGAGGCCTGTGCGTCCTTTGTACGTATGGAGGCGAGTAAGATAGGCGTGCAAATATATATATATATGTATAATTTAAATATTAGGTATTGGGTTTGTAAGGTTTAATTGAAATACTAGCTTATTAGCATGTTATCACAACGTTTCGATGCTATTTTTTTTTTTTTTTTTTAAAACCTCACACAATACATCCGGTCTCAGCTGGACCATGTTTTTAATATGTTAATTTGTGATCGTCTTTTAATCTTTTTTAATCTTTTTAATCTAATATAACAACATAATTATATCAAATTACAAAAACCTCAAAATTTCAACTTTGTACTTGTGCAAGGGCTTACATATACAGCTTTGGAACTTAAATAAAGAATCAGTTGAAAAAGATGCCATACCATAGCATCGAAACGTTGTGATAACATGCTAATAAGCTAGTATTTCAATTAAACCTTACAAACCCAATACCTAATATTTAAATTATCATCAAGAAAAGGTAACAATAAAAATCCAATACTATATATGTATACGTATATATATATAGCGAGTATTTGCAGCTATTGCCGCTTCTCGCATCCTAATCGCCATTTATCCTTATCGTTCCAGTAATCTTCTCGTAAACCTCTGTTTTTCATTTCCTCATCTATGTTGTTTTTCCACATCTTTCGTGGTCTCCCTCGTTTATTTATTTGTGCTGGAGTCCAGTTCCATACTTTTATTGGTATTCTTTCTTCCTTCATTCTGCGCAGATGTCCGTACCATCTTAACTGTTTTTCATTTATATGATCTATAATATTGCCTTTTAT
The DNA here is from genome assembly GCA_947652605.1 of Elmis aenea. NCBI lineage: Eukaryota > Metazoa > Arthropoda > Insecta > Coleoptera > Elmidae > Elmis > Elmis aenea. The sequence goes on from OX393576.1 coordinate 58,213,934, forward strand.
TTTCATTTTATCTCTGATGTCCTCATTTCTAACGTGATCGTACAAGGATAGGCCGCAGCATCTTCTCCAATATGCCATCTCGGCCGACAGTAGTCTTTGATTCATTGATTTGTCCCTTACCCATATCTCTGCCCCATATGTCAATACTGGTTCTATTATCGTTTTAAATATATTTATTTTTGTTTTTCTAGTTAGGTTTTTATTCCACAAGATTGGATGTAATGTTTTTATCATTTTCTTTCCTCTGCCTATTTTCTTCATTATGTCCTTGTCGTCTCTTCCATCTTCGCATATTGTTACTCCCAGATATTCGTACTGACTAACGTTTTTTATCGTTCCGTTGTCTAACTGTATGTCATGTCCTCTTCCACCTATGACCATATACTGTGTTTTCTCCGTATTTACCTCCAGTCCCCACTTCTTGTATTCCTCTATAAGTTTATTTAGCATGTACGTCATATCTTGCTGATCTTCTGCAATAACTATTTGATCATCTGCAAAGAGGATCGTGTATATCGGGCTCTCGCCCAACAGTGCTCCCATCGGACTGCATTTTCTGGTCCAATGTTTTAAGGCCGCACATAGGTACATTTGAAAAAGAGTAGGGGAGAGGCAGCAACCTTGTTTTACTCCTTTCGAAGGCGAGAATGGTTGAGAGACTTGGTTTCCGGCTATTGCGACGGCTTGGTTTTCTCTATATAGCGTTTTAACTGCGTTTAAATATATTTTATTTATGCCAGCTTGTTCCAAGGTAATCCATAGTTTTTGGAGGGGAACGGAGTCGAATGCTTTCTTTAGATCTATAAATGTAACGTGGAGTTCTCTTCCTTTAGCCAGATTCTTCTCTGCTAAGTGTTTTAACGTAAATAGATTATCTGTACAGGACCTTCCTGGTCTAAAACCGCTTTGCTCTTCTATTTCTTTAGCTTCTTTCTCTATTCTTTCTTTAAGGACTCTTCCATATAATTTTCCTACAGACGACGTTACACTTATTCCTCTATAGTTTCCGCAATCATTTCTACTTCCTTTTTTGTAAATCGAGTTTATATGAGAGATTTTCCAATCTGTTGGTATGTTTTCCCCCCTTAGACATTTATTAAATATATCGCAGATTATTTCTAATGTTCTTGTTGTGGCATGTTTTAGTAACTCGATAGGCAGATCACCTGGTCCTGGTGCTTTATTATTTTTCATTTTTTGTAGCGCTTTCTTTAATTCTTCTACCGTAATCTGTTCTATTTCATTTTCCTCTTCTTCATCTACATCTAATCGTGTATCCAAATATTCTATTCGCTTTTCTATTAATAGGTCACTATAGTATTCCTTCCATGTCTCCGTTCTTATTGGATTTATTTTTTTTGCTTCATTTGAATTTTTCCTCAGGCTGTTTATAGTTTTTCAAGCTTCTCTGGATCTAGACCCTCCTATCATTAAGTTTATTTGTGAGCATTTGCTGTCCCATGCCGCGTTTTTTATCTTTTTTATTTCTTTTTTGACTATGTATCTATATCGGTCATATTGTTTGCGATCCTCTTCATCCTTTGGGTTTAATTTATAGTTTTCATGTTATCCCTAGGTGTGGGAATGTTCGTTTTGTAACACTTTTAAATATTTTTTTAGAATTCTTACCTGCTGACATGTGCAGTCTAATATGTGACAATATATCAAAACTGCAAGTTAAGAATAAATGTACGGAGTTTTGCGGACTTTAGTTGCTGTTGGTGTATACAATGTTGTTTCGCTGAAGGCGACCATAGTCAGCCATATTATAATGGTGCCTTTCCACGTGAGAGTAAACTACTCTCGATAGCAGCGTCGCCAAGGATACAGCCAATCGCGAGACTCTCAGGGGCTGTATCCTTGGCGACGCTGCTATCGAGAATAGTTTACTCTCACGTGGAAAGGCACCATAAGAATAATGACACAGCAGAAGTTTTGTAAAATACATTTTATTAAATTTATTTTTTAACAATTTTTTTTAACAAAATCATATATTTCTTGGTAATACGTTTTAAAAAGTATAAAGACAGTTGTTTTACATATATCATTTTAGCTTAAACATATGGAGGAAGCATGATACCTGCTGCGGCCATGTTTTTGTTAAACTAAGGTATTAATTTGCCTTCTGGATCAAATGTTTTTTTCAACACACTGAAAAAATCGTCTGGCACAAAAGATAGTATGGTGTCAACCCCTTCGCTAATTTGTTTTTCCAGTTGTCTGTTAGCTCGACGACTTTCTTGTAAAGCTATGAGAATCGTATCTGTAAAGAATTATGAATCAAGAAATATAATTTCTACAGAAAAATTGACTAGGGTAAGCCATAAGTAGTTTCGATTTTTGTATATTGTTTTGAAATCCATTTTTCCAATAGGTAAGTATTTTAAACTTATTTAATTTATGTATACAGGGTCCTTCATTAGTGCGTCGGGCTTTCAAAGCGCCCCGCCCGTGGGAGATAGAAAAAAAAACTTTAATACATAAAACTATTGGTTTGAAAAGATCAACGTCTTAAAATTATTTTCAACTATACAGGTTGTCCCATTTTTGCGCTAAAACAAAAACAAAGATTTTCTTAATTGGAACACCCTATATATTTTTAGGTCTTCGGATGTAATTTTTTAACCTCTACATTAATGTCTGTTCACTTTTTGATTTTTTGTCAGTGTTGCCAACTTATAAATTTTTTTCCGAATAATCTGACATAAGCAGGCTTAACTTTAAAAAATCGTAGTGACCTCGTTTCTTGAAGTTAAGAAATAAGTTTTAGCAATAATAGTAGTCCGGTTAGGAAGCAACATTTTAGTTAAAAAAACATATATATTTAGTGATACATGGTGTTCACAAAATAATGCCATACTTTCCAAACTTCAAAGTGCCATAACTCATTTTTTTCAAATGTAACTACCCTTATTTTATTTCGCTATTCGATAACTTTTTTCTTCTCTTCAATTTTTATAGGAGTTGTCCTATGTCTAAACCCCGTGCGTACGGCGTTAGTTTTTTAACGTTTTATAAATTCGGTATAAAAACCGTTTTACGTTTCGATATAAGAAAATTTATTCAAATGTCAAGTTGATACTTGCTTACATTTTGGCATTTGTTTTGCATCGGCGCGGCCTACTTCGGTGCATAAAAATGCAATTAAATGGCTACTTCTGTAAAAAGTATCCGATTTTCATCTTTTGCGAGGGATGATACATTTCTTCTGTGGCTGCAGTTTCGAAACATTAGAGAATATCGAGGCGGGGTGCCGCGCGTCTATTGACTCCAAGAAGAAGGCATGATACCGCCTAGGAATCAAAAGACTCGCCGAAAGTTGAGTTTGGACCATAGCATGGAATGGTCTTAACTTTGAAAAGCAATCTTTATTTGTTGTTATATTTACGTTTGAAGTTTCAATTTAAAAAAAAAAAAAAAACGAAAAACTTATGGTTTACCCTGGTAAATTTATTAAAACATCTGTTCCAAAAATGTTAAAATTTGACGCACAATCTAAGGCAAATATTATATAAGTTTTCTTTAGAATAAATATCACAGTTTTTAATAAACGGGCAAGTGCAGTCTAAATTAAAACTCAAATAATACTATTGGATCCTAGGAATTTAAAATTAATTGTGCAATGACCCTTAGATGTTGCATTTTGGCATAGTATTTAAATCGTTGTAAATATAATTTACCAAATTTATTTAATTTTCTGGTTTAACGTTACACAGGTCACGACAGTAAATAAAAACGTATTTGAATAATAAATTATAAATTAACTTACCTTTAATTGTGGCACAACCAGAGCTGCAATTGCGTACGTCCAGAATACAGTCAATGCAATCGTTAACCATTTCGGTTTGGTTTAACAGCGTTGTTATATTTAAGCCTTCGAAATTTATCATATTTGTAGTATTTGCAAGTGTTGTAGGAATCGTATTTTTTTTCACCTGAGGTTTGGCCAAGACGACACCAACTGCGATGAAGAAAACGAGAAAAGAAATTGTCGTCGAATTCTTCATGTTGCTTGTTTGTGTGTACATACAATACCTTCCATACTGTCTTAGTGCTTTTATAGCGATTTGAAATTTTTCTTGACGCACTACCTTGATAAATATGTATTTTTTTTTTAATTATTCACTTTACGTGTTCAAAAATCATAAATATTTTACAGATACATAGCAATTTTAGTTTGCTAGGGATTTTCTATCAGCAACCTTCAAACTGTTTTTTAATTGTGTAAATGTAGATAATAATTTTGTCTTCATTATCTTACTCTTACGACCTAGAAATAAATTTAAATAACTTATGGATATGCAGGGTAAATGTTTTAACGTGAAGAAAATTGGGATATCGAAAACCATTAGAGTTTGGACGATGGTTAAATTAGTAAAGAAATGTGCAAAATTTTTGTATTTTTGTCAATAAATATTGCATAAAATATTTTTTTACATTTTATAGAGCTGTAAAAATTGGTTTTATTTCATTTTTTTATTGCACAAAAGACTGATCCATGAAATTAATTAAACTCAATACGTATGTAGATATCGTAACATTATACATCCCTGACAGACTACAGACTACAAGAAAATGAATATTCCGACTTGAAGGAGATAAAAGCAGGCGTACCACAGGATAGCGTCCTTGGTCCTGTCCTTTATCTTTGATACGCAAGTGATAAACCAGTACTAGAAGAAATTACTGTAGCCACATTTGCAGCCGACACTGCACTATCTGCAGTAGGCAAAGATCAGGAATCATCTACTCACTAGAGGCAGGGGTTCTTAACCAGGGGTCCGCGAGTTCTGATGGGAAAAACTAATTTATTAAGTTTTTTGTTACTAACTTCTAAATGAAATCTAGATTTCATTTACTTATACATTAAATTAGAATAGTATTAGCTGTATCGGTGGTCCTAAATCGAAATAATAAATATTTTCTTATATCAATGCAGTTGTTAAACATTTTGAAAAAATCTTTATTCTGAGACGGGGTCCACGGCATTCACCTGACTGGCAAAGGGGTCCATGGAACAAAAAAGGTTAAGAACCCCTGCACTAGAGAGTTGCAGACATCCAGTAACGTAATGCTCAACTGGACCAAACAATGGAAAATTAAGCCTACGTCCATGTCAACTTAACACGTAAAAAGATAATTTATTAATATTAATGGGACTATAGTGCCATATGAAAATCAAGCAAAATATCTTGGCATGACCCTTGACCGCAAAATTAAGATGGAAAGAACATGTTAAAAAAAAAAAAAATGAACTAAATCTAAAATACAGACAGTACTTCTGGCTTCTTGGAAGATATTCCAAATTATCATTATTATAATAAGATCCTAATATACAAACTGGTCCTGAAACCGGTGTGGCTTTATGGTATTCAACTGTGGGGCTGTTCGCTGGACAGCAATATTACATCTGTCCAGACTTTCCAAAACAAAGTGCTACGTAATATGGTAAACGCCCAATGGTACGTCCACAACAGTGACCTTCATGGAGATCTTGGTATACCAATTGGAGGTTTTTAACGTTTTTGGGAAATATCAAGATCACTCTAAAATGTTGATTTTTACCAAAACATTTTCAAGAGTACCTATACATATTTTTAATAATTTTAAAGAGTTGTAAAAACGATTTTAGGCCGTTTTTAATTAAAATAAAGATAAACATGCATTGTTTAGGGAGGGTTAGGGTGTGTTTATCATTTTTACAAAATAAGAAACGTTTGCAAAAGTTTTGAACTTTTGTTTAAAAAATATTGAGTGTGTACACTTATGTACAGACGGTATTTTTAAAGGTTTTTAAATGTATAAAAAATGGTTTTACTTATTAAAACTAATGCATTGTTTAATATTCAAATTCAAATATTCCTTTATTTTTAATTTTGTAATAAAGTACAAGACATATCCAGGGTGTCCCCGTTATCACCGCGAATATTTTAAGTGGTGATAGAGGACCTTTTTCTAAGAAAAAATTTCAAGTAAAATTTTTTCCTTAAATCAAATGCTAAGCTGATATCAACACTAACTTGATTTTTTTACACGTCTGCATTTATAAGACTCTGTAGCCAAAAATATCAATTTTATCGTAAAATATCTTTAATCTTTTTAATAGAGCATGAAATTCTCTACAAAATTAGTTTTATTTATTTTTTGTCTACAGGCAATGGTTTGAGAGTTATAAAGCAGTTTGTACAAAAAAATGTAAAAAATTTACAAAATTTAATTGTTTCTTAGACTTTGCAACCGCTGTATCTTTAAAACGAAAGGTTGTACAAAAAAACCGACGGCCCATACCGGATACCAAATTTTATTCGCTACAACTTTGGTCAAGTGAATTTTTTTGAAAATCCAACCGATTTTCCGGAAAAGCTGAAAATAAGGAATAGAGTGCAAAAACCAAATTTCCTACAAATATTGTTTTGTATTTAAAAATGCTTTAAAAGCATTTGTCTAAGTTAAACTTCTTTGTAGCTCTTGCCGTTTGCGAGATCCCAATAGTGGCCCCTCTACGTGGACCACCTTGTATAAACTGGTGATAATGTTTGGTTAAAATAGAAAATGTTAATACAAACCAAAGTTTTTTTTTTTTTCGTTAAATTACCTCCAGAAACCTTTAAACTGGGTAGAATTTTACGAAATTATGTATGTGTCTGCAATGAACTCAGATAATAAAAAGCAAATGCTAAGCTGAATTTGCCTAATAAGCTGATAAATATTAATGTTAGTAGCAATTTGTGATAATCCGAAAAAAAAAGGTGGTGTTGCTTTTTTCTTGGAAGGTCGATCTCCCTAAACACCTCATATTTAAAAATCTACAAATGGACTAAGGCAGTAACGAAGTTATTGTAATTAATTGCAACAAAAATGTATGGGTATTGTTTATCTTCACATCACCTTTACTGTTTCTTTGAGGCTTTAGCCTATCCTAAGACTTAAAGATAGTCGGACAGTCGATAATACCGATATAATTTTGAACAGTGATAAATTGTTAAATATTTATACTAAGGCCCGATTGCACAAAGTATAATTTGGTGTTAACATAGGTAGGTACACGTTAATGCCTTAAACTACGCTATATTAGTGCAATTAGATTGACTGTTGTAAAATTTGTTTGTCAACACATTAAAAATTTTTTTTAACGTCAGAATTAATTTACTTGCCTTTTTTAAATTTTTTAAAATAAATTATCATTAAAGAATAATTCTAAAATGTAAATTTTGAAGTACAACATTTTTCAGACGTCAATTTTAGGTTTCAGAACGTGTCTTCGGTGCAGGGACACCAGGCAAATAGCAAAGCTAAAGTAGAACAATTTATTTTCTTTTTTTTTCAATATCTAGTTACAAAATATGTCAATATTCAAATATTACAAATTAAAGTGCAAAAAATTAAATTTTACAAAAGTTGTAATAAATACAAAAACATTTTGTAAGCAATTTACTTCATCAGTAGTCCAAATAGTATCACTTCGTAATAGCCTTTGTGTTATGGTATTTAGATCAACGTAATCATCGCTGCTCCACATAATTATCTTCTTCATCCCCAATTGGATCGGAGTAAAAAATACCATAATTTTCGTTATTTTCTAGAATTTCATTGGCGAAGACATTTTCATTTTATTCTTCTCCAAACTCATCCTCAGACGGTATTTCTTCTAAAACTCAATTGAATTCGTCTTTAGTCATTTTTTCCAAATTGCAAACTGAGAATATTTTTTTAGCTATAATAAAAATAAAGATAGGTACCCTTTGCCTTGTGTCTCCAGTATAAGGCCACCAACTTTACATGTGAAATCTAATTGTTCTTTTGGCCAAATGATCATTAGCATGATTTGTTTTTAACTAATTTATTTAAAAACTTATCTGCCATAACCGTATTTACAACAAAACTTTCGCGAAAATAAGTTTTCAAACACAAGGGGTATGATAACACGTGGTTTTGCTATCAAATAATGTTTTTTGCAGGTTTGTTGGACACAAAAATGTTTCCATATTGAGCATCAATTATTGAAGCACTACCACAGCACTTTTACATAAAACCAAGAACATTCAAATCGGTAAAGAAATCCGGAACAGGGTGAAGTTCCCCCTAAGGTCAGTTTTTTATTTATAACGGAAGAACTTAAATTTCTTGAAGCACAAAGAGGCACTAACGAAGCACTAAGGAGCCTTGGCATCAAGATAATTAAATGTAGTGAAAAAGTCCGGGATAGCGTCAAGTTGTCCTGTAGTTCAGTTTTTTATTTATAGCGGAACAACGGTTAATCGAAATTAAAAAATTCTTGAAACACAAAGAGGCACTAACGAAGCACTAAGTAAAAAAAAATATAGCAACATTTGTGCTTTCCAAGTCCGGGCCAACTTCACGGACCTCGTTAATACACTTGTTTTCTAAAATAATTAGGAGAGATATTATACAACTTTTAAAATTTTACCATTGAAATTACTACGTTGCGTGATTCAATTCTACACTCTGCATATTGTGTATTAATAAGTTCCTATTACTGTAGTAAATTTCATATTAAATAAATATATTTATTACTAATATAAGTCTGAGAAAAACTGATCTTGAACTTCAGACATCAAAACTTAAGAACTTTTGTATCATACAATCCAACGCTACTGTATATTTTATATTTACTTTAACAACCATCTATTTAGACACATAACATAAATATTTGAGATGTTAAATAGCACATTTCTTTGATCCACCTTTTACATCAGCATAATTCTTTATAATTTAGTAATAAATGTAGCTATTACTGAATAAGTCGTTAATATGCATGAATTTAATATATGCTCAAATACGTAAACTTTTTTATAAGGTAATATTATAAACGAAATGAAAAACTGTTTGTTTAAAACCTCAATTCGTGTTTTTGCTGCATGAAAGGGAAGACGCAAAACCGAATATAATATTACATGCGTTATCATTAAGAACGTTTACCAGAATTTTAATAAGTTTTCAGTTAAATTTATTCTAGAGATATTTTACCGAGCAAACATGCACTTCTATTTTTAAGTACGGAATTTAATTAGCAATATAATTTCATCCTCGGAACTTTTCGTGTAATTAGAATGATGAAGTGGAACAAACTTCTCGCTGCATTTAGTAAAATATTTAATACATAATTCACTAAAAGTAACCACGTTCAGCAAATTTGACTAACTTTCAACATTTAAATTAGATTTGAACTGAGACAATGTTCAACAGAACGTATACTTCCTATGGAAAGTAGAAGTTAAGAAATTTTCTTATACAGTGTCTCCAAATCCAAAAGGAATGGAATATGCTATATACATATCTCAGTAAATATGCACTTTAGGGAAAAAAGTTTTGAATAAAAGTTGTTTGGTACTTAGTTTTCCATCATAAGACCAAATTAAATTTTTGTTTTCGAATAACAAACGCGCAATGAAAAACAATTGAATTTTTTTTAAATGGCAAAGTAGCCCAACATTATACTCATTTAGATAGAGATTTTTTTTCTTTTCAATGATAGGGTCACCTTAAAAATTAAGTTTATGCTAAGAAGCCGGAGAATATCAAAAATTTAAGAGATCGTATCAGAACAATTACACCTGAAATGGTTGGGAATGTTATAAACGGGTTTAAAAACCGAGTTTATCATTGCCAAGCTGTAAGTCGTTCACAGTTTGAACTCTTTGTATTGTAGATTTCGTTAAAAAAAATTAGTTCTTATGATGTTTTTGTTAGAAATAAATACTAATCAATTAAAATTATTTTTGCGTTTTTCTCATAAAGTTGCTTAAGTAAGGGGTACTAAAGTTTTGCATCATTGAAAAGAGAAAAAAATTCTCTATCAAATGTGTGTAATATAGGGGTACCTTGTCATTTAAAAAAATTTAATTGTTTTTCATTGCGCTTTTGTTATTCTAAAAAAAAAACAATTTTGTCTTATGGTGGAAAACCAAGTACCAAACAACTTTTATGCAAAACATTTTTCCCTAAAGTAAATATTTACTGAGATATATAGCATATTCCATTCCTTTTGGACACACTGTATATTGAAATTATGTATAAGCACATCTACTAAAACACTTTTAACAAGAAATATATTTCCTTTATACGTTTTTTAGATGTCAATGACAGGATCAATTGTCTGCGGTATCATTTATTAGACTTTATAGTATTGTTGTGTAATTCGATAGTCTTTGTAGTAATAATTATTGCAAAATTTAAGAATATTGAGAAATTTTACATGTTGAGATGCTACAATCTTTGCCATAAAACTGTTAAGAAGCTGAGCGTATATACATAGAGAATTTAAACAAGATAATTATTACTTCATTTTCGTTTGGGGTCCAATGGACCCGGCCCGTAGACGCAGGGTTAATTTTATATTATAACCCCGGGCGCTAGGCGCTACACTTATTTAGAATAATAGTGCTGTATTACATGGATAACACAACACCATAGGAATATAGTTAAGACAATGTTGCCGACATGTACAACGTGCCTTTTTAAACCTATCTCTTTCTACATCATGTGGACCATATATGCGCTATCTTTGTTTTGGCCCCGGGTCCGCTGTCATCGTAGCGCAATCTTTGATCTAAAAGTGCAACCGTGATAATAACTGTAACGTACTTCCTACCTAGCCTATTCTAGCGACTGACGCGTGAATGACATTTAGAATTTTTTGCTTTTAAAATCGTCGTTTAATTGAATCAATTGATTCTAATAAGCGGTGTTTACTGTACTTCAATAAAACTTGCTAAGTCTGATCTAATGTTATTGTATCCTCCCATATTTGACACGGAAACATCCTAGTACATTGCATCTACTAGTAGTTCAAATAACGCTTTAGTTCAAATTTTGCGCGTAACCATAGTAACGCACACGATTTTACTCGATGGGGCCGGAAAGCGAGATAGAAATATACTTTCATATGTGTTAGAAGGAGATGCAGTATAATTGTATGTCTGGGATATGTGTACAACATAGTTGCATTGTGGTAGTGTTATCCATGTAGTTTATATGATCTAAGGCTGTAATAAGTTGTTTAGAATTCAAAACTAAGACCAAATATAGAATATCGTTTTTTTAATTAAGCGCTCTTACTAAAGTCAACTAAATGAACTCGTCCCTAAACCCAACTCATATAATTTACAAAAAAAAAGACTCAAACAAATTTATATTCGGGAGGAGTAACGACCCTATCCACTTCAAAAGTTATTGAGTAATAACTAACTTTAAGTACTTTTTCCAGATTTTATTGTACCTTTTTAAACTTGTAATACTCGCACTTAATTATTACGGCCATTTTGTGAAACAGCGAAACGTTTATTAACTACAGAGTGGGCTGTTAAATCGTAATAGTGTAAAGTAGGAGTATTCTTGGAAGCTTTTTACGTTACTGGTCCTACCACTTATCGATTTTGCATAAAAAATAATGTTATACTGCTAAATTTCAAACTGCGAACTGACTGAAACTTATACAAAATTAAAAGAGACCGCCAGACAGATTTAGACTTGATATAGCAGAGAGACTCTCGACATAAATGGATTCACAAAAAGATGTAATTTGGTACTTTTCTTGAAACCAAAGAGAATAATAAACCAGTTTATCTTTTTGACAAACAAAACTAAAGTTTGGAATAGCTTTCGGTATGTTTTTCACATAAATAAATATTTTGTTAAGTGTAGGTACTCTTTTCCATTAGTTGCTGTTGACGTAATTACAATAAGGGAAGTTGCTTAAATATTTAATTTCGTTACTATTTCAACAATCTTTAATTTTACGATTTTAATGGTGAAATTAATATTTTGGTGTGTTGTGTCATGAAACGACCCCTCTGATTTGACCCTTCGTCTGTCTCCTTTGAGGAGAGGCAATCTTTTCTTTTATGATTTAATCGTAACGTCAATCATTCTATTATGTTTTCTTACAAGTTAATCTTCCAAAACGAATATTTCGTTATTTATTCATTTCCCAGCCTCGCAAATTTTGTGCTAACCGTTAAACCTAGGTGATGTTTTGAAGATATTATAAGTCAAATGGTTATTATGTGAAAAAATCTAATTGCGTCTAAAAGTAATTTGAATTATGCCTTACGTAAAGTACAATTAAACAGGGTGGTCCACTTTTTTGTAGCAGGACTTTAATAGTCGATACAAAAACTGATTTTAAAGCGAATATTCTATGTCAACATGGGTCCATAAACAATTCATTTTAGAACAGGGTGATAAAACTTTCTAAAAAACATCGATAATTTTTAACAGTTTCCCAGTCAGTTGGTATATTTAAACCAAACTTTGTACACAGCACCACCTTAAAGGTTACCACATTCGGTAAAAATGTTAAGCCCCACAAGCAACCAGTGGCGGAGTTGTAGGGGTTCAGTTTCAATAAATTTTATAAAAAAACTAGTACGGCGCTGTGCAAAATCAAACACGAACTTGCTTATGGGTAGAATAATTTATTCTAAACTAAAAGTGTCTGTTGACTTTTCTTCGTATCTGTCACCGTTCGGCGCGAAATTTGATTTATTTTACTATTCTCGCGAAAAATTTGCTAATAAATTCGATCTAAAAATATCGCGAAAGGCAAAAAAATTCAAGTTCCAGAGTAAATGCTTAAAAGGTGGATCATTAATCTTTAATTTAGCTGAACTTCTTCCCTAATTATTAGCATGTTCTGTTATTAAAACTGCAAAAATCGGTGATTACTTCTTTATTTTGATGTTTTTAGATCGAATTTATGAGCAAATTTTTCGCGAGAATAGTAAAATAAATCAGATTTTGTGCCAAACAGTGACAGATACGAAGAAAAGTCAAAAGGCACTTTTTATTTAGAATAAAATGCTCAACTCAAAAACAAGTTCAAGTTTGATTTTGAACGGGACCGTACTCGTTTTTTATAAAATTTATTGAAACTGAACCCTTTAACTCCGCCACTGGTTGCTTGTGGAACTTGACATTTTCATTGAATATAGTAACCTGAAAGGTGGTGCTGTATACCAAATTTGGTTTAAATATATCAACTGGTTGCGAAACGGTTAAAAATTATCGATATATTTTAGAAAATTTTAATACCCTGCATCTTTAAAAGTGTTTATGGACCCATGTTGACATGGAATATTCGCTTTAAAATCAGTTTTAGTATGGACTATTAAAGTCCTGCTACAAAAAAAGTGGACCACCCTGTATAATATACACGGTGAAGCATCACTTACTATAATTATCTCATCAAAAATATCCAAAAACACTTTAATTTACATTGTTTAGTAGAGTACTATTTTTATTTAAATATGCAAATCATGATTATAATATGATATATTACGATAATGTACTCATTAATTTTACTATGCCGCCTGACCAAGGGTTAAAATTATTTATATTGCCTATATAATGCGTCAATACTTCAAGGAATAATTAAAGAATATTAACATCTGTAAGTTTCATTTGTAGACCCAATACTTCTAGCAAAAAGGTAGCCTCTACAAACTATAACAATAAGATTTAATTTGTCATTTTAAAAATTGTACTTCTGCAAGTCTACTTAAGTAGGTGTCATATGAAATGCAAACATTTTAAAATTAAAACCTGTGAAGACCATGCAAACCATAATTAATAAGTATGGCTCTTACGTTTTTGCTCTTTGTCCCATTTTAATTAAATATCGGCAATTTTTCAATTACTTTAAATTGTTTTATTCTTGAGGCTTTCGCGGCCGTTATCCATAATACAATCTTGGTTTCCGGGTTTGGAACCGCGTCTTCTATATTTAGAAGTAGTTGACGTTTCGACCATTGTGTCTTGGTCTTTTTCAAAACGACTAATAATTTGTGAGGGATGTTTGTATACTCCTGCCAGTTTGTCCTATGTATACTTTTCTGCAAGAAACGGTTACCAGCGTAAACAAATACTTCGTACCATACAAAAACATGCCACGCCAAAAGAAGGAAAAGAAAAGAAAGAATACATCGCTACGACTTACTTGCCCTACATCAGCGGAGTGACTAACAAAATATCAAAGCTTCTACAAAAACATAAAATCAAAACCGTTTTCAACGCTCCTTTGAAGCTCTCAAATAAATTAAGAAGAACACACGACACAGGACTACACCACGCGGAAATATATAGCATACCTTGCTCCTGTGGAAAAGTATACATAGGACAAACTGGCAGGAGTATACAAACGCGTCTCAAAGAACACGAAGGACAAACAACAAGAAAACAAGTCGATAAATCAGCGGTAGCAGAACACGCCCAGGGTACATGACACAACATCCTCTTCAGAGAAACAAAACTATTGGCCCGCGCAAACCATTTCTGGCCAAGATTATATCGAGAATCATTGGAAATCATCAAGAACCCAAACAACTACAACAGAGACACAGGCATACAACTCCCAAACATCTGGAAACCAGTCATCACAAAATCACTGAGGCAGAACAAATCCATCAAGCGGAACGCCACGCCTCCACAAGCTGGATATATAAACCCAGCAACATCCCTCACAAATTAGTCGTTTTGAAAAAGACCAAGACACAATGGTCAAAACGTCAACTACTTCTAAATATAGAAGACGCGGTTCCAAACCCGGAAACCAAGATTGTATTACTTTAAATTGCTTTTATTTTATGTTCATCACTGTCTGCTTTTTATTTATATTTAATAAGCCTTCACTCTATTCCCGCTGCACCAGATAAACACTAACAAATAAACGTGTACACTAGCTAATTCTATTAATTATAAATTCAAAGTTGTAGATTCAAACAGAAGTTATGACAGTTATCCTAGCGGGATGTAACTAGAATGATCAACATGTCCTGATCCTTTACAGAAGCGACGAAATCATAACATTAACTACAAAACCACAGCACATCCAACTAGCAAATTAATAGTAAAATGAAAGGTCACATCAAAACGTTTGTTAAATCTAGTATCAGTATATTATATAATTTTAAATTTTTTATGAATTTTATGGATTTGCTTGATTGTCCACAAAACAAAACTTACTTATATCTTTAGTTTTTTGGGAAACCTTATAAAACAATATTCCCTCGTATTTTATAAGCTAATTAATGTTTATATACCTTAAGCTTTTGTAAACAATGTGAGTGTTTAATTATCGTACTGCGGCCACAAATTTAAAAGTTTTTTAAGCCAGTTTCGTTTCCAAGCAACGTACATCTTCCGAATGCAACAAATGCTGCATAACTGAAACGTGGTATCCAAAATATGTCTCTTTTAACCAGGGCCTAAAAACGAAAAATATTTCATTCGTTTTTAATCGGAACCGTTCTTCACGTTCCCACCCATAAAATTTTGTTTTCGTTTTCGTGAACCGAAAGTTAAGACTTCAAAGCAGGGAATTTTCTAAAGAACAATCGCCGTTTTTTTTTCTTTTTTTTTAAATCTACGATTGTAGAGTTCTGAAATATTAAAACTGGTCTATGAGAAACCAACCATTAACTTATTTCTCAGATCTTAGAACTAAAAACTTAAATTCTAAAGTTCATCCATTGGTGTCTTTAAGTTTCTGCTAATATGCACACGGCACTATAATTTTCGCACTGTACTCTGCTTTTTGAACACTTAAACTAACTCATGTGGCTTTGTTCTCTTCAGTCTTCTGTGCAGGCCATTTACATCGAAAAGTTGGATTGCCTCGATGTTAATGTGCTGATTTAGTCTCGCCTCGTGTTTAGCTGCACATCTTCTTATTTCGCTGGCCACATCGCGATGAATGTCACAGTAGCGTACGTACCATGGTGCATTGACGATGTTACGCAACACTTTATTTTGAAATTTTTGTATTCTACTAATATGACACTGTTTAGCACAACCTCATCGTTGTATACCATACGCCCAGACTGGTTTCAAGATCTTATTATGTATTAGAAGTATTACTTTGTTTAGACCCAACTCTGTTCTTTTTTTTTACGTGTTCCTTCCATTTTAGTTTAGGGCGTAGTGTTATTCCTAAATATTTTGCAGTATTTTCGTAAGCAACAGTATTACCATTTATATTGATGGATAACGGATTATTTATGTTTTTGTTCGTAAAATTAATGTGAGTAGATTTTACCTCGTTTAATTTTATCTTCCATTCCCTGGTCCAATTGAATATCTGATTACTGGATTGCTAAAGTTTATTTGTCATGGCTTCTATGTCTTTATCAACTGACAGGATTGCAGTGTCATCTGCGAACGTGGCAATAGTCACAGTTTTTAATTCTGGCAGATCAGCTGTATAGAACAAATAGAAGATCGGCCCAAGGACGCTGCCCTGCGGTACTCCAGCTCTGATTTCCTTGATTTCCGAATACTCATCTTCTTGTTTTATTCTAATTAATCGCCAAATGTCAAAAAAAACTGTGTTGGCAATCCTATTAATACGATGAAACCCCAATAATTCGAATAATCGATTATTCAGATTATAAATGCTTCCTATGTATCAATATGAAATCAGCATAGTTCGCTTTTAAATAAAATAGAATTTAGCATGATTATTTTGTATTTTGGTAACAAATATTAGATATAAAATGTTTGTGATGAATTGTAAAGTCCATTTACATTTTTGTTTCTGTTTCTTAGCAATCGTTGGGCTCCCGCAAAATTGTAAACTGCGATATGTTCGGTTTTGATCATTATGGACGGTATAATTTAGACTAGCAAATCGCCATATTAAATTTACCAAATTGTTAAACACATTTAACATTATGACCAAATAAATTTTGTGAATTTTTGGTAGTATAACACCAGTCAGATGCAAAAACACAACTAGTTTGTTAAACCATTGATCAACAACGTCAACTGTTATATTTTTAAACTGTTAAAAATTACGCCATTATTACGCGCCCTTTTGTTGTCCAAGCGAGTGTATATTATTTATTGATGATCCAATCAACAAATCAGAAAGAGAGAATATCTGTACCATTACTTGTGTTAAACGAAATTGCAAGTATTAGCAATAAAGTTGTTAATACATAATGTATATGGAAAAAAGTAAGGCTCACTCATTTCAAGTGATATATTTTACTCAAGATAGACGGTAAATTCGCGTTTGTGTACGATGAATAAGGGAATTATGTATTTTGTTTTAGTTTTCATTCTTGAACGAAAAATAATAATTTCGTTTTCTTTCTTATAAAAATTTCAGTTAATTTCGTTTATCCTTTTCGTTTTCGTTCCGTTTTCAGTCCCTGCTTACAACACAGCTAAAAGGTCGGCTTACAAACCCCAAAACAACCAGCTCCAACGGAAAATAAAAGCAGAAGTTTATAATTTAGAGTTTAAAATAAAACCCAAAAGAATTTTGCATAAGACAATTACTTGGCAATATTCAAATAAAACAGGTTTTTTGTTTTAGGACTAAAACGATGTCTTTAATTATTGGTTTAGCAAACGTTTTGTCTCTGCTGCAAGCAATATCTTAGTATTGGGTTAAGGGTACCGTAAACAAGTGAGCACCCTGTAGACATATCTTGCATCAGGGGCAACACGTCAATTTTTTCGCTCGCATACTCAGATTCATTTTTGGTCCTCGGTTTTGGGCAGTCTTTTGAAAAGCATAATAGTACATTAAAACACTAGTTTTGGCGCACGAGTCCAAGTTTTCAAAAAACGAGTGCCCCAAAAGCCTTATGACACGTGTTTTATACTATTTTTTCTGACTTTTTATGACTTTCAAAATAAAATATTTACATTACATCAAACATATATACATTTAGGGGATTTTGTATGCCTGATGTAATGGTTGGTCACCCTACCCGAGAAACAGTCAGAAACAGTGACTGACAGTTACTTTTAACTTTTCTATACTCTTAAATGTAAAATGATAACAAACTAAAGTGGTTATTATGTACTACTTAAAGAAAATGAAGCTAGTATATGAATCATTTAACCCTGGAGTAGTCGCGCGATGTCGAAAAGACAGCGCGCTTTTTATTTTAACCCCGAAAACGTGTTTTCACACTTGCTACCACCCCGTGCTTCCGTGCAACCTAAGATAAATATGTGATAAAACGATTGAACCTATATTTGTCCTAATAAATCACGCCTACATTAAATAATTTGCTGATTACTACTACTCAACGCAGACGTCGAATCGACAGCGCGCGCCCGTATGTTGAATAGACATCGCGCGAGCAGTTTTGGTTATTGGTTTTTGACAGTATACGTCGAATCGACTTCGCGCGCCTACTTGTGTTTGTCAAAACTATTATAATTTTTTCCAAAAATGAGTGCTTTTAGATTAAATGACGCTAAAATAACTTTTGGCTGAAGTCGACGACACTCAAATAGATTTAGCACAAAACTATAAGCTGTCCATTGTTGGTACAATTCGATCAAATAAAGAAGAAATTCCCCTTCCTTCATCACTACAAAAGGCAAGCCTGAATATTACAGCATTTTTGGCATTTTTGATGTCGGAATATTAATTTCTTATGTACCAAAAAAATATATATCTCAAAGTTGTTTCGCTTTCTACAGATCAGCTGAAATTGATGAAAGCTCAGATCCATCGATCATAACATTTTAAAATCAAACGGGGTGTTGATGAAGTGGACAAAAAAGCATCCTTATACAGTATGTCAAGAAGTGTAACCATTGGCCGCTGAACGTATTCTTTCAGTTTCTGGAAATCTTTGCCATAAACGCCATAGTAATTTTGAAAACAAATAATGTTGCCATAAAAAGTCTACGATTGTTCCAGAGAGAGTTTGGTAGGGAACTAATAAAAAAATATATGGAGAAAAGAACAAACAATTCCAGTTTGCCAAGAGGACTTAAAAGGAAACTAATCAAATACATTGGTAATGATGAAAATACGGTACCGAATACTTCAGCTGAAGATAACCCAAAAAGGTTCATGCAAGATATGCCCATTTTACAAAAAAATAAACTCAAAAACTCGTTGCGTATCCTGCGACAAAAATATTTGTTGAGACCACACAAAATTTATTTGCAGTGAGTGCTATGATGGGGTCAATACGTCAGACACAGAATGAATGAGTGAATTAATATTACAACGGTCGTTTTGATTAATTATTATGATAAAATTATTTTTTTAAGGATTGGAAATTGTTTAAGTGTATGTTGTTTAAAAATAAATGTCAATAACTTTTGTATTTTTAATTTTTATATCGCTTTTAACATCAATATGTCTAAAAGACGTCGCGCGACTAGATTTGTTACAACAGGGTGCGCGCCTACTCCAAGGTTAAAAACATTGAGTTTAGATCAGACACACCAATACAATAAGTGACGACGAGTTTGACAGTAGCATTCGTTGTGCCAACCGTAAATATAAAACAATGCGTATCGAAACAGACCTCCTTATGACAAGCATTTGCGTGTTCTAAAGAGTACTTTAGAGTCGCAAAATAGAAAAAGTATTTTTACCTAATTAAAAAACATGGCCAGATCACTTTTCCAAACATTAATTTATAGAACTTTAATTATTTTGGCAGTATAACAATATTCTTTTCAACTAGGGTTCTATTAATTAAATATGCATATTTTATTTCACAGCACGTTTGATAATTCAAAACATTTCCACATAGTTCTACAACGCTTCTATTTCATGTATTTTATTTAGTTTACTCTGTTTTGTACAATTAAAACCAATTTGCAAATATTTCATTGCAAAAGTTTCATCTCTCAACTTGTTTTTGTCATGTCACGGTATTGTGCGAATCCCTAGGCTCTTTAAAATTACTAGTAAATGTAATTGAAAATACTGGGTAGCCAATTACATATATGCGCTGGCCAATGCAGCAATGCGCGATTACAACAAATTCAATTAAACGTAATGGCGCAACGCGATACAGCAAAACGAGAGAAAAACGCATAAACGAAATTAAATCTCATCGATTTCTCAGCCATCCATCTCAAAATATTCAAATTCCGGAGTCAAACTTGCTATACAAGCAAAATAGATTTAATGATTACGTTTCTGGGAGATACTAATTTCACCGGACGTCGGCCAAGACGTTTAAAGACCCTTCCGTTGAACCCTCCGTTTAGGTTGGATTTGTACACCGACTAACTTACACAGAACTAACTACATCTCTAAAGCATTGTCAACACGTTGATTACTGCAACTACTGCAAGATACGTCAATAGACTGATTCAATCTTTACGTTTTGCATCTCAGCTTTTTTCATGTATTTGCTGAAGCGTTGAGAAAATCATCTTCTTACACTTTCACTTTACCCTAAGTTAAAAATTTAACAAGTTAACTACGAGGCTCGTCCACAAAGTAAGTTTCCCTGGGGCCGTTTATAGAAACAAAACACAATTTCATGGAGATTTTTATTGCAACAGATACAGCAAGTGTTCAGCTATTTTTCAACATATTCGCCACCGGAATTGAGACATTTGTCATACCGTGGGACCAACTTTTGAATATCTGTGTCGTAGAAGTCTGCCGCCGGCAATTGGAACCACTGTGTGACAACCATCTCCGCCTCTCTGTCATTCTCAAAACGCTGACGCTGACCGGACAGGAATTTCTTGAGGTAGCAAAAGATGGAATTCACTGGGAGCGAGGTCAGAACTATAGCTCCCAGCGGAACTCCTGCAGCAGACTTGCTGTCCGTCGAGCCGTGTGCGGCCTAGCGTTATCGTGCAGGAAGACAATACCGGCACTAAGCATCCCGCGCCGCTTGTTCTGAATGGCCCGTCGCAATTTCTTCAGTGTTTCGCAGCAACGTTCAGCATTCACCATCTCACCTCTGGTCAGGAAGTTGATGTGGAGAACGGGAGCTGTCGGCGGGAGCTGGAATAAGAGCCTCCATCTTCAACAGTTGCAACGATGCTGCTGTGAGAACGTACGCGCAGTCGCTTCGCGCAATATAAGGTTTACTAGCTGTGGGACGAGTGGGAAACTTACTTTGTGGACGTGCCTCGTAAATGATATTTATTGCCAAGAGCTGGTTGCAACTTGAGACGTAAATTAGTCCTTAAAAACGTTATTTACCAAGTCACCAATAAAGAACAGCGCAATAATAACAATAATAACACTGCAACATAAAGCTTACAATAGCTTTTTACTAAAGAGCTACAATTAATTATACATGCTACAATGTAAGATTAAGAAGCTTTATGCAAACATTTTTAAAGGAAACAATGCAGAAAGGTAATAAATGCATCTTAGCATGCATTTAAAATGCTGGAATTATCATTTCCTCTTTGCATCTTTTCATTTTATCTTTTTCAAAGCGCGTTGAATAAAATTTATTATTTTTCGTTGCATGCTCTGCAGTTTTTGCTACACTACAAAAATTAAAATTAACAAAATACGTATATTTATTTTGCGTCAGCAAGACTGTTTAATATCCAAAGCTTAACTAAAATGTTAAACATATCGAACTTCTTTAAGAAAAGCATATGTATTTCGGTCATACTACTTATTTAATAATATTTTTCAAAATAGAAACAAGGAAATGGTTTAAAATAGCCAAAACTTTTGAGTGTAAGAAAATAGCAGAAGCAGTGCTTGTATTGCTGCACAAGAATAAAATGCTCCCTATGTTATGTCTGTTTTATACTATACTATTTTTTCGTTTCAGAAAATCGTATACGATTTTTAATACAAAAATTTCGTTCAAGAATTTAGCATGGAAAATATGAACCATTTACACTGTACTATTTTTTGGTACAAAAACTCCAATATATTTTGGTTACTTTTTAGTAACTTTTAACATATTTTGTTGGCACCTTGAGTAACCATGTTAAATGTTCAATTTGATCACAGAACAGAAAGCGAATCATTTTCAAATTTAACGGATATTTAACGCTTGTTCCATTCTACATATTTATTCCTACAAAATAAATAATGAGGGATAACGGTAATAAGTAGTATTTAACATCGTTTGATTGTTTCAGTTAACCTAACCCACAAATGACATGTGGTCAGATACAGTTACAGTAGAATACGCATGCGCCCATGCTAAAATTGAACGCATTTAGAGCAGGTAGTAAATTCGTACGAATTTTTCGTTCAACATTTTTAATTTCTGATTGACACCGTACTAGAAAATCGTATACGATTTTCTTAAACGAAATAATAGTATAGTATAAAACAGACTTTACAACTAGGAGACGTCAATAGTGACTCTTAGATTTTAACTTCTATAGTTTCGCACAAATAAAACTAAGTTACTTATTGTCTTAGACTAGAACGCAACAATATTTAAATTTAAACAAATTATAATAACAGTTTAAAAAAGCTTTACAAAATTTCAAGGAAACCAACTTGAAAATGATGTTACTTGGGGCTATAGCTGTTTAATTTTAATTCAGAATACCATTACCCAAGTTTGCCTCAGTTCATTCTACTTTAAAGCTCAAAAGTAGGCAAAATAATAATAATTAGACTTGCAATTAAATCATCCTGCACTTAATAAATGTTCATTGACCATAAATATCAGGGCAATAATATATTGATGCCCGTTCATCCCTATAAAGCTAATATCTCTTCTTGTTGAATGCTACAGTTTCATAAGATGCTTTTAAATGGATCATAAATAAAAACAAAATTTTATGGTCCCCTAGTGAGCGACATTACAACTTTGTCGTCGCTGATACAACGTTTGCAAGTCTATATTACGACCTAGATAACAAAAAAAAATTATGAAACTAAAGTTTTAGTACGCAGTAAATCGTTTTCTCAGAAGACATACAAAAAGTTCATTTTAGTAACAAAGCTACCTCAAAAAATACGTTACCTTAAAACACAAGGATTTGGCGAATGATCAATAGAATTAGCCAAGATGCGCTTGAGGTTGGTAATTGATTTAAAACACGGTGTTATTAATTTAGAGAAGGTCATTTTGTTGTTAACGAGGATATTTTTGTGTTCTCATTTTCGATCCTGTAAAAATTCATCGTTTACGATACTAGTGTATGTATGCTATAAAGTTACTGCTTGATGTCGGCACAATAATAGGTTTATTTCAACAAGCGATTTTAAATCAATTCAGGGATACGTACCTGAACTGGTTTATTTAAAAAAATGTATTATTTATTAAAAAAACTCCGCTATGTCAGTACATAATAAGCTGCTACTATACAAGCAGATATTAAAACCAATGTGGACGTGTGGTATACAACTCTGGGGTTGTATCAAAAAAAGCAACGTAAAATATAGTAAATTTTTCAAAACAAAGTATTTAGCAACATCATAGATGCATTAAAAATGACAATCTCCATAGGGACATTGAAGTAGAGTTTGTGGACAGCAAAATCCAGAAATTTGCAAGAAGTCACAAAGGAAGACTTCTGCAGCATGTGAATATCAAGGCTATCCAGCTTTTTGATAACATGAATATAGTAGGAAGACTCAAGAAAAGAAAAAACCTTCAGTTGGTGTAATGTGACATTGATCATGTAAAAAAAGCAGTCAGTGCTTGTGTTAGTGTACAAGAATAAAGTGCACTCAATGTTAGAACAGCTAGGAGACGTCAATTAGTCTTAGATCTTAACCTCTTTAATACACTGGGAATAGAATTAAGTTACTTACTGTAACAGTATTTAAATTTATTTAAAAAAACTAATAAGTTTCTCATAAAAATGCGTTTTTACTGGCAAATACAGTTTAATCCACGGCTTAAAACCGAAAAAAAAGCATTGGTTAACGGTTAAGTGCTTTTTTTAACCGGTTTCTTGCCCTGGTTTGAACTAACTTTACGTTATGAAATAACTATCATAACTCTTAAATAAACCAGAGTAAACTGCAACGCTGTGATTTATGCTGTTTCGCAGGGCGCAGCGACCTCGACACACCATAATGCAACCAGCTTAGCTTACTAAAATAACAGCTAAATTTCGGAGCGTTAAACTTAATGCAAACATTTTAGTAACATCCAACAACCCTAAATAGAATACGTGATCCGTAAAATGGTAATCTTTAATAAGTGGGTATGCAAAATATTGCGGTCAAATTTGTGCGACACTAATCTCACAATCTCCACACTTTGGAGACTGGATATCGTTGCTTGAACTAACTATGACCCGGCCTTTTAACATTATGCTGTAACTTCTAGTTCACTAACACTAAAGCCAAAGCGTTAAAGTGAAATTAATAACAAGGAAGTTCATTTCAGCGGACAGCTTCTTTATTGCTTCGCGAATAGATTTTCAAAAAAGGGATGATAAGCTAGCTAATAAGGTAAGTTTTTCTAAAACCATATAATTTTCAAATAGGGCACCTGGTTTCAATATCTTCTTAAATCTAGCTCCTAGAAGACTAACGAAAGCACTTTCAATTTTTCATGTAAGTATCTATCAGTATTAAAAAATTAAAATAAAAAGTTTAAGATTTTGACTTATTGAAAAAGTTTTTATAACAAAACATGTTTTGCTCCTTGGTATACTCATATCAGTTTAGGTGCCACTATGTAATTTGCATAACAATTTGTATATAAAATGTAAATAAATTACTGGTAAGCGGTTAATTTTAGATAATCTTACACATTTTTAAAGCACAGCATTTAAACAAGAATTCAAAAACTTTATAATTTACAGGGTGGTCCACAAATGTAGAAGGGCCACTATTGGGATCTCGTAAACGGCAAGAGCTACAAAGAAGTTTAAATTAGACAACTTGTCCCCGTTTCTGGACCTTTTTAGTGATGCTTTAATGTTTTAAACAACATATTATGCAATTGAAAAAAGTCCATGTAAGGAACATTTCGTTTATCTCATTACTAGGCTATGACATAGAAGCCTCCTAAAGTCCAAGGCCCGGTACAGCTATACTCGTAAATCCCCATTGCCGCGGGCCTGGTTCGATGAGCAAAATTTAATTCTGAAAGAGTACAGGGTGGTCCAAATTCGATGGGATTGCAAGGGTATCTCGCTTAATAGTGAAGATAGAGAAACGGTTAAATTACCAAAAAAGTGCAGTTTTTTGAAACAAACTCAGAACCGTTTTCAAAATTATTCTATCATTTCCGGTTTTTGAGATATTAAAGAAAAGCTGTTTTTATGTTATATTTATAAGGTGTCATATCTCTATTATTGTTGTAACTATCGAAAAAAGATTATAAAGATTATTGTTAGACTTTTTCATCTAGATTTTGTCTTTACTAAAAAAAAAATTAAGCTCGCCGTTAAAAAGTTATGACACAAACTTACCTATTTTTAAATTAAAGCTTTAGTTGGATATGACCTATTTCAATTCCTTATTTTTTTCCCATTCCAAATATATAAAGGTTGATGTATTGATTTATAAAAATACGCAAGTTACAGAGGTTTTTCAATTTTTTTAAAGATGAAAAACAAAAAGTAGGCTGTGAAAACAAAAAAAGAAACAAGAAAAACGGGAAATGATAGAATACATTTCACAACTGCTCTGAGTGTGTCCAAAAAAACTGCACATTTTTGGTGTCTCTATCCTGACTATTAAGCGAGATACCCATGCAATCCCATCGAATTTGGACCACCCTGTACAGTATCTGATAGTGGCAATGTGCTTGAAAAGTTGTTTAACATTGCCTAAATATGATGATAAAACCATTTAAAAAAGTAACAGACGACAGTGCAAAAAAACGGGCTTTTTGAGCACATGCACACAATTGTGTCACTTCCGGTTTCGCCGGAAATTACCTCAACTTTATTATTTTAAATGTAACACCCTGCATATTTTTTCATTTCTGGAAAGAAGCGATTTTGGATACAACTGCACTATTTTGGTTAATTTTTATAACCTCAAATAATTTTTGAGGCAAAATTTTATTTTTTATTGAGTGTGCCGTGACCAGTATAAATTAAATTGTATTATGTCAACAATTGTTCAAAAAACGGTTTTGTAAATTCTAAATCAAATTAAGGTTACTTTAATCGGCTTTGAAGGTTGCGGAATCGGTGTTTTGACAAAAGTCAATGTTTTTAAATCGAACTATGGTGTTACAAGCGGTTATTTAAATGGAGCATGTTTCTAGTTTTTATTTATAAACAAAACAGGACTAAAATGAAGGTAGTATAATTTAGGTAAAATTGAAATAAAAAAATTTCAAATTTAATAATATTTACAATTCAATAATAATAAAAATGATGTAAAGCTGCGTGCTCCGTTCACATAGAAAAGTATTGTATTTTAGCGTAAGCAAAGTTAAGTATACGAATAATTTATGATAGCGTTCACATAAGCAAAGTAGTGGAATTGCATTGCAAGCCGTGTGGTAAGACTTTGTAAGCGCCAAGCTTCTTACAATACCCCATAACAAGAACCAATTACAGTGATCTACAGATTAACCCTGCGTATGCGCGTAGGAATCGCCATTAGTGTAATTATTGGTAAGAAAAGCGGAGATAATTTGAACTTAGTTTACCGCAGACATTACGACGAAAAAAAAAACTTACTACACAACAAGCAACCCAACGATATAGGCGTTGATTTACTAAACTTTACAATTAAAATTGGATTATATTACATAACAACATTAAGGAAATTACTCGATAATTGGAATTTAAAAAAATAATTACAGTTTGAATAACAACTATTAGGCCTTGATTGGCAAAACTTTACAATTAAAATAGGATTATATTACATAGCAACATTATGGTAATAATTCGATGATTAGAATTTTTAAAAGAGGCTAAAATAACAAAACATTAATTATCTTTTAAATAAAAATTAACGTGTTAGTGTGAAATATTTTAATGCGAAAAAGGGTCTAAAAAGATATTTGCTTCATGAATTTAATTCAAATATTATATTTTTGGTGCTATCGTTGGTGGTTAGTCAGCTGTTTTTTCGTATATTCGATTAAGTTTATTTAATTTCGCAAAACTGCGCCATTTATAGGGCTTTGCTGTTATCTTTATATGGAAACTGAAGGAAGCCAGGACGAGTCGTGCAATTCAATTTTAAAACTTGCTTTCTCAGTTCTTCCCTATATCTCTACAAACTGACAAAATCCGAACAAGCTAATCTCGTGCGACTGCGTTTCCCAAACGCCCTGGACCTAAGTTAGATCCACGTGCTTTGCTATAGTCGGACTAATTATCGGACATCCGCTGTCCGCTCGTTCAACGGTTGTCCATACTCTTGTTCATTTATGGACCGTGGCCATTATCGTCGTTCTTGTTCTACTTGATTCCGAAACCGTATTTCTCTATCTATCCTTTAATGCATTTGAAACTTTAATGTTCGATAAAAGTAGGATAACTGTTTTATTGATCAACCAAACAACTTACGCTTCAATTAGTTAAAAGGAAACGAAGATTATAAACAATATCACGTAAACATACGATTTTGTCATTAAATGAGGTACAATTATGTCCAAATAAAATTTTTTAGCTCTTATTAACAGGTGTACTCTAACATTAATCATATCAAATCATATAAAGGACCTTAACTGCAAGATACATGTAAGAATATTCCTGAAATAAATATGTGAATTAATGGGATGTCAAAAACTACACCTCTATTTCACATAATTAATTTAATTTAATTTCAAAAAGTCCGTAAATGCAGTTTTATCGGAAATCATAGAAGATTGTATACCTATTGAAAAAAAAAAAAAAATTAATCAAAATTGAGCAGTTGTATTCAAAACTGCTTCCTATTTCCAAAAATCTAAAAATATACAGGGTGTTCCATTTGAAATAACAAACTTAGCGTCATTTCCGGCGAAACCGAAAGTGAAACAATAGTCTACAACATAATGTTTAAACAATCGGGTTTCATACACATATCATTTGTCTAAAGTTTCATTTAATTAAATACAAAACTAAGGAAAAAAAGGGGCTATCCAGAACTCAGTTACATGCGAACAGGGTTTTAAATATTGTTATGATTTAGGTTTAATGATGGATTACAAACTATACAGATAATCAAATAAATTTTCTAGTGAAAAGTGTTTTTTTATCAAATATCTTTCTAATTATGCAATAAGAATCGAATGGTTTCATTTAAGTTTTTAAAGTTAGGTACTTCGAGATTTGGTCACTTCCGGTGTAATCACGAAATCCGCTATAGCGTCAGTCAATTTTGCATATGCATTTTTGAGTTAAGATTTTCTTCCCAAATTTGTCAGACGTCGCATTTTCGAAGAAAAGTGCTGGTACAGGTGGTCTGAAACCCTGTATAAAATTGATTTTTGAATTCTGAGTTCATTGATGTATCGCACATAGTATTTTACTTTTACATTCGTTGGCAAATTTGAAAAATTGCGTTTTTGACAACAACCACTATAAATAAGGTAAGCTAGTCGTTGTAGTTTATGTCGTCACCATGACAACCAATTAACAAACTGAACATTTTGAACGCCTATTACTTGTCATCGTATTAATTGAACATTACGAAAATTCTTAGAACAGAAGCGTGGTTTTGGAAACGTTTGCGGTTATGAATTCAAAACGAGGAAATTTATTGAAATCTCCTTTAATTTGTTTTAGTTTTTATAAGTAGGTATTAATGTTATTGTAAAATTTCGTATACCGTCCTTTTAGGTTTTGTAATACGTTATTTATATGTTTTATACATATGTACTTAAGTTTCTGTCTAACGTAGAACAATACTCTTTTTTCCGGATATTTTTGTTCCTAAGAAGTAATAGTTATTTATGTATCAAGGCCAAAAAGTGTAACTTTTTCGGCCGCGTCTGGTTTGCTGGCCGAGACGTAGTCAAGGCCAGCAAACAGACGCCGAAAAAGTACGTTTTGGCCGAGGTGCATATTACATTTTTTGTGAGATCGAATTTTAAACAATTTAAATTTTTAGTAATTTTCAAAATTATAGGTTAGAAACTACGTGACATTCTGTCACTGACAGATGACGGCGTATGTACTGCATTACCGGTAATTACCGGCCCTCTCCTTAGCAACGGCCGTAAAAGTTACTTTTTCGGCCGTTGCTAAGGGTCACGGCCTGATAGGGCCGGTAATGCAGTACTTTATGGTTGCTAACGCGTCCGTCAAACAGCTGTTTCTAGTACGATCGCACAAAAAGTATATTTTCTATCAATTAAAGATTCGCAGCATATCGCGTTTTTTTTTCCGGTATTGAGGTTCATTTATAGGCCTAGGGAAAATTACATAAACCATTTTTTTATATAACAGTGTCATCTACTTATAAATATTATATTAGACCAAGGATGTGGATATTTTTAAATCTAAACTGTAAATTTTCTACAAATACAAAGTTAACACTAAATTATAAGCTAATTATTATTTATTTGTCCTCTCAGTTTATACCAAAAATAAACTTACACCACTTTCATATTAAACGGTGTATTTTTAATCAAACTTTTGTACAATGCCAGTTATTTATAGCAAAATAAAAACATTTTTTTATTGCATAAAGAAAATTATTGACCTCTAACTGTAAAAACAAAGTTGACTTAATATATACGAGTTAAACTGTGTGAGTATAGCCAGGTCCTATCGCGAATATTTATCAATTCATCAAGATTACAATAAAAGGGTAGCAAGCGGTAAAGAAAATCTATTATCAGCCCTTTGGCTCTCGACTGAACGAGCACAGGGTAGCTGTAATGAAATCGTTGGCTTTATATATATTGTAGAATTGAATGCAAAAGGATTTTGAGTTCATTAACGTGCTAAATAGGGTTTTATATTTATAGCGGTCGTTTATTCATAAGTTTCCATAACTTGCTATAACATGGCCTTCAATATCTTTAATAAATGCATGTGTCGACTAACTTTCACGATGGATAAATTGCGCGCTCTGTAACGATTATTTGTAATGTAAAATACATGTTATTCCAAGTGCTATTGGATCTGTTTTACTAAAACCTATTAATCCTTATAGAAGCGAACGCATCTTTTAAGCGCCCGATGTTCTAGCAAATTATCCTGATGCAACGAAACTTTTTAACGAGAGAAACGCGCTGAAATAGAACGTAAATTTTGTATAACTATAATGGCTTTATTTTAAAGGTGGTCTCTAGAGTTTTGTAAAAAGCTCCACAGCGAGACTTTTTAATATTTTCACTCATTTATGTTCATGTGTTTAACTAAAGGAGTGTTGTGTGGTGAGATTAAAAATCAGTTTTCCACACGAATTTACGTGACTGATGTTGTTACACTTTTATAATTACGTCAATGAAAACATAATGAACAACTTCCTTTTATAATTGTATATATTTAACTACTTTCCTCAAGTATAGTAAACTAATAGGATGGCCCATCCGACAAAATTCGTAAACATATCGATGACGAAAGAGTGATATTAATGACGTCAACTATAACGTCATACAAATGTCATTTATAAAATGAGAGATGTGTCATATGTCACCCATGTATAAAAGGTTCAGGTGTACTTATATCAACCCATTTGGTTTACAAAAAAAACTTATGTTATTTGCAAAGGGATTAACAAGAACTTATTTAGCAAAAAAAAAACTATTTTTGGTGAGCTATTCAATTAATGTTATGTTAACTATACACAGGTGGAAATTTTCCGCTAACAGTTTATTTTTTTTAACTAAACTCTTAAAAGTAGTCAAATTTTAAATAGTCAAAAAAATCAATTAGTTGCACTAATTATATCTTGCAATTTATAATAAATACATTGCAGCTACAGATAGACGAGAACTTTAAGTTTAAGATAATTTGTGATTAAAAATCTTAAAGTAAAGATTATTACTAAGATATTATAGATAATAATAGATAATAATATACCAGGGTTATATGACGGTTTCATAGCCAACGCGATCGCAAAAATTACCTATATTATTCAACTTTTCAGTTTTCCCCCTATTTTTTAGAAGGCAGTGACCAGTGGCACATATAACTCTGCAAAACATTTAGTTTTGATGTTCTTGATGCAATAAACACAGCCCTGATCAGATTCTAGCGACAACATATCGTGATCTTTCCTGGTGAGCTGCATCATCCACCTTACAGTCTAACTTATTCTTTTGTTCAAAAATCTAAAAAACAAATTAGGGACAAAAAGTGTACTGCTTATAATGAGCTAAAGATAGCTGTTAATGTCTAATATGCGGAGCACTTGAAATAATTTTTTCTTGAAGGGATGCGGACACGAGAAACGTTGGATTAAGTGTACCACTGTTGAAGGTGGCTATGTAAAAAAATTACTTTTTTGTGCGATCGTACTAGAAACAGCTGTTTGACAGACGCGTTAGCAACCATAAAGTACTGCATTACCGGCCCTATCCTTAGCAACGGCCGTAAGAGTAACTTTTCAGGCCGTTACCCTTAGCAACGGCCGAAAAAGTAACTTTTACGGCCGTTGCTAAGGAGAGGGCCGGTAATGCAGTACATACGCCGTCATCTGTCAGTGACAGAATGTCACGTAGTTTCTAACCGAAAATTTTGAAAATTACTAAAAATTTAAATTGTTTTTATTTCGATCGCACAAAAAATGTAATATGCACCTCGGCCAAAACGTACTTTTTGGCCTTGATACATAAATAACTATTACGGTTTCGTATGAGATTTTTTTCATGGCTAGGTAGATTACATAAAAATACGCCCATGTACTTTAAACATAATAACTTTAATACATTCTAATTTACTTCGTGTAAATAATAAATATTTGGGATTTACAATTGTCCATTTCATTGGTCTGCCTCGAACCTGTTATGCACAATTTCGTTTTCATTTACATTAATTCCATGTTTTTCCAGACGTTTATCCAAACTATTCAGGGTATTAATAGTTTCAGTAATTTTGCTTTCGTTATAACAGTTCATAAAAATAATTATAATTACCACAACAATATTGGAGTAATTATGGACGTGATCTATGGAATTTAAAACACTGCTACTGTCAGGCACAACGTAAAGATACTCTATTGTGAGCACAGAAAATACTACAAATTGATTAGTTCCACAATTTTTGTTCCTTAAATTGTATGTAATTAAGCCAAACATTTTTAATAATGAACCAAAAATTACGACCATAAAGTAATTTGTAGATAGTAACGGGAAGGTAGTCATTGGGTTTATAAAGAAAACTCTTTACATCCGCTAAATATTTCGAGTCTATATTTGACCCTTCATCGGCAGCTATAAATTACACTAACTTAAGTTACATAGTGTCCTTAGAATTTAAAATGCAGGTTATATAGTAATACTCACCGATGAGCGAGGATAATCGAAAGCAGTATAATAATAAACATTAAAGTTTCCGAAGATAAATTCAGGGCTGTGGAGTCGGAGTCGGAGTCGGAGTCGGACCGGTCTAGGAGAAATTTCTGGTCAGTGGAGTCGGAGTCGGAGTCGGAAAAAATGTACCGACTCCGACTCCGACTCCGAGTACAACAAAAAATTGCGAGGTGGTCCTTTGCCGCAAAATTTAAACTCAATTTTTAAATAACTTTTTTATGTTTATTATTGGTGTTCCTATATTACACACCATAAAATGTCTCAGTATTTAATTTGGTCGGAGTCGGAGTCGAACCACTAAAATTATCAGGAGTCGGAGTCGGAGTCGACTTTTTTTTCCCGACTCCGCAGCCCTGGATAAATTAACAATAATATTGGTATTTGATTGAAATTCGTTTAAATTTATAAATTATGCACATGTGATTCTTCTTAAAATTGAAATTTTGACAGTAGAAAATGAAAAATTGAAAAATGAAATTGGAGAAAAATCGTCATGTGGTTAAGTAAAAATATTTGTCACCATACAATACAGAATAATCAACATCCAATAAATAAACAAATACAATGGATGAACATGTTAAAATTTTTGACGGCACATTTAAAATGTGAAAAAGGAATCAGTTTTGGATACGTGCACTATTTTGGTTAATTTTTATGACCTTAAATGATTTTTGAACTAAAGTTTAATTTTGTGTAAGCTTTAATTTAATGACTGTGTAATAATCTTTATACAACCGCAATGACATACAAACACGTAAACAAGCATTTTATTGTTTCCACAGCGATAGTCCGTGGCACCTTTGTTTTTGTTTTGAATGATTGCATTTATGCACAGTCTACTGCGATTAACAGGATCTCTTTAAATGTTTACAATAATTTGAAGTTTTTGAAGCAGACTCTTAATAAAAATACAAGTTGTTGGTATCGATGGATTCGTTAGAAGATAATCCATTTAAATAACAGCTAGTTCTATTTAAAAAAAAACGATTCCACAACCTTCAAAGCCGATTAAAGTAACCTAAATGTCAATTAAAATTTACAAAAACGTTTTTTGGATAATTGTTGACATAATAAAATTCAATGTATGCAGGTCACGGCACACTTAATAAAAAATTTAATTTTGTTTCAAAAATTACTTGAGGTTATATAAATTAACCAAAATAGTGCAGTTATATCCAAAATCGCTTCCTCTTTCCAAGAATGTAAAAATATACAGGAAGTTCCATTTAAAACAACAAAGTTGGGCGGCGAAACCGGAAGTGAAACAATTGTGTGCATGTGCTCAAAAAACTCCGTCTAAAGTTTCGTTTATCTAAAGTCAAAACTAAAGAAAAAAGGGGGTGTACCACACTTCATTTACACCCAGTATAATAAGGTAGAATCCAACTGTTATCTAATAATAATTAGTCTGCATAAGAAAAAACAAAACAAAAATT
Organism: Elmis aenea; assembly: GCA_947652605.1. Lineage (NCBI taxonomy): Eukaryota > Metazoa > Arthropoda > Insecta > Coleoptera > Elmidae > Elmis > Elmis aenea. The sequence continues at coordinate 58,247,448 of OX393576.1, forward strand.
ATTTTAAAGCTCTGAAACAAATGACGCTAGCAAGGTTGGTTTATGGGGATAACAAACAAGCGCGCTTCCTTAACTTGAGATAGAGCGAGTTCTAACCAAGCGAATATAACGTAGTGTCTGTCAGGAGGAGTTTATGTAAATAGGTTTGTGGAAACAAACCGCATTATTAAGAGGATTTACCTGTTCAGTGGGGCACGGATTAGTTTCCAAGTTTGTTAGGGGCAAAACTTTATAATTCTCAAGATTCAATAAACACAATCAATTATGCGAATTCAAACAGAAGGTGTTGGTCGATTGCTTGACGAAATCTAACCACCAAAATGAAAAAGGAAGTTGAGAGTAACTAACTATCAAAAAAAAAAAAACCTTATTAAAATTTACCTGACAAGAAGAAGAATAAAAGTTTGTTTATTTAAGCTTCGAATACATTAAATCCTTGTTTAAGCCCTTTTATAATTTTGATTGTACACGATATGTGGTATGATGGTTTTCTGATTCTGCACATCAAGTCGTGGTGGTTGCTACGCTGTTATGAATCCAATTTAATTTTAATGTGTTGTTAATAATTTTTAATGTGCCGTCAAAAACTTTAACATGTTCATCAATCATCCAATCTAATCGTTTACTTACTGGATGTTGATTATTATGGTTTGTGTAATGACACATTTTTCAGGCTAACCATTATGGTAATTTTTCTTTAACTTCATATTCAATTTTCAAGTAAGTACCTACTACCTACAATCATATGTGCAAATATTTATAAAATTTTAATCAAGTACCAATTTCAATTTTAATGTATCTTCGTAAATTTTAATGACGGTTATCATATTATTACTTTCAATTAACCGCGCTCATCGCTACTGATGAAGAGTCCAATAAAGACTCGAAATATTTGGCTGATGTAAAGAGTTTTCTTTAAAAACCCCATGACCACTATCACGTTATTCTCTACAATTACTGTTTGGTCGTTATTTTTGGTTCATCAATAATATTGATCTCTTTACGAACTCCTACCCAAAATCGTCAAAATCGTACTCTTAAAGCTTGTTATGAAATTTCTCCACTCATAGCTAAATCAGGAAAAAATAATACTATAGGGAAGGATTTAACTAAACCAGCAATATCAACAGTTTTGGAAAAAGATGACAAAGATATGAAAGAAAAGCCACTGAGCAATACAACTTTTAGCAAAATAATAGATGAGACGGCTGAAGATGTGGAAACACAAGTTGTTGAAACGTTGAGATCAAGAAAATTCTGAATATAGATGGATGAATCAACTATTAGAGCGAGTGAAGCTGTGTTGATGACCTATGTACGATATATTGACAGTGGTGACTTTACTGAAGAGATGTTGTTCTGTGAAGCATTGAAAACGACTCTTGTTGATGTAAGGGCTAAAATATTTGGCTTCAATGCATTTTTGCAAATTATTAAAAAATTAACCAATTAACTGTGAGGTAACTGATGCTGCTGTACTAATTATTGCGGATAATCTGAGCAAATTGTCCTGCGATTAAAATGAGAGGTTTTCTGATTTACATGAAATTGATTTTCCATCTTGGATAACTCAGCCGATGCTAGTAAACTTAAATGTTGTGGCAATTCAGTACTAAGAAGAACTATCGGAAATGTTAGAAGTTTATTTAACACAAAAAAAAAAATGGAATGGCTTTGTGGCAAGACAGAAATAAAAAACCCAAATTTAACTAGTTTTGCAAAAAAAAACTGGCGTTACCCTTTCCATCATCCTGTTTAGTAGAATGTAGATTAAGCGATGCAAATGACTTGTTACAGAAAAAAATCGTCTGTATATCACAAACTGTGGGAATTTGAGATTAAAATTTACCAAATTAGTAGATACCTTAAATAAAAACTCTATGCAGCAGACGTCAAACCCAAGGATCACATTAAATAAAATTTTGTATTACCAAGTTAAGGAAGACTTATTTTTTGTAATATTGTCACAAAGGCTTTAAGGCCTAAACCTTAAAGACAATGTGCGCTTGAGGGGTAGATCGGGAATCATAATGAAGCTAATTAATAATTATGCAATTTAGATTTATTATAAGAACCAGATGAACACATTGACAAACAGAAATCTTAGGGAATGGTAGAACACAGGACCCAGGGTAATTACGGCCATCTCGGCCGGTTGCTCTACGACCGACTCTACTGTTGACTGTTGACTATTGACTGTCTTCCTATAATTTGGGAAGACTATTTCTATCCATAATTAGTCAGCTAAAAAACTATGACCTATATTAAGGAAACGCATAAGGCCGTACTTAATGACTTCAGCTCTATTGGCTTGCTGTGACACAAATATGACATATGATTGCAAATAGAGCTGATTCTACATGGTGTAACATGTAACCTAATAAATGGAGTTTACGAAATGGGATTATAACAACAAATATAAATTATTAAATTTGTATAATATATTAATGTGACAATATACAAAATATTATATATAATTTATGTTCAGTTTACCTGTGTTCCTTTTTTTTAATTTGTAGCATCAATTAAATTTATCCTTTTATAATTTTGATCGACTATTATGAACTATTAAAAACTTTTGAGGTGTTGAGGTGGGACATGATTCAGAAAAAGTTGGAAAACACTGAGGTAGATGAATAAAATCAATTTATAAAACTGACCCAAAAGCATTTATTGTACATAGTAACAAACTATTATTGTTTGTATTTGTACTATTACGATATCTTTTAACCAGTGGTATATTTAGAGGGCGGATCTGACGACCACTTAACAAAATAGAGAGCAATTACTTTTTTTTAAATGGTTATACAATGTTTTAACAAACAAATTTATTCTTAGTTAAATTTTTCTACAACAAAGTTCTTTGATAATTTTAAGTCCCTCAACAAAATCGTAACTACCCCACTGGTTTTTTATAATACTTTTATGTTGCAGCAAAAACAGTAATTACAATTAATATAAAAGTAGTTTAAAAGAAAGAGTCTTGAAAGTTAAAATGTAAACAGTTTGCTCTGGTTAGCTATATTTCAATTAATACCTTTAACAGATGTTTGTGTTTACGTAGTTCTGCTAATTAAAAATAGCTAATTAAAATTGCAATGAAACAGCGAAACTGCAGTTTGTTTTATTTTTGCTAAAAGAGCGTGTAAACAATTGCAGTAACTACTATCTGTGTAAATTTATCCAGCTGCCAAACAATTGATACTACTAGAGAAACTAGCAGATCCTAAATTAAATACGAAAATATAAAACAATTTTTGATAGCTTTAACGTACGAGATTTCCCATACAGGGTTGCGCAAAAGTATGAAAACAGACAAATATCTAGAATACTATTGCAGATATAACAACGAAATTTTGTATCTGAGCGTTATCGTATTTTTCGTATCCGATGAAAATATTAAGGTTGCAATACGACTTCCGGTTCAACCGGAAACGGACCCAAACTTTGAAATAAACATATATAAAAGTCCAGCCTGACTCTGTCTGTCTGTGACTCTGTAACGCATGAATATAGTAACGCAGTAAACTACTACGGGTTCATTTGACCGACTGAGTTGTGTCTAATGAACCGTAAATTTTTACTCACCGGTAACATAACAGTGTCTAACTTGCAGCTCAGGGTATTATAAAAAGTAATATTTTAAATTTAAGATATACAATATTCCCGTCCTAGGACGGGCTAAGTGCTAGTTTTAAATAGAACACCCTAAATATTTTTACATTTTTAGATTTCTCTTAAACGTTACTATAAAAAATGTAAAAGGTTATATAGGTCTAAAGTCAACCATTTTCGTGACATTTTTATGAAAATTTTCAGCTAAACAGCACTTTCATTTTTTTAAACATTTAAGTTATTTAAAAAGGCAGTTGAAATTCGTCTGAAAATTAGATTGACAATAGATTAAATTAATAACACATTGCGCTAGATACATTTTTAAAATATTTTACAGGTGTTTTTCACCCTTGGGCAACCTTGTGAAACTTTAAACATCGATAAAAGGAGAAGATAATATTATAACTTTCTTGGTTTCATCTTTCAATTATTTTAAAATTACCGCTGTCTACCTTTATAGCCTACTCGAAAAATTACTTTGCCCTAATAATTTACAATAAAATCGCGATATCTCGTAAAATATCAGTTTTAGGTATAAAACTAGGTTAATGTTTTTGAAAGACAATCAAATTTTCTACAAGACTATGTAACAACAATTAGGGTGTTGTATTTAATAAAATTGAGTTATCGATGTTTAAAGTTTCACCCTGTACCTATATTATTTTAAAAACGTAGCTAGCGCAAATTGTTAGTTAATCAATTGGTAATCAAATTTTTAAACGAAATTCTACTGCCTTTTTAAACAACTTAAATGTTAAAAAAATTGAAACTGCTGCATATTTTTATAAAAATGTTAATTTTACAAAAACGGTTGACTTTAGACCCATATAACCTTTTACATTTTTTATAGTAATTTTTAAGAGGAATCCAAAAATGTAAAAATAGGGTATTCTATTCAAAATTTTAAAGTTTGAGTCCGTTTCCAGTTTAACCGGAAGTCGTATTGCAACCTTAATATTTTAATCGAATCCAAAAAATACAATAATGCTTAGATACAAAATTCCATTGTTATATCTGCAATAGCGTTCTAGATATTTGTCTGTTTCCATACTTTTGCGCAACCCTGTATAAGCGAGATTCCTTAATTGAACTCGACTATTAATCAGCTTGTATAAAATTAGGATTTCCGTGGGTACACAAGTTTTATTATAGAGTATAAGTAAGCTATATTTAAACATCGTATTTGCTACCCACATTAGAATAAGGCTCCCCCAGACAGACGCTATATGCCTGCCGCTCGGTACGATACAGTCGGTACACAACTCGGTATGATTATCGCTGCTTACCGCAATGAGTGCCCACACTAGACCGACACTCGAAACGTTCGGAAACATATTATGCAAGTGACAGTATTTTATGTATTCTAACCAAACAATCAAACATTACCGAATCGTACCGAGCGGCATATGGCGTCTGTCTGGGGGAGCCTTTACCGTTAAAAGTAATTTTAACTTCAATTAAAGTTCTGGGTTAAAAGATCGCAGTGAATAAAACTTTAATTGCGTAGATTTTGTTGCAATTAAATATGTCTATTGAACCGAAAAAATACACAAGCAAATGAAAATTACCGCTGTTTCAGCAAGGCGTGTTCCAGCCAACGATATAACTTCCAATATAAATTTCTATGTTTATATTTCATATTTTAGTCGATTTTGTTTGCTGTTTTATTACTCAATAAAAATCGCTCACATTAAATTGCGTTTTCGGTACAAACTTTTGCCCTACAACTACATTTAGAAAAGAGTTTTGAATTTGTGTTTGCAACGTTGTCCGTCTTCGAAACCAACTATATATCGCAAACAATGGCCTATGTTTCCTATTTGCTTGGAATACAATAACTTGTCTGGCAACTTGCAAACTGCAATATCACACAATATGTACGTAGATGTTTTGCACTTTCATTATTAACTACGTCACGTACAACGCTAATCTAAAGTTCTCTTTATTCCTGTTCATTAATAACAGCAAACAAAAGTGACATCTGGGTAGTATATTACATAATTTAAGTTGTTGAATAGTATAAAAACGTCACCCAATTATTAGAATATTATTTAAACACATATTCTGATGCAAGATCAAGCTGCTAAAGCATATTAGGAGCAACTGCTATAATTATACAAGTTGTACCGACAGTCTGAATCCACACAGATTACAGCAAATGCTTAAAGTGGTAGTATTTAACGACCAAACACTTATTAAGGCGATAAATATTCTACTTTATCGTTGAATCTTTCTTGAGTGGATACGTTTATCTTATTAAGTACATTGATAAGTATTAGCTGAACACAATAGATCAGGGATGGCAAATAGGTGGCACGCGTGCCAAACTTGGCACGCGAGGGATTTTCGACGGCACCCTAAAGAATTCTATGAATAATTTTTTTTTTTAATTTTCGAAAAGTTTTATTTATTTTTAATTAGTATGCTAATTATCTACAACTACATGTTATTTAAATATAAAAAAATTAAAAATACCAGAAAATAACAACTCTTCTTATATCGAGACAATAATTTGTTCATTACTATATCTTCATATAAAATACCAACTGTAGCGATGCACGGAACTTTTGATTGCATACAGTAGCGTAGCAAGGGGTGGGGGGCGGTCCGCCCCGGGTGGCACTGTTTTTGGGGCAGCACTTTTAGTCTACCCAAATGGGGTAAAAATGAAAATCTCGGGGTAATGAAGGATCAGTAGATATAATAATCAGTTCCCGCACTAGCGCCATTAAATTCATAAAAATTAATTTTAGAAAAAGGAATTCTTACCGAAGTTAGAGGGTAAAACGGGCTACTTGACCTTGCTTCACTGAAAACCCGCTCCCTTGTAACGACAGAAATTCCAAGTTTCTAATAAAATTTACGATACGGTACCAGCCATTCAATAAAATTTCAAACAATTCATTTATTTTAGGCATTAAATTTCATGCAGTTTTAAACTTTATTGTAACAGGGACTTTTCACCCTTATTAAAAATAATTTCGTGGGAGTGGGGGCGATCTAATTTTTTAAAAAATCAGAAAAGGTTCTACTGTAAAACTGTAGTTTTGGAAGATGATAAAGTATTCTCCATTATCTAACTTGCTTTAGAACACGTTTGAACGTCTAAAATAAAAAAAAAAAAATCGCCTGCGGCGCAATTTGTCTTTCTCCCACTTTTTTGTGTCGCTCTCTGCTTGCACTTGGCAAAAGTCAGAAATTAACAACCCTTATTTATAGGGGCGGCAAATTTAGGGACCGCTCCGGGCGGCACAACCTCTAGCTACGCCACTGATTGCATTATGTATTTAGTGACACATAAAATCATGACGTTGGCAATACTGAACGAAATAACTGACAGTTGTTTCTGGTGGGTAGGTAGGTAGGTAGGGTAGGTTAGGTTAGGTACTGGCACGGGGAAAAATTTGTATTAAATTTTATTTTATTTTGGCACACTGATCAAATCCTATTTGCCATCCCTGCCATAGATAGACGATTAATTTTAGATGAGCACACTATGAACATCAAGAGATGTTAGGTCTAGAGACTTAGGGTACTAGGGTTTTTCATATTTGACCATTTTGCTTGTCCCGGGATTCCGCGAAGAAATCGGCTTTTGTCCCAGAATTTCCCGGGATCCCGGGATCCCGGGATGTAATAAATTATGTCAATATTTTTAAATAAATAACCCAAAAACTTAAGTGAGCGGTTTATTACAACTTAAAAACCACTCTTAAGTCACATTATGTAATACATTTGGCTCCATGATTATTATGAATAATTAAATAATCTTGGTAAGAGAAACATACTTGTGGGAAATATAACCCATCTATTAAAATTTCATATTTATGAACACAATAACATAATTTTTACGACGAATTTTTGTAGTGTGATTTAAGAAAACAAAAGTGATCTATGCTTCGGTCAATTAGCTTTTTCTTAATTTATTAACAAAAGTTCTGCTGCATAAAATGCTCTCTCAGTCTCTATTGATGTAGGTGAAATTGTCTTGAGAGCATTTAGCAGCAAAGAAACATTGTTTATATCAATAAAATTTAATTTATAAGCTAGTTTGCTTCAAATTACCAGGGTACACCAAAACAAAACTGGAAAAGTATTTTGAAGATAGGGTAAAACCCCCAATCGTTGGCACTGCACCAGTAATCGGCACCAATAACCTTAAAAATGTAAAATAAGATAGTCGTCGCGCAGAAAAAAACTATAGATAAGCTTAAGTCTTCTAATAGTGTTTTGCTACAGTTATGTAAAACATTAAAATATAATTGCCCATAGTATGGCGGCAACAAGTAATTCTAGAAAAGTTGACATATAACAGGTAAGTTTTAATAAAGCCAGTTCATGATTACAAAATTTCACAAAATGCTTCTGGAGCACTATTTATAACAATAAACCAGATAAGTACATACAGTAATCATTATATATTGTTAAATTTGTACAAAACACTTAAAATTATGCATATTTTGCAGGTTACCGACTATGCCAATCATTGGCATAATATAAACACATTATTTAACGATTGGCACTGGGTGCCAATCTTTCGATTCGTGGTAAGTTTCTACAAGTTAGTTATTGGCATACTATGTAAGTACATAATTAGAATTAACAAGTAGGTGGTTTTTTTAATTTTTCCTTATTTATAATTTTTTTGTAGTTAAAATGCCAAATAAGAAAAACCGCAAAAAATATGAAAAATGTTATACAGAAGACCAAGTTTAACAAGCACTGGTGGCAATAAAAAACGGTATGTCTAAAAAACTTGCTTCGAAATTGTTTGGTGTTCCAAGATCGACTTTACAATTTTGTTTAAGTGACAAATTTTTCAAAATATGTTATGGCCCACAAACGTATCTTACTAGTAATGAAGAAAATTTATTAGTTCAATGGATTATTGATAGTCATCGAAAAGGTTTTCCTCGGCGGAAGGAGGATGTTCAGAGTTCTGTGAAAAATTTTCTAGATGCTACTAAAAGAAACACCCTCTTTAAAAATAATATACCAGGACGCAGTTGGTATAATGGGTTTTTACGTCGACATCCTGAAGTTTTTCTAAGTGTAGCTGTTACTCCTGCTAGTGCTAATATCTTCAGTAGCAAAATAAAAAACTGGTTTGATAAAACAGAAACGTATCTTTAAGGAAAATTATATTTTTCTATTTTACAAGACAGCTCTAGAGTATATTATGGGCACGAAACCAATTTTCAATTATGTCCTAAAGAGAGTAAAGTGTTGGCACCTAAAGGAAGTAAAAATATTTATGAAATGGATAGGGGTATTGCAAAACAAAATCTGATCGTAATGTTGACCTTTTCCGCATCAGGCAAAGTTACACCACCTATGGTAATTTTTCCATATAAAATGCTCCCCAAAAACATTGATTCGGTACCTTCTCACTGGAGAATTGATATCAGTGACAATGGTTTTTACCATTTTGTATCATTTTCAAAGCCCACTAATGTAAAATAATTAATACTGTACGCGTTTAAAACAAAATTAATTGTTGTTTTACCTTATTAACTTTGTCATGGAGACCGTGCTTCTTTACGCCATACTAAAATCGATGGTCCAAAATAGATACGTCTGGCACAAAATCCAATTATGATAAAAGTATATCAACGCATATGCAATAAATAGTTGTAGGAAAGTGTGCCTAACGAGAATGTGTTAATCTATGTTGTAGGCTTCCGCGGCCGATGTCCAATGTATACAGGTTGTTTCCGGGTTGGAACCGCGTCGAAGGTTTCTTCATAACCGACGTTTCGTCCTCCTTCATCAGGGACATCTTCAGGGGTTGTTGGTTAAACAGCAACTGTTGCTGTTTAATAATAATAAATATTTTTCCAAAGAACATTTTTACTAAGAAAAAAACGACTTTTTTCGATGTCAGTTCAGCAATTCAGTGACTTTGCCCCCATTTAACCAACTTGGTAATCTTAAAATAAGCGAGATATCCATGTTGGGGCTTGATTTTGTGACACACTGTATGTGTTAGCGCGCATATTAAAAATTAATGTGCCTCAAGTAATATTTTTGTGGTGATGCATCCATGTCTTTCATTAAACATGATTGTCAGTCCTCAACAACAAGTCGTAACAATTCAGCCACTCTCGACAAAACAGGGTTGCACAGAATTGTAATTGTGAATTACGTAGCACTCCCTACGCATTCTGTTACACGAGAGCGTCGCATTAAACATAATGAAAAGTGCGGGATTTTAAAAATAACCTCTTATCTCGCATTAAGCATCAACTATTCTGTATTATCAGAACACTCTTACATATGGAGTGTGTACCAAACCAATTACACAACCGGGTGCAATACAGTAAAAGCATTTTTGTGTTCCAAGTTTATTTAAAACAATGTCTTGAATTAATACGCCATACGCTGCAAACATTTCATTTTCATTATTGTTCGTTTTCATCTATTTTGTGGAGCTGCGGAATGTGCACGAATTTCTTAGTTAAAAAAACTAGCATTCCGTTTTTAGTAATTCGAGAGCAAGACCTGTACTTCAGAATAAGCCCTGGATATAATGTCCATACCTCGAATGATTCTTTTTCCTTGATAAAAATGTCTACTGACAAAAAAAAAACACTTACTAGAACAAAGCACCAAATTGGCAACTTTACATTTCTAATACTAAATTCCCGTCAAGTATTATTTCATTTGTTTTAATTTCGGATTTTCTGCCTTGATATTTCCATTTACTTAAAGCACTAAATTAACCGAGTTGTATTAATTATCAAACACATAAATTTTCTCTTGTCATTTATGCAAGCTGCTATCGTATTTTATAAATGCTAAAGCGCCCTTTCTTTACTTTTTGATTTAAGTTTCGTTACGGAAAGGACCAAAAATTGCGATGTTTAACTTATTGGAAAAATAATTAATCATTTACTTATTTCGGTGAGGGAAATACTGCGATCGTATTGTTTTGTAAGGCGTTTGATGTAAATAAAAAACTTTAAAGTCATGTTATAAAAATAGGTTTTACAAAAGTCACAAATGTCTACAAAACATTAAAAAAAAGATCATTCATTCTCTATCCATTGACTCAATTTGCAAAATTTGCATTTTTACAAGATTGCTGTGAGTTACAGTCAGTCGTTTAAGACGAATACTGAACTATAACTGTACAGGGTGATCCAAATTTAATGTATTTGGAGTAACTACAGTAGCAAAAAAAGCAGTATAACCTTTTAGGATAAATTGATCTATATATTTAAATTAATTAAAGCAGTTTTAGATTTTGCGCACAACATAAATTAAATTTTTCCAGGTTTTCAAAACCTGCCATATTTTCTTTTTATTTACAAAAAATTTTAATATTTTTTACATGTTTTAAGTAGATGTTGGGCGCAGAATTTAATAAATGATTTACGTTGTTGTGACGATTCAATTTTCAAAATATATATCATGTTTTCTGGATGCTGGGAAGAAAATCTCAGATGTCCACACAAAACAAATTACTACTGTATAATCAGATACTGAAGCCTGTTTGGACCTATGGGGCTGCGCAAGTAAAACCAGCATAAAAGAAATTCAATCTTTTCAAAATAAAGTTCTGCGAGATATTGTGGGAGCACCATGGTACGTGAGGAATGATAACCTTCATAGAGACTTGAATATTCCCACTGTTAAGGAGGAAATCAAGAGGCTAGCAAGGAATCATCAAACAAGGCTAATTACCGATAGCAGCAGAGTGGTACATCAACTTATGGACGTGAATGTAGTGAGAACGTTGCAAAGAACCAAACCCTTCGAGTTGTGTAGGGTGAACGTGTAAAAGCAGAGCCAAGAGAAGTGCGTTGATAACAACACGTGAAAAAGTGTTATGTATATTTAGAGTCTAAACTTAGCTAATAATAATTAGGTTGATAAGGTCAAACGAAAACTATAGATTAGTAAATTTTAAAATTTTAAAAAAAGGTGTATTTTAAAAAAATATTAATATTTTTTCTTAAGTTTAAAGAATTTACTTGTTTAATTTTTTTTTAAGTACGATTAATCTTGACAAACTTAAACTTTGCAATGGAAGTGCAACAAATGTGAATGATGCTTATGATTTTTGCAAACGATTTTATAAAAAACCAATTTATTTATTAGATTCCTTGCACAGTAATGCTTTAAGGCAATGTTTCTCAATTTTTTTACTCTTTGGATCCTTACAAAAGTAATAGCTTACAGAGAACTCCAAAGTTGTTTTGTAGACAATATTTTTAATTTAGCCTAGCAAATAAACTTGAATGAACCTAATAAAAGGCTAGAGGAACCCCTTCAGAAGGATTCACGGACGCGCAGGGTTCACGAACCACACTGCTCTAAGGGAACTTGAAAACAATGTTCTATTAGTTTTTGTAATGTATTACCCGTCCATATTATTTACAAAACATCAACTATTTCATTACATTTGTACACCAATTTTCGTTTTTTTTTTCGCTGCAACAAAACTTTTTAAATGGTAAGTAAAAATATTAAATCACCACAATCTTATTTAAGGGACCATTTCCTCAGATATCAGAAGGAATATACGTTGTACATGTTTTTCAAAATACCACAAAATCATAGTAGTAGTAGTAGTAGTCTTTATTTGTTCTGAAAAATCCAAAAAGGCATAGAACATGTCACAATAATGATACATACGGAAAATGTTATGTCTAAACTATGCCATAAATTCAAAAACCGTTCAAATATAGTCCTAAAATATTCCGTTGTCAACAAATCAATCAAAAACTTTAAACGTTAAGAAAAGTATTAATTAATTTCATATTTAACCAAAAAAAAAAACTATTTTAAGATTATTAAGCACGTTTTTTTGTAGCTCAATCTATTATACGAACTAAATCTGAGAATTTCACCAGTAACAAACCTAACCCAACCTAACCTAACCAACCTAATGGTATATCCAAAATATTCCCAAATTTGAAAAACATTTCATATGCACCTTCTTTCTAATTACTTACATTCGACAAAAAATTTAAAAATCATCAGTTGTGCAATGTATTATTTTAATCATCTTAAGTCTACTAAAGATCGATACCATTATTTTAAGGTGACAAATTTATTTTACAAACAACTTCTTTTTTTATACAGGGTGTCCCAAATTCGAGTAAATGCATGGGAATCTCGCTTTTCTTAAGAGCTACGAAGTTGGTTAAATTAGGTTAAAGTTGCGAAATTAGATGCTCATTAAATATCTGCAAAGAAAATTTTCATGGCTGTCTTAGTTCAAAAGTTATTCAAGAAAAACTGAAGAAATTGATTTTAGTTGTTTTGCCCCATATCCTACATTTTTTAAGATATCGAAAATCTGGAAGCACTTCTCCATGACAGCTTCTTACCCTTTATATTTTGAGATAACATAAAATTTCCAACAACGTTTCGTCTCTTGATTTTTTTAAATACGGTGAATTTTTTTTTATCTCATAGTCAGGTAGCATTTTGTCTTCTGATCTCAATGATATATGACACAATGTCTAAAATGATATTTTACCACAAAAATTTGAGAAAAATTCATTTTGTCCAATTTTTTAATCAAATATTTGTTTTGTTTTTTTGTTGGTCTGTTAAAACTGTCCTTTTGACATTACCATGATCGTGCATAATTGTATAATTTGCAACCAGCTAGAAATTGTTTGATATTTGTGCTTTTGTTCCCAATTTTTATTTTATAAAATGGTTTTCACAAACAAAGAAAAACAGGTCATGTTACAAATTTATTATTTGTAACTGCACATCATTTCGCAACTTTGCCCTAATTTAACCGACCTCGTAGCTTTTAAGATAAGCGAGATTCCTACGTACGAATGTGAGATACCCTGTATAATATAACGAAAAAGGAGAAAAAATATATTATCTACCTACAGCGACTTTAACACAGCACAACTAAAACCTAATGCTATATGTTTGTGGACTTTCCAAAACTTGTAGAACGCCGAACACAACACATTTGCTATATTTTCACAGCAAAACACGACAACAATTTGATTTTAAATCCAAAACAGCACCATAAATTTTCATTTCCACAACCTCGAAATCAGGGACAGAGAATTTCCCCATTGTACGATTAGTTTTGCATGAAACATTTGGTTAGATATTCGCGGTATAAACTCACGGTGTGTGCGAGATGTGTAGATACAAGAATAAAAATTCTTTCCATGTTGCGCTTGGAAATTCCGTCAAGGTAACTAAACAATATGGAAACTTCGGCTTTAAATATTAATATGATATGCAAAATAGGTCATAAAATGCTCGAAGCACTATATCCGTAATAAATATAGCATGGGGTTGTTTTTGTTATTTCGATTTTATATTTTTTGCCTTGGAAATACAGAAAGTAATTTGAATTTCATTAAAAATTATTTTCTGTACTTAACAAAATGTTTTTGATTACGATCAAATACTGTGCGTATATCGATTGGTGGAGGCGACGAGTCAAAAAGATGTCTTTTAGAAAATTTTAGGTTTTTAAGTACAGGGTGTACCAAATTCCTTTACCGATATAGTTGGCAAAAGTCTAATATCGATCTCTTGGGCTATTTTTTGAGAAAAAAACGCCCATGTCATCCGATTTGTTATAACGCTTTCCATTTTGGCACTACAGACGAAAAATAAAATTTTACTCCATCATTTTTGAAAATTTACTATAACTTCTTCATTTATTAAAGTAGAACCAAATGTGATGAAAGTATTTTATAAAGATTTTTATGCTTAATTTAAAAACAAAATTATTTGTTTTTAGCGTAATTGATTTTCAAGATATGAAGTTAACTTATATTTTTTTAAATAGAAACTCCAGATGGCCATAACTTTATATGAAAGAGCGCGTTTTTGGCTTTTTAAAAATATACAATTTTACTTATATACAGGGTGAGTCACGACGGACGCGTCGGAGTTTTATGGCGAAACGCTTGGTCAAACTTGTGAAACTTTAAACATCGATAACTCATTTTTTTTAAATACAACCCCTTATATTTTTTAACACCGTCTTATAGAAAATTTAATTCTCTTTCGAAAACATTAAAACTGTTTTAAACCTAAAATTGATATTTTCCGAGATATCGCGATTTTATTGTTAATTATTAGGTCAAAGTAATATTTTCGAGTAGGCTACAAAGGTAGACAGCGATAATTTGAAACAATTGAAAGAAAGAACAAGAAAGGTTTAGTTTTATCTTTTGCCTACGCATTTTTAACATTTTTTTATAGTGAAGAGCAATCTCACGTTTAAATCGCGATTTCTTAAAATTATTTATGCATTTATTTATTGGACCAGTATGATAAGATGATTAGTAAATCATATAAACTATTTTTTTGTATGATACGACTCTCGGTTCTACCAAAATTTCTTTGCTTAACTTCTGGTTCTACGCATTTTGCAAACATTGTGTTTTATGCAGTGTGCACAATGTTTAATGAAGGTAAGTGTTTATGGTGTGTTAACTAAAATATAAATACACAGAAAATATTTCAAATAGGGACCGTATTAACTTTAATTGAACATTTATAAAAATATTTCTAGTGATAACTAAAATTTATGTAATAATAATTCAAAAACTTTTGAGACAATCACTCCTAATATGTTGCGTAATGTAAGGCGTTTACTTGAAAAGAGGATCACAATGTGTATTCAAGAGGATGGTCGTCATGTTGAACATTTATTGTAATCGGCTGTTAAATTTGGATTTTGGAATTTCATAGCCTACTCGAAAATATTACTTTGACCTAATAATTAACATTAAAATCGCGATATCTCGAAAAATATAAATTTTAGGTATAAAACAGTATTAATGTTTTCGAAAGAGAATTAAATTTTCTATAAGACTGTGTAAAAAAATATAGGGTGTTGTATTTTTTAAAAATGAGTTATCGATGTTTAAAGTTTCACAAGTTTGACCAGGCGTAAAAAACGCCCCGTATAATATTTTAAAAATGTAGGTGGTGCAAAGTGTTACATAATCTATTGTCAATCTTATCTCCAAGCGAATTTCTTCAGACTTCTCAAAGTTTTTAAATGTAGAAAATTTTTGAAAATACTAAATTTTCATGAAAATGCGATTTTCACGAGAACGGTTGACTTTAGACCCATATGACCTACATTTTTTTAATTAAATTTAAAGAGGAATCCAAAAATGTAAAAATATACAGGGTGTTTCATAAGAAAAAGTATAACTTTGATATGCCACTCTTTTTTGGAGCACCCTGTATGTTTGAATATTTTTAAAATGTAGCCCTTATTGACTTACATAATTTAACAGCGACAGAAATTGGAAAATATAAAACGTTTCGCCATAAAACTCCGACGCGTCCGTCGTGACTCACCCTGTATTTGTTGCAAAAATAACAGTTAAATGGATAACTTTGTAAAAATTTTCTTGTCAAAGTTGGCCATGATTTCGTAAACAAGTCATGTTTGCAATTGTTAAACAACTAAACGTCATATCCAACCACATTTTTTAAGTTTTGAGCAAATTCTTGTATTATTCTGTATTTTATAACTCTTTATTGTGATATTGTAAACATGGCTAATTTTGAACACTTTTAAAAGTTTAATATGTTAAAATTTACATCGTTAGTGATGAGAACGTAACGGCTGCTGCAAAATTTACTTGGAACTTGGAACTGACGTTTAGTTGTTTAATAATTGCAAACATTACTTGTTTACGAAATAATGACAAACTTTGATAAGGTAATGTTAACAAAATTAGCCATATTTCAGCTATTTATTGCAACAAATTTATAAAACTCCATATTTTTAAAAAGCTAAAAAACGCTCTTTCATATAAAGTCATGACGAACTTGGGTTTCTATTTTTAAAACATGTAAGTTTACTTTATGTCTCAAAAAAAAATCGCAAAACAAATTATTTTGTTTTTAAATTAGGCATAAAATTCAGTATAAAAACCTGTAATATATTTTGTTCTATTTAAATAAATAAAGAAATTATAGTAAGTTTTCAAAAATGATGAAATTTCAACCAATTATAATTAACAAATAAAATGAATCTAAAGATTAAACTAATCACACTAACCAATTCACCTAATGATTTAGAAAATGATCACTCTGTATAGAGTTACGTGTGCCGATAACTTCTTGCAATTTATTGCGTAAACCGATCGATGCGTTCACAAGCGCTAACCGCAATAATTATAAATCTTGTTTACATATTACAAATTTTATGGCTTTGTTAACATTATAGCTTTTATATAGGTGTTATCGTATGGAACTAATCCAGCCAAAATCTAAAAGAATTGCATGTTATGCCTGTTTAATATTAACTCCTAGTATAGAAAAGTTAAAGATATAGTGTTATTTTCATGGATATTAAAGTAATTGAATTTACTACAGCTGAAAAGAGGAGTATCACCCGCTTTTTTTCGTTTCCGGGTCCCATCCGGGAACCCGGAGCGTATAACTTAATATTGGAGCACCGAGTTAAGACGATAATTTTTCATATTTTAATATAGTGAGGTAAAGCCTTATAAGATTACTATACAAAGTTACAGTATGGATCGATAAGAAACAATTTTTTTAAATTCAAAATTAAAATCTTATTCATGATTTAAAAAATCAGTTTTTAAAAGCATTTATTGTCATTTAGAAGAACAAGAAAATAAAATACAATTTATGCAGTATTGTTTGTGCCCTTACAGTGGTCCAATTATATGAATTATGGCGTTGTGAAGCTTAATACTTTAGCTCTTTATCGTGCGGCCCGTCACAGCTTTACTTTTTGACTTTTTAAATAAATAGGGTTGTTATTTTGTTAATAAAGAGATAATTTGTGTTTATCATCTAGTGTTCATATTTTAATACGTTTCTTATATGCGGCCCGCACAACTTTTTTAAATTTTTAGTTGGCCCGTTATTATAAAAGGTTGCTCATTCCTAAAGCTATATTCGGTAACAGTTGTGGTGCTACAAAGTTCCTATTAATATGGCAGATCAATGTACCAGATATGCCTGTACATTTTAATCAGCTTTGAAAAATTACAATGCGCAGAGCATACATCAAATGTTTCAAATTGCAGATTAATGAAAATGAAGTTAATGGGCGTGGTATGGGTTTACAGCGGTTTGCTAAATTTCGCGGCGGCAGAGAAGGCTTGGAGGACAAAACACCTGGGTCGGTCAAAACCGATGAGAGTTTAGGGAGGTCACTAGCGTCCGGGAGGAGGGGGCGGGGAACAAGGTAAGGTAAGGGTAGGTGGAAGTACTGTCACAGCATTTGCCTATAGTAGGTAGGGGAAACCACCTGAAACCCCTACGATGACAGACGACCGCAGGATTCGAACCCACGCCTCCCACATTTGTTTTTGTTGTAGTTTTCCCAAATAAAATGGGTTAAAAAAAGAATCGTGCATTTTTTTAAATTTCGTAATGATTCTAGCTTTTGAGACCCGCTAGTTAATTTACCTTCTGTATAGACCAATCAAAAAGCATGAGATCATAACCTCTGCACGACACACAGCACATCTTCATTATGTAAAATACGACGTGAGACCGCCGGCAGGTCTCACAGTCCAAGGATCATGAACCGGTGGTTCTCATCGTCGACAACGTGTTAAACAAAGATATGATGACTGCATATTTTTTTGTTTTTAGTATCCTATAAGGACGCCGAAAAATTTAGTTTGCCATGAAACCCTGCGAGATAAAATCAAAACTTTCTTATTTACCGATGCGCGCATCCTTAGTCAATAAAATGGTGCAAAGTTTTTGAAAATACGTCCAATAGCTCCTGAGAAAAATACGAAAAACGAGATTCTTGTAAAAGCAGTTTATTTCTCAGTCGCAAAAAAATTCAATTAGGTACTTCTTTGTTTTCTATCCGACAGTTTTCTTTTTGGTCTCGAAGTGTAGCCAAAGGATAGCCGTATCTGTCGATGTGTAAATTGATGCACTTTCTTTTGTTTTTAGTATCCTTTACAGCGCAGCCGCCTGAAAATGATGTTTAAAAATAGTCAATTTTGCAGTCGCGTTGGTCATGAACTTTCGAAAAATTTTTGCTGTTCAAGTTTTTAAAAATAGGTCCAACGATCTCGGAGAAAAAACTAGACCCGTACAATCGGTTTAAGTTAAAAAAAAAACGTTTTGTTACGATTGTGGAGGTAAAAAGGTCTTCGATCGAGATTTTCGAAGCGAGTTCGAAAGAGACTTAGGTACCAAGAGTTTCAAAATAATTTATAGCCGCTTTAATTGTTCCTTCGAAGCAAAAGGAATGTATTTTAAATAAAAATAGATAAAAGCTGATTTGTTTTTACTTTTTGTATTTTTCCGAGACCACTCAACAAAATTTTGGGACAGAAGATATATTCTCACCAAACTCCCGTTTTATTAACATATTTGTTACCAAAATGCGTTTTACAACAACCAAAAACAATAAAAAGTGCTATTTAACCGTCATAAAACAATAAATTAAACCAATTAAAGAATAGTATATTTTACAAGTGATTAAAGTCCAGTTTTTTTTTTCGTGAGGTGGATTTATTCACTAGCCGCAAAGCGATGAGTGAGCAAATCTCACGAACGAAAAAAAATGATTTCATCTCGAATCGTAAATGCTATTTTTTCTAGGAAATTAAAATTATATTATAGAACGAACGTTAATGTAAACGAACCAAATGACAATTATTATGTAAAAAGTTTTAATAATCATTTCATTTCCATAGCGACACCACCAACCACACTGACATTGATAAATAAAATTATAACCTGCAAACGAAATATATTTACCTAATATTAATTTTTGTTCCATTCCTAGGCTTCATAAAAAATGCTACATTAAAATAAAATTATTTGACAAGAATATTAACGGAATTTTAGTTTATTATGAGTTAAAGCTAAAAAAAATGTAACGTTTACAATTTGGTTTTGACATTGACATTATTTTCGCCACTAGAGACGAAAGTAAAACTTTCATGTGGGGTAGGCAGTGAGAAAATAAATACTTCATACGCATGAGTAAAAATATTTATTATGAAACACAAAAAAAAAACTTAAAATAAACAAAACAATTCAAAAGATAATTCGGAAATAAATTATTTTGTTTAAGGTTATTGACTTTGGAAATATCTTCCCTATTTATTTCCCAACAGAATCGTAAATGACTTTAAAAACACAACTTATTTGCATTCGTTGAACTTTTCCCAACAGCGATTCCCAAACTTTACAGATCTATCTGACAACGCTATTAAACTTGTTTTGCATAAATTTTAACTCATTTGCAGCAATTAATATTTGCGATAGTGACTAAATGAAGGACATAAGCTGCACCTTTTTTGTTTCTTACTAATTAGATTTAGCTTCATTTTATTTGTGGATTGCAAATATTAACAAACCCGTGTAAAATTTTTAAATCGAGACATTATTGAAAAAATATTTAAAATTTTAATACGTTAAAAATCAAATTCATTTTCTACAACATAAAAAAATGTAAATATAATGCTTCAGCACTTAGAATAAAAAATTACTCTTACCTCAAAAGATGTTTAAAATAGGGTTATTATCCAACGTGAGAATAAATATTTTTTGTAATGTAACAGCTATGAGAAAAAAATCATTTTAAAATGATAGTATGTCAGCTACAAAACAATTAAATATAAGGCCCATATAATAAGCTCTTAAAAGTACACAACTCTAACCACATTTAACCAAACCCATACTCTTTAAAAATAACAAAGATAGCAGCTTTATCTCATTCAAAGTGGACAGTTTGCCAATATTGTTCTGCTTTTTTTTATAAATGGAAGCAGTATATTTAAAGTTGAGGGTAAAAATCCGGGTCTCGGTCCATTAAAAACCTATCCCAAAGTTCGCAAGTGGTGTACATGGTACATTTAAAGCAGTTTATATGTATTTTTCGGATCGTGTCGGTGTCAAACGGAGCTTAACACGCAGTAACGCTGTAGGTCTCACGGACGGACAGGTCGATCGCATCTGCGGAACGCACAGTTATCGGGCTACACTGAAACCTACTTAGCAGACGCCTAGCGTCGCCGAACAAACAATTCGGAAAACTAGATCTCTTCTGTTGAATTTCTAAAGGGAATAGTGCCTTCGATTTTCTTTATAAATTGAATTTGATCAATCATTTCGACACCAAAATGGTGAACTCCTTTAAAAGAAATTTAAGATAATGCATTTTCCAAAGCAAACTAAGGCGATTCAATTTCTAACGGTTTTGTTACTTAAAAAAAGATTGGAAAACAGATATATGGATTTCTTTTCAATATAAAGTATTTCCTGCCCTGTGCAATTTTTCTACATCTATCAATTTTTGTTATCCTCCTTCTAAATTCCTTAAAACAATACTGCATTTATTCTGTAACTGGACTGAAATTTTGTTTGTTAAAAACCTTCCTTAAGTAATAATTACAAAAAGTATATTTGCTACAAAAACAAAAATTTTGCAGCAGTTATAGCACATAACGTTGCTGCATTTTCATAAACAATAAAAGATACTTTCACCTTTTGAATTTCAGTGTCCATTTTACGTTCTTCGTTTTTTTTTAATCTTTGCGTACTTAAAAAAGCATTGAAAAATTATTTTGAATTTTTTCAGTGTGTTCTATTACTTTTTCAGATAAAAAAAAGTATCATATTTCATTTGTAGTTTTAAATAAAACATAAAAAACAATACAATACCTGCACAATTAACATACCTACTAAAAATTTGTCCTTTTATTAACAGCCACTAATATTTATTTTATTCGATAAATGATAAAAGCTTCACCATTTTTGTTTCTTACTAATAATTTTATCTTCCGTTTTAGCATTATTGGGGGGTCCACATAGAAGAGTCACTACTGACATCTAGTAAACGGTAAGAGCTTCAAAGAAGTTTAAGTTAGACAAATTATTCCCTTTACTGAGACCCATTTAGTGATGCTTTAATGTTTTAAAAAAGTTCCATGGTACGCTAGATAATTAAAAAAAAATTCAATAGGCATTTTTTTTTTAATGGTAAATAACTCGGTTATACATGATGGTACAAAAATAGTTTTACGGAAAAAGTTGTTGACTTTTTTAAGCACTGTAAAATGAAATGATTTATTTTATTCACTTAATTTAGTATTGTTTAAATTCTTAAATAAATTAAAAACTTCCATTTTCTTATGGAAACCATAGTTGGCTATGACCTCCTTTTAATAAAATAAATTTTAATGTATTTATTTTAATATTTAGGCTCAAAACTAATAAATTACGTTAAAAAGTCCCTATAGGGCTATAGAGTGCCATAAAATAAAAAAAAATTACTATTACTTTTCCAATTTATTTTATTATTGTCCAGTTAATATTCAACTTAATATTATCTTTAAATATTTTGTTTAAATTAAATATTCGTTTTAAAAAATTACAAATTTCATGTTATTTTTGTTACTCGTTGAACAAATGCGTAAAATAAATTGGTTGTAAAAATTATTTTATGAGACATCAAAGTCGGGTTTTGTATTGTTTTTACTGTATAATTATTTTGATTAAGATAGTCTAGTAAATAAAAAAATGCTGTTTCATAATCATAAAAAGAAAAGCTGCCTTTTAAAAATTATAAAATTTTTGATTTAATGTTTTACATTTAAATTGGTTAAAATTTGCGTTAAATGACAAAACTAATTTCATGGCATTTTTTAGCTTCATAGGAATTTTTTGATGAAATGTATTTGTTTTTAGCCTAAATATCAAAATAAATACATTAAACCTTATATTATTGAAAAGAGGAACACTTTTTCATCAGGTCATATCCAGCTATGGTTTCGATTTAAAAAAAATGCAAGTTTGTAATTTATCTAAGAATTTAAACAATAATAAAACAAATGAATGTTTTCATTTGCGTAGACCAATCTACAACTTTTTCCCCAAAAATATTTTTGTACCATTAAGTATAACCGGGTTGTTAACGATTAAAAAACAAAGCTCTATTCGATCTCTGTTCAGGGGCGGACAGGCCCGCCGGGCAACCGGGCAAATGCCCGGTGGGCCGCTGGGTTCAAGGGCCGATGTCGGTGGCGTTAACACCAAATCATTTTCAAATCTAAATGAATTTTTCTACTACTATAATCAGCTTTATTTTACCAACTTAATAAAAAAATCCCGGGTGTTAGTGTTTTTTTTAGTGACTGATTACGTCAGCGCATAAATAAAAAACCCTAAGGTGTACGGTCGATGTCTGCTGAGACTGTTGATAGCATTTGGGGAGGCTACAGGCTACCAATAAGTAGTACCAATACAAGTTTCTTTATTTTTTGTTCAGTGTGAAAATTAAAGACAGATTAATGATTAATTAACCAAGTAAGTTTCGTTGTTAAATTATAAGTGATATAAGCTGAAGTTAGACTGGACACGTATCACTAAATTTTTTAAAGATTATTGTGTTTGAATAAATTTTGGACATTATACGCATGCAGCATAAACTGCATTATTATTATATTACACAAAATTTGTATTATTAATATGTACTTAATTAATTAAATGACTGCGAATATACATATATTTACTTGGCTATTTTTAATCTTCTAATTATTTATAATTAATTATTGAATACATTTGTTTGGATACAAATTTCAATATGTACAGGGTGGCCTATTTTCGATGCCCATGCAGTGTATCTCGGTTATTATCCAAGATAGAAAAAAACTAAGTACGTAGTCTCGATTTCTTTTTCGAGAGAAATTCATTACCGTAAACAGGTTTTTGATATCTTTTTAATTTTCGAAATATAGCCAAAAACCGATTTTTGGCAATTTTCAAAAATGTTAAATATCTTGCTTAACCGAAAAGATAGAGAAAAACTTTAAAGACATTTTTGGCATGGTTTTTTGTTCTTAATAAGATGGCGATATTTAATTTGTTTTTAATCATATAAATACCGATATATTACACCCAACTTTCTTATTTTAAATAGCAACCATAAGCAAATTATATATTTTTGAAAAGCGCAAATAATAAACTTTCGATTGATGTCAAAGCCAACTATGGTTGCCATTTAATATAAGAAAGGCGTAATATATCAATATTTGTATGAACAAAAAAAAAATAACATCGCTATCTTATTAAGGACAAAAAACCATGCAAAAAATGTCCTTAAAGTTTTTCTCGATCTTGTCGTTTAAGCGAGATATTTAACATTTTTGAAAACACCAAAAATGGTGTTAGATAGGTATATTTCGAGTATGAAAAAAGATATCATAAATGTTAAATATCTCGCTTAAAGAAAAAGATAGAGAAAAACTTAAAAGATATTTTTTGCATAGTTTATTATCGTTAATAAAATAGCAATGTTCAATTTTTTTAACCCATACAAATATTGATATATTACACCTAACTTTCTTATTTTAAATGGCAACCATAGTCGGCTTTGACATCAATCGAAAGCTTATTTTTTGCATTTTTCAAAAATATATAATTTACCTATGGTTGCTATTTAAAATAAGAACGTTAGGTGTAATATATCAATATTCGTATGGGTATAAAAAAAATCAATAAAGCTATCTTATTAAGGACAAAAAACGATGCAAAAAATGTCTTAAGTTTTTCTTTATCTTCTCGTTTAAGCGAGATATTTAACATTTTTGAAAAGTGCCAAAAATCGTTTTTTGGCTATACATATATCGAAAATTAAAAGAGATATCAAAAATCTGTTTACGGCAATAAATTTCTCTCGAAAAAGAAATCGAGACTACGTACTTAGTGTTTTTCTATCTTGGATAATAACCGAAATACCCTGTATAGGCATCGAAAATAAGCCACCCTGTACAGTCTACAGGTAAAACCTCTAAATTACACTATGGGTGGTTTCGACACCGTTATTGTAAGTTGAAAAGCGTAAGTTAGGGTACATTTTTTATATTTGATTTTTTTATGCAAATCCAATAACTTACTGGCAACCTTTAAGCAAATTTAATATCGAAAACGCGGGGAGGTGCAAAAACAATCAATGCCATAAAAACGATATCGCGAAAGTTTATTTTACCTATGTGGGCCGATTTTGGAGAAATTGCCCGGTCAGTTTTATGCACCCAGTCCGCCCCTGTCTCTGTTGATTATGTAGCGTGCCATAAAACTTTTTTAGAACATTAAAGCATAACTGAATTGGTCTCAGAAATGGGAGCAGTTTGTCTAATTTAAACGCCTTTGTAGCTCTTACCGTTATGAGATCTCTTTAGTGGACCACCCTGTATATACCCAAAAACTTATAACGTACTCAAACAGGACAATTCCGTCAAGTCAGCCCTGCTGGATATTAAAACATGAAGAGATGTTCATCTACTATAAAATATTGGTGGAAAAACGCAACATTTTACGAAATCTCGAGCAACATTGCTGTTAAATATTGTCGGTATAGAAACACATTTATTATAAAGTACAGTACTTAAACGCACCATCTGTAGGTGAATTACAACAGTAAATTATCGCCATCGTAGCAGAAAAGAAGCAAGTGAGTATCTTCTCTTACTAATCATATTTAACACTTGCAATACTTTATTAGTTTTGAAAAACTGTAATAAAACTTTAAAAACGCCATTCATTGTTATTTAATTAATGCTTTTTTTGTTTATTGTAAGGGATATTACTTTTTCTTAATCTTCAAAGAGACCAAGTTTTAAACATTTTTCCATTTTTGCTAGCAAAACTTTAAAGGATTCTATCGCAGTGACAATAAATTACCAATATTTAAAGTTTTGTTATATTTCAAATTTAATGTGAAAGTTCTTAAAGCTGCCATGTAAAGCAATAACGAAATAATATACGGATTTACGTGCCCAGGGAGCAAAGAATTATCAGCCATTTGTTTTAAACTATAAACTTGAGACATGAAACAAGTGCATGTATAATTCTTTTTATTTTAAAATTTTTGCTGAATTCAAGTCCTTAGATCAAACTTAAAAGCGCTCTTAAAATTAATTTTTAATGTTTTTCTGTGACCAAATGTTCTTTTTTTTTGTAATTTCTTTGAAATTGAAATGGTTATTTGTTCACCTGGCGAACTAGAGAAAGCTTCCTTTAATCCTTTTTCTTCTGTTCCATACAAACATTTTTCAAAAATTAATGTAAAATGTACACAAAATTAGGAATTTCACATTTGCGTTTTTGATTGGATTTATGCCCAAAAAAATCAAACCACTAATCTAGTAATCTGTTAGTAATAGGTGGAAGAATTATTTACCAATTTGTAAGCAAAACCAATTCAACTTTAATGTTGACAGGTCTCGTTAAAAATAAGATGAGTCGGGAATATATTCCCAAAAATAAAAAACGCTGCAATGGCAGATATTTTAAGTTTACTGCTAAAACAACCAATACACCAAGTAACATAAATTTATCACTACTGATAAAAGTGACATAATTTTATTGCTGGTGATAAATATTTAAGTTGTATTAACACTTGTTACAAAAAAGGCGTTATTTTATAACTAGTGATAAAACAGATTACTAAAATGACCCTAAAGACATTCAATTTTGTAACGGTAATAAAAAAAGATAATTTTCATCCCGTAATCTGTTGACTAAATCCATGAAAGTAAAAATCAATTTAAGAAGGCCCTCACCAGTTAGTCATAAATTCCAATATTTGGAATTACGTTGAGGTCTAGAATTATAAGTACGATTCATACCTTCGAAATGAGTTTTTCATTCAACATAAAAGTGAATAGCATGGCTCTAATAGATATTTCATAGTTCCCCTTTTAATACAAGATTCCGGAAAATGCACAAAAGTTTAAATTAAAAAGATGGTAATTATAAACAAACAAGTTTCACGAATTATTTTTAGTTAATAGCATACGAAATACCAAGCGATATTTAATGTTAAAGAAATAATTTATTCTATTATATTTACAAATTAATAGTTTAAAGACAATGTAGTTTCGATGCCATATAAATTTTAGAAAATAAACTTTATCTTATTTAAAGCTTTTATGAAATTCCAAGTTTAGTATAATATGCAACGCTCTACAAAAATCAAATATTTTAAAAAAAAACCTTTTATTTTACATGTTGCCCCACTTTGCAAAAGCTTCTTGCAGCTAAACATTCTCCCACTATTCCAATTTTGTTTCAAAAGCCATCACGATCAGCTTCAACGAATAGTCGAAACTATCGAGAAGGAATACGAAAACAAACAACACAACACCTATATTTTTTGACATCGAAAAGGCCTTCGACAAAATATGGATAAAATGTCTTAAATATAAAGTGCTCCAACTTCAAATACCTGGTTATATAAAAGCAATACTTTACTTATTCCTACAAGACAGGACATTTGCAGTGCGAATTAACGCAGTCACATCGGACACCAAATCCATCTACGCTGGCGTACCCCAGGGGAACATCCTGGGTCCCATCTTATTTAACATTTACGCGAAAGACTTTCCAAAAACAAAAAAAAACAGTAGCAATGTACGCAGACGATACAGTCATATTTCACAAAACTGGGACCTTAACGAATCTATATCTCAACTGCAACCCGCAATTAACAAAGTAAGCGCCAGGTTAAACAATTGGAATATAACACTAAACACCTCCAAATGTGAAGCTAAAACTTTTTATCTCGAAAGAATAAAAAATCCCGTCCAAATCCGTATCAATGATACCAATATTGAATGGAAACAAAATAGTGAAGCAGTAAAATATCTAGGCGTATATCTAGATACGCGTCTCACCTGGAAATTTCATATAAACCAAAAGCTTAACATGTGCTATGCAAGACTAGAAAAATTATACCTAATTATTAATAGAAAATCACCTTTAAAAATAAACTGCTCCTTGCTTTTTTATAAATCATTTATTAATTCTTCCTCTAGCGACATACATACACCTGTGTAATCTGGAGCAATGCATCAAAATCTCATATTAAGAGGATACAAGCACTGTAAAACAAGACCCTACGTATAAATGTAAATGCTCAATGATTCGTTCGGAATACACAACTTCATGAAGAATTAAATATACCAACAATCTACGAATATCTACAGTTAACAAAAAAATTCTTACGAAAAATTAATACCTGTGAGGGCGCTGCTCACTACAACCTAGTAGGGTACCTCTATATAACAGGGTATGGCCACGCTTCACAAACCCTCCAAATTTCTAATAGCGGCAATGGGATTATATAGCATTTCTTTTAAATATTCAATTTTTAAACGAAATTTTGAGGTAAAAACTCAATTGGCATGCGGAAATAGATGCAATAGTAAGTATAGAAACTAAAAAGTGAGTAAAATGAAGGGTCAATAATTGTTATTAGCTATTATAATGTTTAAAAAACATATACGGAGCGCGTATTTCCACTGTAGGCATACAACCCATGATACACGCAGTTGCAAACAGTTATTTACTTCATTCCTGTTTTAATGACCAATGAGCAACTGAAAAGTATAGATTCGTCAATTTAATTTAATATTTTATTACAAAATTACATTATTAATTCCAATCATTGCTATTAAATTGATGTAGACAAATAATTACAATGCACATTTTCTTAAAAATTAAAATAATAATTGTATTTAACTTAACTTGTGAAATTTACGTTTGGTAATAACTTACACAAGACACAACTATCATTTATGTATTTTAAAGTCTTGGTTCACACTTAAACACTCTCAACAAGCAAGAAATAAAATGTGAACATTCGCCTATGCTCTCCATACAAATTATTTAAAATCTGGAGGTCGCAGTCCAGTGGCAAGCGAAGCTCGACCGTATACAGGGTCCTGCATTAGTACGTCGAGCCCCGCCCGTAGGAGATTTTAAATCACTTTGAAGTTTGGAAAGTTTGGCATTTTTTTGTGAACACCCTGTATCAATAAATTTAAATTTTTTACTTTTAAAATGTTGCTCCCTAACCGGACTAACATTATTGTTAAAACTTATTTCTTAACTTCAAGAAACGAGGTCGTTACGATTTTTTAAAGTTAAGCCTGCTTATGTCAGATTTTTCAGAAAAAAATTAATAAGTTGGCAACACTGTCACAAAATCAAAAAATGAAAAGACATTCATGTAGAGGTTATAAAATGACATTCGAAGACCTAAAAATACACAGGGTGTTCCATTAAAAAAAAAAAATTTTTTGCTATAGCGCGAAAATGGAACACCCTGTATAGTTGAAAATAATTTTACGACGTAGATCTTTTTAAACCAATAATTTTATGCATTTAACTTTTTTTCTATCTCCTACGGGCGGGGCGCTATGAAAGCCCGACGTACTAATGCAGAACCCTGTATACAATAGAAACTTGTCCAACGACTGTCCTTACCCTGTTTATAGAGGTACCCTACAACCTAGGGCAAAAAAATATTTATCAAAGGCTGCATCGCAAACTACCGACGAAGATAATTAACACCTAATAATCGTCGTAGTGTTAGTGTGTGAAAACAAATTTTAACACTGCCATAAATATATTTGTTGAGCTGGCAAATAAATAATAATTTTTAAAAAAACTTCTATTATTTAAAATAAATTATAAATTTTTATAGCTATTTTTCAAGGAAAATTAAAATTTATCGTACTTTATTTTATCTTGGACTACTTTAATGTTTTTTTTTGTTAACTTATGTCAATTCAGAGCTTTTTAAAAGACAAAAACAACTCATGTTAGACAAGAAAGATTAAATGTAACCATAAAAAAGAACTTTAATTCTTGAAAGATGTGTCCAGATTATATTTTATAAAATGGCAACGCTGCTGTAGATGTCCGTTCTGAGATGATTTATGCTTCTTAAACGAACAAAATTGTGAAACCAACTACAGCGATCACTAATACCACATTTTGCTGAGTTACAAATTAATACGTCAGTTTCAGCTGCAACGCGTGATTGCAGTTTACTTTTTTTAACTTCCACTGAACTAAATTACACGAACTGAATTACACAAAATTAGGTTTCTGCTGTGTGCACACTACTTAACTACTAATGTAAAGATGTCTATCTTATAAAAATAACGATCGAATAAAAATAATACACGTATCTGGGGAGATATACCATAACACAAAATAGATTAATAAATAAACCCGACTATACCTAAATAAATAACTAGTTTAGAACGTAACAATGTTTTCAATTTGTTGAAGAAAATTGCAGTTTTCATTTTGTTTGAAAAAAAAATTAAAAGTTTGATTAAAGATTGCAATATTAATAATACATAGGATAAACTTTAAACATGAATAAAAACCGTTAGAGATAGAAGGATGGCTAATATTGTGCCATAACAAAATAAAAAAGTTAACTATCGTCTGCCAAAAACTAAGCAAACAGGATTAATTTTGATAAGACAAGCGATTAAGGACTTCGTCTAACCCAGTGGTTTCCAACCTGTGGGGCGCGCTCCCCTAGGGGGGCGCGAGACTATTGCAAGGGCGGCGCGCAGCTATTACCAACATACTATTTTTGAATACAAACAAACAAAAAGAACTTTACTTATACAGAATATGGTATATGGTATTTATGAAATTAGATTGTCACGAAAAGGGAGGGAAGCGCAAAATTTTTTTCATAAAAAAGGGGGGCGGAGGTATAAAAAGGTTGGAAACCACTGGTCTAACCCATATTTCTAAGATGTACTTTTCACAAGGTGGGCGATATATCGATATATCGATAAATATCGATATAATTTTAATATCGATATTTCGATATCGCCCACCCCTACTTTCCACAATTAGTAGCAAACATAGAAAATAAAACTAAGATTACTAACAAAATCTGCATAAAAATTGTTGAGGTTGAGGTCATGTTATGAAACGTGTTTTTTTTGCAAATTACGCGAGGCAAATTTTGCGAATTAGTACAAACCTTAAAACAGGTTTATAATGTACAGGGTTCTCGTTTTTCGAGGGCCACTATGGGGATCTCGTTAACCCTGCTGCGTTGTTCATTACCGATACACCCATAAGGTGCTCGGGTCTAAAATGACCCATAGCTGCTAAAACCATTGTAATACTAATGCAATTTACAAATTAGGTATGTTAACAGGTATCATACTTACTTGTGTATAAAAAGTCATGTAATAAATAAAAAATATATTTAAAATAATTTTTGGACATTTGCTCCTAATATAAAATAAAAATAAACAATCTTATTTCACACACTGTTTGCAGATTTGCACCAAATGTTTCTTGCAACAGTATTTTTGACACTTTGTGCACAAATTTGAACTTTTGTTATCTGTTTCTGAACACAAATGGCATCTACCTCTTTTTTTGGCTTGGGTTGTAATACTCGTAGAAGCTTCATTGTCATCAAGTGTGGGGTGTAGTGCAGATTTGAATTTTTCAATTACGTTTTTTGCTGCCCTGGCTCTCGGAAGATGAGTTCGCCTTTCAATATGAGTCTTCACCATCGACATCCCGAGATTTTCCAAAAAGAGTCTGCGTCTCCTAGTATCTCTCACTCTCCAGGTATTATTGGCCTGGGTGTATAAAACATACGCATTGTAGGCAGATATGTCAAGAATATGTAAAATACTATCATTGGCCATCGGTTTGTTTTTCTTTTTGTTGAGTAGCAGGCAACTGCTTTGTCCATTGTATCAACAGATCCTTTTGTTTGATTGTAAACCAGAATAATTGTAGGCTTTTTACCTGGTCCGTCAGATACTGATTTATCAGAATGTAATGTACTTTGTAATACGACGCATTTATTTGATTTTTCCGGTATGTATGCTACCAAAGTTGTATTAGATGTAAACGCAAATTTTGAAGTCATTTTAGGAACATTTTTTGTTTGCAAGAATACTGGTGGAATAGACGGTTTGTTTTTTCGTAGGGTACCAATCATTGTAATATTCCTTTGCAGCAACATTTGTCCAAGTTGATGCGATGTAAAAAAATTGTCGCAAGTAAGATTATGTCCTTTCAAACCTTGACATAAGTCAAGTACAACTCTCATTCCCTGATTTATTTCCCTGGGTTCACCTGGAGTTTTACCAGTGTAGGGTTGAACATTCTATACATATGACGTTTTATTATCACATAAAACCCAAAATTTAAGTCCATATCGCAGGTTTTTTTGGCATATACTGCCTAAATGGGCACCTACCCCTAAATCCCACTAATTGTTCATCAACCGTGACATAAGCATAGGGATTGAACAAATTCGGCAAAATTTCTACCCATTTGGTCCAAACATCTCTAATTGGCGCAAATTTATCACCTCTTCTTCTTTCAACTCTGGTTTTCCTATTGTCAAATCTTATAACCCTTGAAATTTTTTTGAAATATTCCAGTGACATTGTCGCGCGAAAAATGCTTCTTCCTTTTTCTGCGTCCCATAAACTTTCAGTAGATTCATTTTTAGATTTGAAAACACCTGCTAAAATCAGTAATCCCAAGTAGGCATGTAAATCGTCTGAATCATAGTGTTATTTCATTATAGGACAAAACTGACCCGAACATCCTAGGTGTGAAAATATTTATACCATAAAAATCTACATGTTTAAAATGAAGACATAAACGGAAAACGAGAGCTACTAACGTTAAAAACAAAGTCAAGAAACCTCAGATACACCAGATGCCTGAATAAAATGTTAAGAAGAAATAAGTTTGGCTTTGGGTCAAAAAAGACCCGAACAACGCACGAGGGATAACGGTATTTTTATTAATATTGCCGCGGCGTTGGTTCCCTTTCGGGTTCCTATACTGCGACCTATTGGTCTATTGTACCCTCTGGTGATGGCCCCTTAAAAAAGTCCGGTGTTTTTGAAAAACTCCAGGATTTTCTTTAAGGGTGTTTTTCTTAATCCTTCTTAGTTGGCTTTTCCCATCCCTAGAAATCTACGCCGATAGGGTGTGAATCCTTTACACTGGCATATTACGACTTCGGTTAAATTGGGGCAAAGTTGTATATTCAGATGATTAATAATTTGATGCAAACAAAACTTATCTAGCTCTTTTAGTTTTTGAGATATAGGGGAAAAAGTAAAAAAGTGGATTTTTGTTTTTTGCCCGTAACTTTTTCATTTGATGTCAAATTTCATTTTTGTAAAAACATTTTCATGGCCACTTAATGCAAGGAATCAAATTCTCCAATTATATTTCCCTTGCGACGTTTCGTTTTTTTAAAACCATCATCAGGTAAATTTTTTCTTATGAACGCTATATCTGATTTTAACGCCAATTTGTAGAGTATTTTATTCTGAATTCGACGATGTATAACAGTTGGCACTTTTTTGAAACAATTGTTGTTAAAAATGGCAAAAACAAATCTTTTATTTAAAACAAATCCTAATCGGCATGGTAAATAATTGTCTTTGTCCCTTTTTCCTTGGAAGCAGTAGAGTAAACCGTATAACAGCTGCATGGCTCATTATGGAACCGAAAAATAACTAAAAATACGAAAGTTAAAATCTACAAAACAATAACATGAACGGGCACATACAAAAAACGAATAAAGACAGATGGCCCAAAGTAAAGGAAACGGGTGCTGCCATGTTCAAGAAGAAAAGGCCGACTAAAATGAATTGAGATCACGAAGTAACAGAAGCAACGGCTGCTAGACGCCTTAGTGAAGATGATTGAAAACAAAAAGAGACTTACCAAAAAGAAATTGGGATCACGAAGTAACATAAGCAACGTCTGCAAAAGGCTTAAGTAAAGATGATTGAATAGACAGGCTAAGATGGAAACTAGGAAGCAAAAGACGGCGACAGCCATAATCTAATTTTGATATAGATGACATAAATGAATAAAATTTCAGATTTTTTAAGGATATTTTGGGAACTGGGTACAATCCCCACACTTTTTAGTTAAGATTCCTACTAAACAAATGAAACTACACTACTTTCCTGATTTAACCATATTTTTATTTCTACGATTTCCAAGAACCTCAAAGATTTTTCAGATTGCCACACATATACCGAAGTTAAGCTACCAAGATTAAGGAATACGCTTAATGTTTTCTAAATTGTCATAAACCGTCATTCAAAATTGTTGTTGGACTAGCTTCAATTTCTCTCTACCTCCACCAGGTAAGAAATTAATAAACTAGATTCTTATTCTAAACCTAATAAAATCTCAAATGAAAGATAAGGAATAGGACAGTGCGGATTTTTTTATCACAGACTACTAGCTTTTTTAATTTTTTAATTAATTCAGCTTGGACCTTGTCTCAACTAAAAAGTACGTCCTAAAATAACTCATAGATCGGACGGCAGTGTTACATTTTTCCTAAATTACTTCCTTTTAGCTGCAAAATACATTCGAGTCTTGCACAAATTCCTTCATTTAATAAAACTGCTCAAAAATTTGAAATACTTCTCGTTTTTACGGTTGCCATGCGTAAATGGTGTGGGTCAGTCAGTTCCGATCTCGTTATCTCGCCCCAGCTCGTATGTTAAGGTCAATAGCTTTGACCCTCGCGCATTATCCGAGATATGAATTTTTTAAACAACTCTTAAGGAATATTGGATTATCAGAATTATTTATTAAAGGCTTTTAATCATATTTTATTCGATTTTGTTTGAACTCTTAGCTAAATTAAAAGATTTTCTTCAATATTAAATGGAAAACGATGTTCAGGGACTCGATAACATCAAGATGATACTGAACGTCAAGCTCTGAGCCCATATGAAGTTAGTTACGACATACTGGTTAATATAATTGTATATAAATGTAGTCCTTTATATCCCTGCATTCGTAAATTCAAGATGCTTGTGTTTTGCGTTATAAAAAAGAATAACAGCGAATCTTAAAGGCTTTTATTATATTAAAGGAGTTAAAAATGCAATATGAATAATAATAAATAAATGTTCATAATGTTTAAGTGAAAACTCTTTGTAAATACAAATACTTGAAAATAGCTTGCATTGCATAGCGATTTTTTGCAAAATATTGTGATATTACATTAACGCTTACTACCACCAAAACTTTATTTTTAATGTATAAGATAATAAGTTAATAAAATACAATTATCAAGTCCTTAATCGGTAAAAAAAAAGTTTTTTGGAGATTAACAATTTAAAAATATCTTTCCTTATTCAACTGATCTCCGAATTGATAGTTTTTTATAGGTTTATCGTTTACTTATCATTCAAACGGTACCTATAACAAAATTAAAAAGTATTTATAGGTCTGTTCCAACATGCAGTTTAAAACCGATTCATGTATCAGGATTCTGCGCAGTATCGATATCGCGTGCGATTGATTATAGGCTTTATTGGTATGCGATATTGATACTGCGCAGAATCCTGATACAAGAATCGGTTTTAAATTGCTGTTGGAACAGACCTTATATAAGGATAGTTTACAGAGAGGGGCCACTATTGAGATCTCGAAAACGGTATTTTTATTATTATTTCCGCAGAGGTGGTCCCCTTTCGGGTTCCTGTACTGCGACCTTTTGGTCTATTGTACCCTCTGGTGATGCTCCCTTAAAGGAGTCCTGTGTTTTTTAAAACCTCCAGGATTTTTTTTAAGGGTGTTTTTCTTAACTCTTCTTGGTTGGCTTTTTCCAGCCCTAGAAATGTACGCCGATAGGGTGTGAATCCTTCACACTGGCATATTATGTTTAGAGGAGTTTCTTCTTCTTCACCACATCCTCTGCATATGTCGGTCTTTGAGAGCCTTATTATGTAGGTGTTTGTTTAGCCCAGTGTCCTGTGGTTGCTCTGATGTCTGCTCTGCTCATCCTGAGCATTTCTTCTGTCTTTTCTTTTGAGACCATTGACAGGATAGCCTTAGAATGGGCTTGTCCTGCAACTTTTTACCAGTGAGCATTATGCCTTTGTATTAATATGTCATTAAAACACCGCTTAACTGTTCCATAGGATGTACCAACTGCGTGTTCTGGTACGAAGGAAGATGTCTCGCGGCCAATTTTGGCAGAGACGTATTCAGAAATGCTTTAATATTTTTAAAAATTTCCATAGCACGCAAGACCAGGGTTTCCCAAACTATGTTCCGCGGAAAGTTAATAGGTGTACCGTGAAATCCTGGAACGGTTTTATACGGAATTGTATATATTATAGAGAAATGATAAAATAACCAAACTTAGTGATATTCCCGGTGCGCATGAAAGAGATAGCGTATATTTCTATTGTTCGGCTGCCCGATCCCGACCGAAGCGACGACCAACTGTCGGACAGTTGCCAAAATTGTGAAGCAGGTTGGTCGTGCTAATAAATATTGTTCACAAATCTAATCAAAAAACAGCTTTAAAATACGTTTTAAGTGTTCCGCATACGTAATTACTAAATAAATAATGAATATTTTGTCTAATTTGTTTTGAATTTAATAGATTATGTGTTATTATCTACCCCACAAAATAAACAAGGTGTTCCGTAAAAACTTCAGGATTTACGAAGGGTTCCGTTGCAGGAAAAGTTTGGGAAACCCTGCGCTAGATAATCAACAAAAATCAAAATGGGAATTTTTTTTATTGTTAATAACTCGGTTATACTTGATGGTACAAAAGTATTTTTAGGGAAAAATTGTAGGTAGATGTTTTTACGCATGGTAAAATAAAAACATTCATTTATTTCAATATTGTTGAAATTCTTAGATGATTTATAAATTTTTATTAAATAAAAAACCATAGGTGGCTAGGATCTCATAAAAAAACAATTTTCCCCTCTTTTAATTAATATGCGGTTTAACGTATTGAGTTTGTTATTTAGGCTCAGTACAAATGGAATTCATTAAAAAAAAATCCCTATGAAGCTATAGATCGCCATGAATTTCAACAATATTAAAAGAAATTAACGTGTTCATCTTACAGTACGTAAAAAAATCTACAACTTTTTCCCAAAAATATTGTTGTACCATCAAGTATAACCAAGTGATTACCAATTTTAAAAAAATGCCCCCTTTTTGTTTATTATCTAGCGAGCCATGGCCTTTCTGAAAACATTAAAGCATCACTGAATATGTCTCAGAAAGGGAAACAATTTGTCCAATTTAAACTTCTTTGTAGCTCTTACCGTTTACGAGATCCCAATAGGGGCCCTTCTAGGTGGACCACCCTGTATATACAGCGATTTTTTCATACAGCTGGCTGCCGTCTTAGCATCCTTATTGCCAATCCTTTTCATTATTAGTTAAGTTCCTTTTATTATTTTTAGCCAATCTACCCATGTTTTTTTCGGTCTTTCCCTTTTTCTTCCTCTAGTTAGAATCCATGTCCGTGTTTGATAGCATTCTGGATGACCGTACTAGATCAGTTGTTCTTCAATTATATCGGTCATGCTCTTTACCGCATTTACCCTTTGCCTTATGACCTCGTTTTTTACTTTATCCAGAATCGCTAATTGACAAGACCTTCTCCAGAAGTTTATTTCCATTGTTCGTATTTTCTCATCTGGAAACTTAAACAAAGTCCACCCCTCAGCTCCGTATATACCACAGCTTTGTACTAAATATTAAAATATATGGCTTTTCGTAACAAGCATTTAAAAATTTAACTATTTAACGAAAACAATAACACTAAAAAAAATTTTTATCCCTTCAAATGTTTTTAATCGACGTTAGCATCGCTTTGCATAATATGACACCCGGTATTAATAATGCTAACAATTTTCCATAAATCCTATACACGCAAATACAGAATGCAGCGGGCTCTAATCAACTTAAAATTAATTAATGACTTCCAACGCCTTCTAACGTGGACGTATCACATACTAGCAACTGCGGATAACTCTTATCAAAGCTGGGCACTATATTAAATTACCTAATACAAATTGTAGTTTGCATAAAATTAAGTGCTAACCTAGCGCCAACCTATTTTAAGTGCACTGCATTCATTATACTTTCAACACTTTGTAGATTACAAACACTTTCATGTTTGCTTTGACTTTGAGTTAGAGCAAACAGTCTTCTTAGGTACAAAAAAACTTTTATTATTAATATTAAGGCAAATTATACACACTGTCACAAATTGGGGGTAGCTGATCTTATCTTGGTACGAAGAACTGCATCACAAACGAAAACATATCCCCCAAAAACAATACACAGATAACGA
This sequence comes from Elmis aenea, assembly GCA_947652605.1. NCBI lineage: Eukaryota > Metazoa > Arthropoda > Insecta > Coleoptera > Elmidae > Elmis > Elmis aenea. Next base: position 58,285,003 of record OX393576.1, read on the forward strand.
AATAAAAGCTGGAGTGGAACAGGATAGTGTCTTGTTTCCAGGACTATCTAATCTTCCCTTGTGACCTCCCAACTGGAAAACAATACAATAGCTACTTTTGCTGTCGATATTGCCATCCTAGCTGTCGGAAAAAACACCGAAGAAACAGCAAACAAGCTACAAGCAGCCATCAATAAATTTCAAAGCTGGACAAAAACGTGCAGAATAAAACTTAACGAAACTAAGTCAGTATAGACTTCACCAACAAACGGATAGAACACACTCCATCAATGGTCAAATAATACCATACACAAACACAGCCAAATACCTTGACTTTGACACTTCACACTAAACATCGTTGGAGAACTAGTGTCAGAAAGAAAAGAGTTGAGCAAGGTATCATATATCAAAAAATGTATTGGCTATTATGAAGAAACTCCGCTCTGTCAGTACATAATAAGTATCTACTACACAGGCATAATATATTAAAACCAGTGTGGATGTATGTGGTTGTACCAAAAACAGCAGCATTAAAATATTCCAAACTTTTCAAATCAAGGTATTAAGGAACATCTTAGATGCACCCTGGTACATTAGAAATTATTATATCCATAGGGACCTTAGAGAGGAGTTTGTGGACGGAGAAAATCAGAAATTTGCGAGCAGTCACGAAGAAAGACAACATGTTAATATCGAGGCTATCCAGCTACTCGATAAGACGAACACACTAAAAAGACTTTAAGAGTAAAAAAAACGTTGTGTTGGTGTGACATTGATAGCAGGGGTTTGGAGCGGAGCTCGGAGCTGGAGCACGGAGCAGTGGAGCAATGGATTTTTGCCCGGAGCAAATAATTTTGATTGCTCCACTGCTCCAGTTTATTATGTAAAATTTAAAAAAAAAACGACTTTTTTTCCTTTTTTTCAACGTTTAAAGATCAACAATTTGTTTTTTCAAAAATTTATTTGACTTCGCTTGTTTGTTAGGGCCAAATATTGTTATTTTTGACCTACATATGCGATAAAATTAAAACTTTTTTGATCAAAAAACTTTTTTTTTTAAATGTTAACAATGTTTGGAGCATGGAGCGGAGCTGGAGCAGGCATTTTGATGCCGGAGCGGAGCTGGAGCGGAGCAATTAAAAAATTGGACTGCTCCAAACCCCTGATTGATAGAGTAAAAAAAGCTAAGTCAGTGCTTGTAGTGCACAATAATAGAGTGCCCAAAATGTAAAATCAGCTAGGAGACGTCAATTGGCGACTTCTAGATCTTAACTTTTTGATTACACTGAAAAAAGATCCAAGTTGCTAATTAGTCTAAGACAGGCATGTGCAACTTCGACAACACCGTAGGCCGAATAGCGAATTTGAAGTTTATCCGCGGGTCGAACCTTTTTTAAGAAGAAAGTAAACCCATCTTTATTTGTGTTTTTTACTTCATTGAAATAGTAATTACTAGAAAACAGTTATGAAACAGGTAAAACGCTAAACAATTTTCAGTAGATCACTGCAAAAATTTCAAAGTTTGCTAAAGTAAAGTATTTTTTACTTTTTTTGTTGTATCTTTCACGAACGCTACTTAAAAAAGTCAATTTTTGCGGTTGAGTTGGCTATGAAACCGTCTGGGATAAAATCAAAACTATCTTATTTACCGATGCGTGCATTATTTGCCAGTAAAATATCGCAAAGTTTTTGAAAATACGTTTAGTAGTTCCGGAGAAAAACACAAAAATACGAGATTCTTGTGAAAGCGCCTCGGTTCACAAAAAATTCAATTACTTCCTTGTTTTCTATCCGACATTTTTCTTTTTGATCTGGAATTTTTTTGTTTTTAGTATCCATTACAGCCCAGCCGCCAGAAAATGATGCTTGAAAATAGTAAATTTTGCAGTTGCGTTGATTATGGAACCGAGCGGGAAAAATTTTTGACGCGCGCATCCTTTGGGAGTAAAGGCTCCCTCTGACAGACGTGTTATACCGCTCGGTACGATTCGGCACAACACAATCGGTATGGATTATCATTGCTAAACAGGTATATCGCGCTCATCGGTATACCGAACACCGAGCTTGGTGGCTGGTTGGTAAAACAACCTAACTTGTAATCAGGAGGTCTTGGGTTCGATTCCCAGGGCCGACTGTCATTGTAGAGGCTTCAGGTGGTTTCCTCTATGGTTAAGGCAAATGCTGTGACAGTACTTTCACCTATCCTTACTCATCCACATCCCTACCCATTATTCTTGTACCTCTAACGACTGAAGAGGGGGTCAACCCCCATATAGCAGTCTCCGCGCGAGCGGAAAAAAACACGTGGCCTTTGACCTATACCGAACTTGGTGTGGGCTCGTCCATATACCGCAATGTTATTAAGATTTCGTAACGCCTCTGTCTGAGGAAGCCTTTAAACGGTGCAAAGTTTTTAGAAATAGGTCTAACGGTCTCGGATATAAACGCGAAAAACGAGACCATTGTACAAGCTGTTTTTCCTTGGATTTATTTCGCGAATTTAATGGGTAGCTTGCGACTACCACAAAAAGCCGATCGCGGCAACAAACTAGTTGGCCAGTCCTGCTAAAAAACATATAAAAAATAAGTATATCCGCATTTTATGGTATTCATAAAAAATAAAACATTAAAAACGTAAATAAAAACACTTTTAGGCCTTAGGTGGCTGCCGGTCCGGATTAAGTGAAATTTGGAAAAGTCCTCGCGGGCCGGATTAAATCATGCCATAGGTTGCACATGCCTAGTCTAAGGCCCAATCGTAACATTATTTAAATTTCTTAAAAATTATATTGGGCCTTAATTTCCAATATTCTTTATTTGCTTCGAGTTATATTTGCCCTTAAATTGCCAAAATCGAAAAATATGTTTCGTAAAAATAACAAATTAACGACTGTAAAGCTCAGGAACAACTATAAAAAAATTTATATCTTTTAAATAAAATCGTTAGGTTGTGAGTGCTAAATGTTCTCCACCCCTTTTTTAAAAAGAGATTAGGAAAGTTAGGTTTCTTTACAAAATATCCAAACATCCACAAACTTCTTGCAAGACCGTAGCGTACAATTACGGTAAAATTTTGAGCTAACGGTTTTTAATAATTATTAATTATTCAAAAAAAAATTTGTTTTGGCATCTATGGGTTACATATGAAAGAAATTAATAATCTGGTAATTGAAAAACCCATTATTAATCAGATTACGACTGTTAAAACAAAGTTTTTACAGCGTAAAACGCAATAATTTCAAATAGTATGGAACACCAGCACACCATAAATTAAACACGATAAAATTGCCTCGCGCAAAGAAATTATTAATAACGAAATGGAACAAATCCAAACGAATGATCGCACCACCCTTTATCGCAAAATTAAATTTTGCTCTTGGGTAAATTTGCATTGAAATTTCCCGATTCATTACATCAGCCATTAAGGATACATGTCAATGAAAGAAAAGAAGATTAATATATTCGCATAGAATAACACGCACACAGGACGGAGCGAGAATGTAAGAAGGGACAGAAAGAAACAGCGCAAACTAGTTGACAATTAAGCAGTTTTTCACGAAGATGGTGCAGCCTGAGCTATACTGATAAGAGCACGCCCTCACTGCGGAAGTTAAGTCACACTTGGGACTTATAGCCATCTTTACATATTTCCTAATTTATATTAGGGCTTAAACTTTTATGATGCCTGCATAAAATGAGATTCATTATACTGACACACCGTTCACGTGCTCCGCAAGAACCGCTTGTTGACGCAGTCTTAAACGATCCAGGTTTAACCAAGAACGATTTTTGGTTAAAAAGGAAACATTTGAACGCAATTTATTTATTTAAACTTTTTTTTTTTCTCTATTTTGACTTTGTTTTTATGTATTAGCATATATTTAAAAGAAAAAACACATTTTAAGACTAAAGCTTATACAGGGTCCGGCAAAATGATCTCCCACATTTTAATCTTTAATAAAAACGCCATTGTAAATGCTATTTAGATTTTATTTTTATTAACTGAAAATGTATGCTATGCCATTTGTTTTTATTAAGTTTTAAAAATTACAGAGTCCAAATGGCGACCATTTTTTTCGATATACATTCGAAGCTGATTTCTGAAAGTTGCCATCACTCGAGCAGTAATTTGAGGCGATATTCCTGTAATTATCGTCAATGGTTCGGGGATGGTGTTGAAAAACCTTCGCTTTCAGGTAGCCCCAAAGGAAAAAGTCGCATGGGGCAAGATCGGGTGAACGCGCAGGCCACCCAACGTCTCCACGTAACGAGATTACGTGTCCAGCAGCTGGATTCTGTAACTTTGGATTTAACGGAAATGCAAGTTCATTACTACCTTGTTAATATGACCCACTTTTACGAAAAGCGATGCTCTAACCCACCGGTGGTAACTCACGGCGGGTTTACCCAAGTTAAAACCTGTATCTACTATTTTAGGAAAGTTAGTATAGAAAATCCTACTGCGCACGTTCACAACTGAAATATGCTTAACGCGTATTTGTTTAAAAATTACCGCCATGTAACTTTGTACACTCTGTCTTACATTAAAGAATTTATGGTAGTTTTGATGCGTTTTGTTCCTATTTTTATATTACACAACGATTTTGTTAAGTTTCTTATTTTATAGTTTGTTTACTGAATTAATTTTGTTTCAATGGTCGTCAGCACTTTGGGTGGGTATTTTTTAAATTCGGCCAGTGATGTGGTAAAGTAATTCTATTTTGTTTAGTTTATTTCATTTATTTATTGCACTATGTACGTTACAAACAAATATACCATGTTATTTATATATTAAACTGGACTGTGAAATTAAAATTGGCGAATAATACACAAAGATATGACAAAACTTAATTTTGATATAATTTTGTGCATCTCGCAAGTTACGTTTGCATATTTCTTAATGTTGCGTTTATTCTTTTCTTCGTTCCACCATAAAATATATGTTAGATGGGCCATCATTCTGAAAGAATGTAAAAATACCAATATACTGTCATGCGAATAATATACATTACTAGTTTACATGAGGTATTTATTTACTTGTTCAATGAACACAATATAATATTACGGATTTAAAAATGTAACAAAATTAATATCAATTTGTAAAATAAAAGATTTACTGTACTTACCAAAGCGCTATTTCGTCGCTTCGTTCCTAAATTTACTTATATCCAACACATTTAATTATTGTTAAAAATAATTTCTTTTTTAATTCAACACAAATACAACACTCCAAAAATTTACTTAAATATAACATTTCACCCCCAATCATTAAATGTTATTGAGTATTGAGTAAACAAGTCGAAATGACAGGGTTTTAGCCTTAAACGCGGCTGTCGAGCCGGTTTCACGCGAATTACGTCTAGCGTTTACGGTTAGGGTTCAGCCTTGGTCCTCAGAAGAAACGGAATATCAACTACCCGAATTGGGAAGTCACCACTAACGCGTGGTGTTTGCGCTGGTGTTTAAAAGTTACGGAATAAGGGGGCTGGAAACATTTCCCTTAAAACGTCCATTGTCCTTCTTGCCGTATGAGCCGTAGCTCCATCCTGTTGAAACCATACATCCAAAACTTAGAGAACTTGAACATCCGGATGTATGGTTTCAACAGGTTGGAGCTACGGCTCATACGGCAAGAAGGACAATGGACGTTTTAAGGGAAATGTTTCCAGGACACGTATCTCGTTACGTGGAGACGTTGGGTGGCCTGCGCGTTCGCCCGATCTTGCCCTATGCGACTTTTTCCTTTGGATCTACCTGAAAGCGAAGGTTTTTCAACACCATCCCCGAAACATTGACCAATTGAAAGCAGCAATACGCCAAGAAATTACAGGAATATCGCCTCAAATTACTGCTCGAGTGATGGAAACTTTCAGAAATCAGCTTCGAATGTATATCGAAAAAAATGGTCGCCATTTGGACTCTGTAATTTTTAAAACTTAATAAAAACAAATGGCATAGCATACATTTTCAGTTAATAAAAATAAAATCTAAATAGCATTTACAATGGCGTTTTTATTAAAGATTAAAATGTGGGAGATCATTTTGCCGGACCCTGTATAAGACGTTGCAATTTATTTTCCATCTGTATTAAAAAAACATTTTCCATACTGAAACACAAATACAAGACCTCTTTTACTCGTTGCGATTATTTTTTTTCGGGTAGAATTCGAAATCGCCACTACGCTGCACATTTTTTTTGACGATGGATGACATTTAAATGACAGCCAGTCGTCAGTTAGTCGCATAATAACAATAACATAATCTAAATATCTGCATGTTTACTGCTTTGGTCAGTTTACCAAAAAATAAGAGAAAAGCAGATATACTCTGTATTTTTGGCAACACAGTTTGACAATACAGGCAAAAAATTACTAGAAGGTACTAAAAATATAACGAAATCCGCTTGTGTAAACTTGAAAAATTAGAGCATGTTTAATAGAATAAAATCCTATGACATTTAAAATCTGTTACATTTTTTTTTCCTATGCACATATTACACGATGCGATTTTTTATAATTGCATTGTAGAAAAAGGATTTGTAAGAAAAATTGCTACGTCTAATATGTGCTTAAGAAAGAATTTCGTTTTCATCTATTTCATTATGTGTTAAACTATATACAAATTTAAAAATATAAACTCTTAAATTTTGTCATGAACAAATCCAGAATTTTATTTTTAAAACCGAAACTTTTAGCTATTACAACTCAATTTCACATAACCTACAAAGATTTTAAATATATACAGGGTGAGTCACGACGGACGCGTCGGAGTTTTATGGCGAAACGCTTTATATTTTCCAATTTCTGTCACTGTTAGATTATGTAAGTCAATAAGGGCTACATTTTAAAAATATTTTCAAATATACAGGGTGCTCCAAAAAAGAGTGCCATATCAAAGTTATACTTTTTCTTATGAAACACTCTGTATATTTTTACATTTTTGGATTCCTCTTTAAATTTAATTAAAAAAATGTAAAAGGTCATATGGGTCTAAAGTCAACCGTTCTCGTGAAAATCGCATTTTCATGAAAATACAGTATTTTCAAAAATTTTCAACATTTAAAAACTTTGAGAAGTCTCAAGAAATTCGCTTGGAGATAAGATTGACAATAGATTATGTAACACTTTGCACCACCTACATTTTTAAAATATTATACAGGGCGTTTTTTACGCTTGGTCAAACTTGTGAAACTTTAAACATCGATAACTCATTTTTTTTAATACAACCCCCTATATTTTTTTACACCGTCTTATAGAAAATTTAATTCTCTTTCGAAAACATTAATACTGTTTTATACCTAAAATTGATATTTTCCGAGATATTATTAAAAAAACGCAGGAAGTCCAATAAAAATTTTAATAAAGAAACGCAGACTTTTTGAGCAACTACATTAAAGCAAAAATATCTAGAAATATTAAAAACACCAAATAGGTTAAAAGAAACATCATTACATTCTATTACTCCTAAATTATATTGTAGGAACAAACGAATGACTCCATTTTCAAGACATTATTTCATGCATTTTAAATGTTTCGTTTAAGCGTTTCATACATTTTTCGTATATCATAATAATTAATTAAATAAAATCAAAATCGAGTTTTTATTAGCAAACAGGATGATAGCATTAACCATATAACCCAGTTAATCATACATATGTGAGTGTCAATAATAGGGTGAATAATCGGTAATCCGCTGATTAATCGGTAAACAGCCGATTAGCTAAGGCTGATTTATCGCTAATACGTGATTGGTCCATTTTCTGATCGGTGCATCCTTATGCTGGATCTAATTAAGCAAATTTAACAGCCTAGTAACTTAAGTGGCATAAGTTAATCTAAATTTCAAGAAAAAGTATAAAAAAAGCATTTAAATTCGAGGATCAAATTTTAAACTTTTTGTGAAGCTATTCAAAGTTACTCATTTTTAATAAGTTTAACTTTTACTAGGATTTCATTAACTTTTTATATATTATTTCAAGACAGTATTTAGTGAAAATATTGTATGGGCAAGTTAAATTAATTTTTTTGTCGGGTCATATATTTTTTCGTCATTTATTTTGCAAAAATAATTTAGATATACAAGGGTTAAATAACGAATAATTTTCATATAATGCAAAAACTGTCACTTTAAAAATGAGTGTCACGTACCAAACACGTAATTTTTGAATATTTATTCCCCCCTGTTGAACTTGAATTTAAAAACCAAAGTTAATGTAGTGTGTAGATGTTCATTTGAATAACAAACGCGAAACTTTCATTTGTCATGATTGCACGGAAGGTGAACGAATTCAGAACTCATCGTGTAACGGTATTGTCTGCGTATTACATTAGTAGGCATTTTATAATTTACTTTTGTGCCATCGGAGTACGGAACGTCAACCCACTGTATCAAGTACGAATTCAAACAAATCAAAACTTCAGCAGAATAATAGGCCATTAGCAGTTGACAGAGTTGTTAAACATTTGTCATTAACGCGACATTATTTCACGGTGTTATGGAGTTGTTTTTTGACGACGTGTTTGTGAAAATGATGGAAAATTATGTAACGTAATTTACGGTGATACTTTTTATAAATATAAAACTTTCATAGCTAAAAAATTAACAACTTTACAAAAGTATTAGGTACGTTTTATTTATAAAAGGCAATGCACTTTTACGAAAACCACAAACGAAATAAAAAATTGTATGATCATATTCTTTGGCTGAGTTTTCTAAGAAAATGTACGTCGGCATTTTTGCTTCCAATTTGTACCTAATTAACTTTTTACTTTTATGAAAACACAGCGAAATGGTGCTGTCAGTTGTCAAACTTTAACTTTTTTTAAACGGAAATTTACAGTGTGCATGACAGTTAAACTAACAATTTAAAAATGTTGGCACAAAAGAGAGAAATTAATAAATCCAACAGGATATTTTATTGATTTTCAAATAGGTGTTTAGAAGAAGTTAATCATAATATTGTTTTGAAAAGCAATACCCTAACAAAATAATATTTATTAGAGTTTACTTAATCAGGATTCAAAGTTTTAAAAACTAACAAAACAATTTTATTTAGGTATAGTAAAACCACAACTTACTACTACTAAACCATATGCCCAAATGTCTCTCTATGTACTGAAATTATGTTAAAATATTTATTAAAATGTGTATAGAAGCTGAAATAACCTCAGCTCTCAACATTCCTTCAAAAATATGTTAAAAGCTTTCAGGAAATTTAATTTCCTTAAAATGAAATTATACGTTCAAATAAAGTACCTACATAGATACGAGGATTATTCAATAAAAACACGTTTGATCTGCGTAGCCATGACTTCGTCGCCCCGGCGCCCGGCAACGAAATTTTTGTGTATATCTTGCGGCCAAACCGAAAAGCGGTTAGTTCCCGAATTGGCCGGTCCTTTCGCACTTTGGCCGAGAGGTGTAGCCAAGGTCCGATTACTTGAAATTAACTGTATATGCTACTTTCGCCAGCTATTTCGCGAAGTGGCGGGAAATCCCCCTCCAAAATTCGATGTGCTGATGCAATACTGTTCGGTAGGTAGCACATATTTCGCTTCCGGTCTGATGGTGGCATGCACGGGGTAGAAAGGAAGGATATCAATTCGTCTGCTGCTTTTCGGAGAAGGTCCTGCCTCCGTGACTTTTTCTTCTTATTCTGACACAGCGGTTTCATTTTGAGTACCGTAGTGATTTCTCGTATTTGCATAGTAGGCCTAATCTAACCTAACCAGACGCACCAAAATCTGCTCTTGACTTTTTTCTTCCTACTTTGGCCGATCGCCCCATGCACTTTCGCAAACTGGCCGGCCAAATCCCGAAATCAAGAAAAGATCGGATATTGGCGGGTCAATTTACAGCGACATTGGCCATTTCTAGAATCAGCAGAACACCACTTTGGCCGATTTCGGGCTTTGGCCGTAACATAATTATATATCGTTTGTTTAGGTACAAGTGATACATTTGTCAAAAAGATCTACAATTTGTTATTTTTTAAACGTTGTGACTGACTTGAAAAATGGCATCTATAATATACGAGAATGAAAACGGTATATGGAGACTATAGTTATTCTCATACGGCAGTGGTTGAATGGTGCAAAAAATTTCGACAAGGAAGAGAATCCACTAAACATTTGGGCCGGTCCCGGACCTGCACCTGTTGCAGCATCAGAAGAAAATGTGAGACAGCTGGAAACTGCATTACGCGCAAATAGGCGCATCAAAGTTAGAGAACTTTCTCAGATGTGGAACATCAGCGTACTGTTCATTCCATCATTCATAGTCTTGGATATCACAAAGTTGCTGCTCAGTGGATTCCACGACTGCTTACTGATGAGCAGGAGAATTTGCGTGCGGCCTTATCATTACAGCATTTGATGTGCTATCAACAACAACGTAATGCCTTTTTACACCTCGTAATTGCCGGTAATGAGTCTTGGTGTTATCACTACGAACCAGAATTCAAACGTTAGAGTATGCAGTGGAAGCATGCATAATCTCCGAAGGTAAAAGAAATTCGGTCCCAATTTTCAGCAGGAAAATTAGTGGTGCCAGGGTGTGCTACACTTAGATTTTAAAGAACCTGGTGTCAACATCAACGCTGAACGATATTCATATACCTTAAAACGTTTGCGTGTCAGCATCAATAAAAAACGTCCCGGGAAGCTCACAAATGGTGTAATTCTTCTGCATGATAATGCTCGACCCCATATACCTGAACGGTTCAAGATCTGCTTGGTCGTATGAAGTGGGAAGTCTAAAGGTGCATTTAAATCAAAGCGAACAGAAGCGAACGAACGAATTCGTTCGGTCAAGCTCGCGCAATTTGCATGGAGAAGCGAAGGCGAGCGAACGAATTCGTTCGCGTTCGCATAGGTTCCGTCGCGTGTCGGTAAACAAGCGAATCATAAAAGGAAGTTCGTGCTCGATTTGCATGGTGCATTTTGTAGCTAGCGAATTCTCTATACTCTATCCGACATGGTTTATTTTTCACACTAGCGCGGATCATCGACGAATGCGAATGTTCGTTCACATTGCATTGCGCATTGACGACCGAACGAACGAATACCTAAAAACCCCTTCGTTCGTTCGTTCGGTTCTGTTCGCTCTGATTTAAATGCACCTTTACAACATCCACCTTAGAGTCCCGAGTTGTCCCCGTGCCATTTCCATATGTTTGGCCCATTAAACAAATCACTAAGAGAGCGGCAGTTCCATTCGGCCACAGACGTAGAGTTTGCTATTAGGGAATAGTTTTGCAAACAACCGCACAGCCCTAAGAATTTTACCAGCAGGGAATCTATAGATTAGTGCAACAATGGAACTCATGCCTTATGTAATGGAGACTTCTTTTAAATTCGTTGAATAAAAATGCAGTACAGCCTCTAAACGTGTTTCTGTTGAACGTTCCTCGTATAATAACAGAACACCCTCATAATATGACGAAGAATACACCTTTAATTTTTTGAAATTATTAAACTCCATGCATTATAGTTACAAATAAAAAGAATCCTAAGACTTTTTAAGGACGAAATAAATCAAACTGCATCACAAGAGATTGGATTTCGTTGCATTTTACTACAACAAAACTAATCAAATTACAGCAATTCGATTTACATATTCTTCATTTTATGAATCACCAACGTTCTCTCAAACCAATCATAAGAAAATACATAACTACTGCCGTATCTTTAATCAACTGTATCCTTTCGAAATTGATATCGCCATCCCCTTCTGCTAGACGACTATGACCTACGCCCTGGGGATACAGAACCTAATTGCGGTACCTCGGAAAATTTGGTCAGCTCCACGCCTTGAGAGTTATTAAGAAATTCAAACAGCAGAGTGACAATAGCTTTGAGAAATTCACCCCGAGGAATGTCGTAGATTCACAAACAGACTTGTGTTATTATTAAAACGCAAAGTAAATTATCCACAAAGAATAGTGATGTGTATGTAAATGTTTGCCTAAGTAAAACTGGGTCATCTAGTATAAAAAGGCATATTTTATCTGGTTCGCTAAAAGAATTTGCTTCAAGAAATACAGAACTATGATATGATAATATAATTATTTAAATCTATTCATCAAAAAGTTTGTTCATATGTTTGTAAATAAACTAATAGTACTTTTTTGATTCCAAACGGAACGAACTTGAACGATTTAAAGAATTTTTTTTCATTTAGTTGAGTATCTAATCGCTTTGGAACTTAAATTTAACAAATCAAACTTGCTAAATTAAATATTAGTTAGGTTTTTACATCTGTTCTATTTTTTATTTGTAAATAGAAAACCATCTACAAACAATTGTGGTGATTATAGAGATACTACTATTGATGTACAGAGCTATCAAAATGTTTTGCTTAAGACTTTTTCTTAGGATAGGTGTCAACATTTGGAGGGAGAGTCTTCTGAAATTATTGATAATAAAAACCGGGACCTTCATTATACTAGCGGGCCGTCTCCTTACAGCAAAATGCGAGAAAAGTGGTGGGGATAAAGGCCGACCGTTCATTATTTGCTCATGTTTGCGGTACGTTTTAATGTCTTTGCTGGTCTCTAAAACGATATAATTAAAGAAAATTTTGTATCTTTAACATCTATAATCAAACTAAGTGTTCTTCATTAATTAATGGTACTAATATTGTTCAATAAAATTTAATTTTTAAACAAAAAATTCTAGTCTCACTTTCATCAAAAAAATACCGATGATTTTTTTTGTAAACCTTAAAACCATTGTTTTTAAAGATAACCAAACACAATAAATGAGAATACAGTTTTATGTTGTCTACAACTGAAAATCTCTGAGAATTAAGAATATAATTATGTTATTTTGGTTACCATTAAGTTTTTTGCAAGCGCAAACGTTAAATATAAGCAAAACAGTTTGGATGAGAATTTCGTTCTTTACAAATTACACAGCTTGACGCGAACATTAATTTTCCAATTGTGAATGTAATTCTACCCGTAAGAGAAGAGCGGGAGGTAAACTTTTATAATTCACTTCATTCAATAACCTACCCTAATAAAAACTAAACTCCTTTATCGTGGCAAATATTAATTGGTGCTAAGATTAATTTATACTGCGTCTTGAAAACAAACTTACAACAAACAGGGGCGAACATTTTTCATCTTTTCAAAACGAGCTCGGAAAATCTAATGCGTTTTTTCGACTGTCATTAAGAAAATATTGCTTTTAGTGAAGAATATATTTCGAGAGTAGTAATTTCAAAAAATGCGCATAAAAACTAATGGCTGTGAGGTTTTATTTGAAATCATGTATTATAATTTTCTCAAAATATTCCAGAATGATAGCCATTAAAAGAGGATTAGAGGCCAAGCAACGATTCTCCACTCCATAATTCTAAAATAACAAATTCTGTTGTATGCACCAACAATGCCACTTATTAAGCATGTTGTTCCGGTGCACACGCACTGCGGCGATTCTAATCCCATCATTACCAACTTTTATGACCATGCGTTAATCCTACACTCGAACTGCGTACAAATATTTTCTAACCCTTGATTATATGGATAGACCCTAATAATTAGGGCCTAATTTAATGTTCCAAGAATTAATCCTAAAATTAGTCCAATGTACGGTAATTTTATAGGTTTAAATACAATGCGCAAGTATGATTTAGTTTACTTATTAATATGAATGAAATGGAGATAATGTTCAGGACGCGTAGAAAAGAGCTGCTTGTTTACGAAAATTGTAAATATTATAAACACAGACAGTAGAAATTTTATACTCCTATTAAGTAATTACTATGTACATATTATTGACAAATAAAATATTTTGTTTAAGTATATTTTTTAATTTCATCCAATTTAAGTAGTGAATATTTAGGAATACTCCAACCATTTCTGACCGCTTACCTGAATACGAAATTTCAGGAAAGGTATAATTAAAGAATGTCCGCAGTTCGTGTATCGGCTTAACTCTCATGCTTAATTACTGGCCGCAGTTCGCGTGGTACTTAAATACAAGTCATTAAAATAGCCGCAATTCGAGTGCGCCCTGTTGTTCAACTTGTTTTGTACCGTTATTGTATTCCCTCCTAATGTAAGAGATTTATAAAAGATTTGATTCAACTCCCTTTCAACATTTAGCCCGCAAAGCTAATCAATTAAAAAAAAAGTTACAAATTTCACCACTTACTACAAAACACTTATGTATATCATTTCTTTTACTGTGATAATCTTTCACAGTAACGTTATTTGACGTAATGATTCTGAAACACATACATGTAGAGTGGGCTGCATATGGTTCTAAAGCTACAAAGTGATCCGCTTATCTTTGTCATGTCAATATTGTTTGAGTAAACTTTCGTTTAATTAACATGGGAAATCATCTAACGACTGTTACACTGTTAGAGGCAAGTGTGTTACAGTTTAACAGATTATAGCGGTTGCAGTTTAACAATCCAGAATCTTGATATTATAAACCTTGGTTATGTATTTCAGATTTAAGCTGTTAATTTTGGAAGTGGCATAAGTCGCTTTTATGTTATTTTGAGATATTAAATGTTTTGCAATATAACGTACTACATTAATTTTTTATACTGATTCAAGAAAAAATTCACTTATATTCCTTATCTCCGTTACTTATATTTTTCTCAGTATACATACCTCACCATTTTTATTACTGTAAAATTACTTAAGCCACTTTCAAAATTATTAGTTTAAAACACTACGGACTCATGTTGATTTCGTGCGATTTATTTTACTAAAGTGATATTTGATAAGACAGTAATTTAAGAAAATTTTTACAACGCAAGTACAAAAAACACAGAATTTTTAATAGGTATTGAAAATAAACATCTGTTGAGTTTCCGTAAAATTTAAGGGTAAAAATGGGGCCAAATTGAATGTGTTTTATTTTGTTTATTGCGTGCCTATTTCTGTTTGTTATTATTCTTTCAGTTTTTTAACAAATGTTTCATAACACAATATTATGTTAAAAAGGTATGGTGCGTATTGTAAACAAGAATCCATTGTACCAGAACATTTTGGGCTAAATCAACCATGTACCTACGGTATACAGCGTCATTCAAAAACTCTGCAGCAAATGGGAAAAAATTTTATTATTGATTTCTCAGAAAATTTTATTCCTGATAAAAATTGGTGCATGGTCAAAACTGATATTAAAATGAAAAAAAAGTGTAACAAAAAATCAGGACACTAGATTTTAGCGATTTTTGAAATATTCGGGAGAGTAAAGTGCCCTTATTTTAAGAAACACAAAAACAGTTTTTGGGAAAGAGTTATTTGGAATCTAAAAATAAGGCTAGATTTGAATGTTGACGGTCAAATTCCAATTTTTATTTTTTAATAAATTTCAACATAAAAAGGCTGCAACAAAACGAAAAGTTTTTTATTATCAATTTCTCAGAAATTTTATTCTTGATAAAAGTTAGTGCATGGTCTATAACTAATTTTAAGATTGAAAAAAAGTTCAATACAAAGTCCTAGACACTAGATTTTAGCGATTTTTGATATATTCGCAAGAGAAAGTGCTTCAAATTTCTTAAAAAACAAAAATTGGAATTCGACCGTCAAAATTTAAATCTAGCCTTATTTTTGGGTTTTAAATAACTCTTTCCCATAAAACATTTTTGTATCTCTTACAATAAGGGCACTTTACTATCGCGAATATTTCAAAAATCTATAAAGTTTAGTGTGCTATGAATTTTAATCGAACTTTTGTTATCTTAAACTTGGTTTAGGTCATGCCCAACTTTTATCAATTATAAAATTTTCTGAGAAATCAATAATAAAAAAGTTTTCCATTTGTTGCAGACTTTATCAATGTTAAAATTTCTTTTTAAAAAAAATTGTAATTTGACAGTCAAAATTTAAAACTAGCCTAATTTTTAGGTTTCGAATAACTGTTTCTCATAATTTTTTTTATCTCTTAAAATAAAGGCACTTTACTCTTGCGAATATTTCTAAAATCGCTAAAATCTAGTGTCCTACGACTTTTTATTTAACTTGTTTTCATCTTAATATTAGTTTTAGACCATGCACTAACTTTTATCAGCAATACAATTTACTGAGAAATCAATAAAAAACTTTTCATTTGTTGCAGACTTTTTGAATTAAAAATATTTATCTTTGCTAACATATTTGTCACATTAAAATTTGCAGTTATGATTAAATTATAATAAATTCATCTTTACCAATTAACAATCCTAGGATACGATTACAGTATTATATTACTTTTAGCAAAATACCAAATAGAGTAGAAGTCGCTTATAACGCGGGTCGAATACAATCTTACAAACCCGCGTTATATGATGACCGCGGTATAACCGAATTGTTGAAAATTTCATGTTTTTATTTTCAAACACTTCATTTTTTTTTTAAATTCCGACTCAGGAGTCAGGAGTCGATTATTTTTTTCCCTGATACTACGTTTAAAATAAACAGTTCACATATTAAATGACCTAATTTACGTTAATTTTGTTTTTTATTATAGTTTTTTTTGCAATACACTTCTTATTTTAGGCTCTTGAAACTTTGATTGTTTTAAAATAATTTTAAATTATGCCAGCAGAATGTAATTATGCAATTTGGTTTTAATTCGATACTATCAAATAAAGTGGTCTGTTGCGAATAATGAAACCAACCCTTTTAATTTTATTTTCTCACTTTCAGCAGAAATGCAGATTTCAACTGTGGCTCTTAACACGAAATTTAACTTCGTTGTCGGAAATGTGTTATGTGCCTCCCAAGATTTATTATTCCCATTCCGATAGAGACGTACGTCTAAAATTCAACCGGCTGTAAAGCAAGTTTTTAGGGTTGCGGTTTTATTAACGTCCTTAAACTATTTATCGGCACTGAAAAATGTCTTAATTTATTATAAAAGTAAATTAAATGTTTGATGTAAATAGCTAGTTTCATTGTGTAAAACTATATCCACAAAAAAATCCAAAAAATTCTAGTTATTCTTTATTTTTTATAATAAAACAAAATGTTACCCAAGTTTTGAATATTAATTTTATGCTTAATTTAAAAACCAAATTTAATTTTTTGTAGCGACCTTGACCTTTCAGATCTGAAGTAAATGGAAACGTTAGCGGACCATGACCACTTTTTTTGTAGCAGGACCTTAAAAGTCGATACAAAAACTTATTTTAACCCTTAACCGCCCAGTAGTGCCCAACGGACACATTTTCAAATTTATTTGTACACAGAATCAAAAGTGTTTATTTTATTGCGAAATCACTTTGTCTAATTTATCCCCTATGTTTTATCTCTCAAATTCTCTTACCAAAGTTTTCTAAATGAAAGTAAGTTTTTCCGAATTTAACAATTTTGATAAAAATAACGTAACTGCCCAGTAGTGTCCAATGGACACGCATCTGAAAATCTTCAATATTGTATCAAAATAAAGTAGAAAAACGTTTATTTATTGTTATTTTATTACACGTAATAAACATTAATATTTATTAAAACAATTGACACCAATAACGCTTTTTTTGGAATGTTCCGAACAGACATTTTGATTGCATTTATTGCAACACTGTTTTGTGTTTTTAGATCATTTCGACGGGCGACGCTTTTTTTTTATAACAGAGTCAACTTTTTTGGACTGAAACTTGTTGACTCGGCCCTGCAACATTCTTCACAGCTTCAATGTGGTATTTAGTTAACCCTTTTTATCCTGGTCTCTGTATATGAGGCGTTACCAATTGGGTTGCATTATCTCATAAAAATAGTTTAGCTACTTTTAGAATTTGTTTTTCGCTGATTCCAAGTGGGATGTAAATTTTTCCATAAAATTAATGATACAACGCCAACGACATCAATAATATTTTGAAAAAATTACCATTGGCCACCTATTTGTTTTGCGTCGAACTATATACTCATGCACCGTTTGATCAAGCGTATCGACGCCGCCTTTTGTCTTGTTATAATATAGATTTACATCAGATTTATTTTTGTTTGCGATATCTACTTGATTGGTATGGTGCATAGTAGACAAAAAATATAACAGTACGGCTTTTTCTTGCCATATACGAAACCAATGTCATATTTTTTTTTAAATCGGTAACGCCTCATATACAGAGACAAGGACAAAAAGGGTTAACTAAATACCACATTGAAGCTGTGAAGAATGTTGCAGGGCCGCGTCAACAAGTTGCAGTCCAAAAAAAAAGATGAATCTGTGGTTTAAAAAAAAGCGGTGCCATACACACAACACAAAACAGTGTTGCAATGAATGCAATCAAAATGTCTGTTCAGAACCTTCCAAAAAAGCATAATTTGTGTCAATTATTGTTTTAATAAATAATAATGTTTATTACGTGTAATAAAATAAACGTTTTTCTACTTTATTTTAATAAAATATTGAAGATTTTCAGATGCGTGTCCATTGGACACTACACTGGGCAGTTACGTTACAAAAGCTTACTGGGCCGTTAAGGGTTTTAAAGCAAATATTCCTTAACAACAGGTCCATAAACGCTTTATTTTAAAGATAGTGTTAAAATTTTCGAAAAAATATGGGTAATTTTTAACTGTTTCCCAATCAGTAAATATATTTTAACCAAATTTGGTATGCAGCACCACCTGACAGGTTACCACATGAGCATGCCAAGCCCCACAAACAACCAGTGGCGGAGTTGTGGGGATTCTGTTTCAATAAAATTTATAAAAAACTAGTACAGCCCTGTTCAAAATCAAACTCTAACTTGTTTTTGGGTAGAGCATTTTATTTTAAACAAAAAGTGTCTTTTGAGTTTTCTTCGTATCTGCCACCGTTTGACGCGAAATTTGATTTATTTTACTATTCTCGCGAAAAATTTGCTCATAAGTTCGATCTAAAAATATCGCTAATATTGGAAATATAGAAGTAATTATCGATTTTTGCAGTTTTTAGTAACACAACATGCTAATTATGAGGAAAGGAGTTCCACTAAATTAACGATTAATGAGCATTTACTTTGCACATTGCAACTTGCTTTTAGCGATATTTTTGGATCAAACTTATTAGCTAATTTCTCGCGAGAATCTGTGCGTAACACGACAAACTTGTGTTTTATGTTATAAACTAAGAAACACCAATGGGGAAATCCTGGAAACATACCAAGTCTTTAAGAATTTTAAAATAAAATTGTAGGTTAGTCTACCTAGAGTAGTAACAAAATTTTAATATAAAGAAGAATAAAAAAGATTAATTATTTTCTTGCATTAATATTCAAAATACAATATGCGATGGAAACAAAATGAAACCTGAAAGTAATATACTTGATGATATATCTAATGAAAATGTAACGTAACCTGTACAATTTCGTTTAAGTGCTACCAACAATCAACCATAAAACACACATCCATCTCTACATTACTGTTGTGTGGTGTTCATCTGTCACGTGAAATTATACACGCGCTATTATCACCACAAATTTCAGTATTTACACTGATTATCATTTCGGATTCATTAACCGAAAAATACATCCCATAATTTTCCACATAGACAGCTTTATAACAAACAGTCCATATTTGCTATGTGGCTGCATTTTACCCTCAATTGCCCACCACATGTGACATATTGCGAATGTAGAATTATTCTCACACATGACTGATGTCTCATTACTGACAGCTGTGAAAACAATTCAAAATATACTGAGTGGAATTAATACAGCCACATTCCAGGACGTGAAAAACTAAACTAATCCTTGCATTGGTAGGACTATATTTGAAAATATCAATTATTAATTAGGTTTTTACTGATAATTATTATTTGATTAATAAGAATATTAGTTCTAGAGTTTTCAATGTGTGCATTCAGAAAAAAATAGCCACGTTGGTCATTGATTATTAGAGCAATATATTTCATTTTGTTTTTAAGTGATTTCTTTAACCAATAAAATTTGCATAATTAATTTGTGCGATTTAATTTAAACTAAAAATAATTTTAGAGCTTATAATGCTATAGAAACAATTTTCCAAAGCCAAAAATTATGAAGGTGTTAAAAATAAAGTAGTAAGTCATATTTTAAAGCTTAATTATATCGCATTTGATTTAACATGTTGCAATTTACATTGCGTTTTTTAATCATGTAGGTACGTTTATAGTTATTGACTGATTCGAGAAGAAACGTTTTTTAATTTCTCTTGAACTAACTGAAAGATTACTTAATAATTGGTGGTGTTTAACATTATTCTCTTGTAGTTACTGAATTTTCGAAAATGTTATGTCTGGCATTAGTAATTTTTATTTTATTTGGAATAATTAACATGAAACAAATACTGACGCATACGTTGCTAAAATATGTAACACTTCAACAGGGCCAATTTATGAAGTTTTAACTTTAGTTAAACAAATTAACGTTCAAATATTACGGTCGTAACTTGGAATTTGGAATACGATGTCAGTGTTTGTGGATTTCGTCAACCAACAAACGCTATGTTGATAAATTTGTACATCAAAAGTATAACACATTACTCGTACAATATGTGTTTATAGAAAAGAATAACAACGATACAACTTCAATAAAAAAGGATGACAACAGGAACCCAAAATCTTAGGACAGCCCCGCTTATGTTAGTAGTTAAGAACCAACCACCGAAACTGGAAATCAATTGTAACACTGATATGGTGGTTAATTTCCAAGGCCACTCAACCATCATTTAAAAAAAAAAACAAGCACCGAGAAATGTACAGCCGGTCGAAAAATAAAGGAGATTGTTGTTAAAATTGTTGTGTTTTATTTGTTTCTTAGTGTGTAAAATAGCTCCATACCTGTGTACTAAAAACGACGTTTAAGGGCCAAACCACCTTACAAAGACGATCACGTGTCAAAATTAACAACAATAAATAAAAGAGCAATAAGTACTCTTCCCCCCAATAGTGCAACCGATGTACAGCATGGTCCGTTACAGTAACAATTTTAAAAAAAGCATTGATAATAAGTGCTACTAGGAGTATTAAAAAAACTTTAAGCCAATAAGCAAACTTTTTTGGCAACTTCAAATAAATGGACTAATGGTTTACAAAAAGCTATCAACCTGATAGTAATGTAACTTCATTAATTTTAAAACTAATATAAGCAATTGCAATCAAAATTGACCTACCTTATTTTCAGTAGCACCCAAATGGCTTTTTAAGCATTTCCAAGTACGAAAGCGGTCTCTCTAGAGGAAGCACAATGACTAAAATAAACTCCTGCAAACGTCCACCACGCGAAAGTTTCCTAATAATCCTTATAAATTTACCAAAATATGTCATATTTCACCACATGTTCACTTAAAAACACGTTAACGCCTAGAGTTTCGACTTGCTTCAAATTTTCGAAAAGAAAGTGTTCGTTGAACAAGGCTATTCAACATCACGCACACGTCCTAGCGACCGCTGCTATCAGCTGATTGATAACCAACCAGTTAACATTATGTTATTTTAGTTTTCAATATAATCTTAAACTGGGTAATACTTTTAATCGTTCACTTACACATTTGCAAGTAATTTACACTATCGCTATGTGATTGGATAACTGAAATAACATTTACCTATATAAGCTAAATTATAAAATTAAAGCTCTAATCAAAAATCACTGTACTATCATTTTTCACACACTACACAACTGCGCACGCCTCGCTTAGTACAGTGAGATCAAAATGTGGGGATAGCATAACTTCGAAAACGTTTTTATTCATTCAAAAAACATCCTACGGACGCAAAAATGTTAATTAGTAACGTTTAACATACACTTTTGAAGTTAAAGCATAAAATACATAAAGTTAACAAGAATGTACAATATGCATAACAGCATAATACAAACACCACGTTAGCCCTTAAATCATTTTAAAAACTTAAATTTTAGCCTGGATAACCACTTTTAGGGTAAAATAGGTAATACATCTCTCATGAAACTGAAAAACCTTACAATAATAATAATACTCAAAACCTAAATTGAGAAAAGTTTGAAGTTGCGCGCCTATTTCAAAAACCAAATATTTAACTTTTTCCATCCTTCCATATTTATATCATTTTTTACTTTTAGATTTAATAAAGCTTATATACTAGGTGGTCCACATAAAACGATCACTACTGGGATTTCGTAAACGGTAAGAGCTACAAAAAAAAATTAAATTAGTCAAATTGTTCCCCTTTCTGAGACCGGTTTAGTGATGCTTTAATGTTTTAAAAAAATTCCATGGCTCGCTAAAAACGAAACATTTAAAGAAAAAAAAAATTGGCAACATTGCATACATTGATTTGCGTTTGAACATTTTTTTATCAGCAATTTTTACTTAGGTATTTACAATTTTGGTTCGAACTGAAAGCCTTCAGTTCGTAAACATAGCTGCAAACTTTTGGGTATCGTAAAACACAAACTAGAAATAATTACGAGAAAAACAGAGATGACAGCTAATGACAATGTTGCCATCTGTATTATTTTCATTCAAATCAGTGATTAACATATTTTCAACACCAATTTTTGAAAGGAAGAACACAATATCTAGGAAAAAATACTATTCGAAATTTATTTTTATTCCAAATTGCAGCTTTTTCATTTGCAAGTATTTAATAATAACGCTTATTAAAGGACTAAATGTCAAAACTTTGAGGACCTCTTGCAGACACAGCAAGCATGGTACAACATTTTCGTATAAAGATTTTTGACTTAGAATTTTACGAAGAACATCGCCACGTGAAGCGCTTCCACCAATTTTTACACACCCTGTATATCAAAATAAAAATATTAAACCTTAAAAGTTTTTTTATGTGGTTTATACTTAAAATAATGCAGTTTTGTAATTTATCTAAGAATTTAAACTGAAACTGATGAATGTCTTAATTTTAAAGTGTGTAAATAATCTACATTTTCCCCAAAAATATTTTGGACCGTCAAGTGTAACGAAGTTATTAACGATTTTAAAAAAATCCCTTTTTTTTTGTTTATTATCTAGTGTGCCATGGAACTTTTTTTAAATATTAAAGCACCAAAGTTTACGAGATCCCAATAGTGGCCCTACTATGTGGGCCTCCATGTATAGCTTAAATATTGATCTCTACCCCCACGCCCCAAGCAAAAGATGTCTAAGATGTATTGCATAGTATACGTTTAGAAAATGATTAACAACATTTTTAAACTTTTTTAAAGCCTTTAAAAATCTTTCAAAACTGAAAATGTGTTGCAAAGTATTTCTGCAAAATGAAACAATTATACAATGAAATTCCCCAAATATTATTGTATTAAATTGTTTTATTTCCTTTGAGAAGCCAATCAGTGATTCGTGTGCATTATCTTCCAGCTCTAAATCAATTTTGCCTATTTCAGTCGGATTCCACATAAGAACCCAAATTTTACAAAAAGCTTCGTCATATTTTTCCGAGTATTTTTCTCACCAGAAAAAATGTCTACAGCTCTCTAGAAAGCAGCTTTTCAATATATCACAATCTCTCTCATCAAATCCAGTGGAGCATAAAATTTACTTGGTAAAAAACATTACTGGAAACATGTTAATAATCTTATTAAATGTATTAAAAAGCTTGCCCAAGAGAATTATTTATAAGAGTATTAAGGACTTTGCAACTCCAACGTATCTCAAGGAAATTCTTTCTAGAACAGGATTTTTATAAAATACTAGAAATTAACAAGAGTTGGTTTGTACAAACATTTAAAAATGAGATATAATCCTTAAAAAATAAGTTGGTATTGTAACTAAAGTTTAATTAGTTAAATCCTTATGTCTTGGACCTTGTAACGAGTTGGACGAAGAACTGGAAGATCAAGCTCAATAAGCAAAAATCTGTCCATACTACTTTTGCGATACGCAAACGAGATTCTCATCACGTAGTCTTCATAAATAGACAACAAGTACCAGTCGCTGACTTCGCATCTAGATGTAGACCCAAGTAGACTTGGAGAACTCACATCGACTCAAAAGCTCAACAAATCCGTGAATAGACACGTAAAATGTATTGGCTTTTCGAGCGTCATTCCAAAATGAAGATCGGAAACAAGCGGCTCATCTATCGAGCCATCACACGACCCATCTGGACAATTATGGCGATGCACCAAAGCATCAAACAGCAACATTATTTAAAGAGTCCAGAAGAAGTTTCTCCGTACGATAACCAACGCTCGATGGTTTCAGCGGAACGAATCATTACACACCGATTTAAGGATCAAGTGGGTGAACGAAGACAGTAATGACTTTGCTCACCGATCAAGACTTTTAGAGTCACCGCACACTACAGACTTTTAATCGACCGACAGTTTGATCGTCTTCGCAAATGGAATGAGTGTTAAGAGAGCGCGCACACGTGCACATTAAAAGTCGGTCAAC
This sequence comes from Elmis aenea, assembly GCA_947652605.1. Classification (NCBI taxonomy): domain Eukaryota; kingdom Metazoa; phylum Arthropoda; class Insecta; order Coleoptera; family Elmidae; genus Elmis; species Elmis aenea. The sequence goes on from OX393576.1 coordinate 58,309,283, forward strand.
TAAATATGTAATACAAATCCATGTGATGGCCCGATAACGATCAAACTGTCGGCCGGCTAAAAGTCTGTAGTGTGCAGTCTCTTAAGCGCTTCAAACCTAATGACTTAGTCGTATTGTAAATAGTATTTATCTACAGATAAATAGCAAAGTTTAGTCAGTGGACTACTCTTTTGCAACATAATGCTTTTTAATTTGTTGTAAATTTCCGAAATAATAATTGAATAATGCGTGTACTAAGTAGATTTATCTAACTAAAAATAATTTGAACATGATGTGGTAGATGCATTTAGTACTAATCTCTATTTATTTCATTTAAGTGTTTTTTCACAACATGAATAATATAAGGTGATGGAAGAATAGCGTGCACATTTTTCTAAGTTTATAAATACTTTACTGTTGCGAAACATTTCCGTAAAACGTTGCAAAATGAATAAGTACCAGAAGGAATTCGTGTTTTTCTATAATTATTAGGAGTGAAGCAGCAAATTTTATTATTTTTTATATTTCAACGACGCAACCTATCGTGTGGAAAAACAGCAACTAATTATTCAAATATTATTTACCACTTTAACACAGGACATAAGGATATAATACAGCAATTTAACAATACAAATGATGTCGTTATGTTCCTATAGCGTAGGTATAAAATCCCAACGTCTTTATTTCTGTTTTAACGATGGACATTAAAATAAATGCCAGTTAAATTATCCAAGCAACGAGTCTGAGCTGTTCCAAATTGAAACTTCAAGACGAGACGTTGTAAATACACCACCGTTAACTGTTTTCCCACACATATAAATTTGAGGGATTCGGTTTCTAAAATGTGCATTATGGGGTTTGCTTTGTGCTTGTGTAAATTTATGCACGTTTTCCTTTGTGCAATAAGCATCTTTGTGCAGCTTGTGCAAGTTCTGTGATTAACACTAATTTTAGCTTAAACTGAACAACAAAGGAAACCCATTAGTGTAAGAATGAATATAAGAAGCCACTGTTGTAGTGGTTTCAAAATTGTTTATAAATAAATAAAAACAGTATTAAAAAAAAGTGTTTTTTGTAATAACAATGGAAACAGTCCAGAAGTATTTTTAACATGCGCACAACCAGGGGGGTGCAAGGGTGCAGTTACACCCTCCCCCAAAACAAAGGAAGTCGTTATCGATATCGATACAACATAGTAATGTACCTAAGCTTCACTAAATCATCATGTAGCACTAAAGTTGATAAAAATAAATTTAATCCACAGATCAGCAACTTGACCAATCTATGGCTCAACTCACAGTAGAGAGTCAATGGAAGTATTTTATCGAATCTCATTGTTAATCCATGTGTTTGATTTAGCGACTATTGAGCAGTTGCACAGAGTGGTACAAAAAATCAACGAAAATATATAAAATTAAAAATACTGTACGCCGGTATTTCTAGACACACCCTGGGCTGCTGTACAAAATCTTGTACATAACTTATTTTGGATTTTGAAATCCTATATAAGTACACCAAAGACATTTTCTAGTTAGTCACCAAGACTAAGATACAGAACTACATCAAATTAATTCTGGCTTACCGCAGGATAGGGTGCTGGGACCCCTATTATGTATATATTTAAATCACTTCAGATTTTCCAACATCGAACATCACAACTATTGCCACATTTGCAGACGACACAACACTAATGGCATCACACAGGGACATGAGGATGGCTTTAACATTTATCCAAAACCACCATAATAAAACGCATATCGGCTCAGACGTTGGAGGATAAAAGCAAACCAATCAAAATCAGCACAGGTGAGCTGACATTTACGAAAAAAAGAAAACATGCCTACCAGTAAAACTGACCGACAGGCAGATACCACAAGAGAACTCGACCAAATATCTTGACATACATCTAGACCGTAGACTAACCTGGACAATACATTTGAAACAAAAGAAAGCAACTTTCCTACAAACTCGGTAAATTATACTGGTTGTTAGTAAAAAATTAGCTTAGAAAACAAAATATTAGTGTACAAATAGTGCTGAAACCAGTATGGTTATACGGAGTCCAAATGTGGGGCACAGCATCCATATCAAATATTGAGATTCTTGAGAGATTTCAGTCTAAAGTGTTGCGCCTGATAGTCAATGTACCGTGGTTCGTGACAAATAAAATAATGTAAACGAATCCCAAAATCCCCAGTGTAAAAGAAGTGCAAAACTGTAGTATTAAATATAGTGAAAAACTAAAAGTGCACCTTAATCGGTTAGCTTAAAAGGTTTAAGGCATCTGACTTAAAAACTAGGTTTAATTAATTAATTCAAAAACAACAAATCTAAATTAGTCAATATTGGGACGGTTGTAAAGGGCATAAGCCATTGGGCGATTGCTGGCATGTTATTTAAGGTATCCGGAACATTCACCGAAAACCAATTCACCGAAAGCAATTCACCGAAAATCAATTCACCGAACAAGCAATTCACCGAACAAGCAATTCACCGAACAAGCAATTCACCGAACAAGCAATTCACCGAATCATCGAAAAATAAATGGATATAAATTACATGATATATATGTTAATCAAAGATCAGAAAGTAATATATTGTGACTGACCATCCTATTTTGTACATTGGTTGCACTTTTTGGGGTTAAGTACTTATTACTCATATTTTTATTGTTTTTAATTATGGCTTTATAAGGTGGTTGGACCCTCAAACGTTGTTTCACGTATTTATATCCACAGGTATAGAGCAATTATTACACAGTAAGAAATAAATAAAAAAATTAGAAAATAATATATTTATTAAAAAAAATATTGTCAAATAATCTTACTGTGTAATAATTGCTCTATACCTATGGATATAAATACGTAACACAACGTTTGAGGGTCCAACCACCTTATAAAGCCATAATTAAAAACAATAAAAATATGAGTAATAAGTACTTAACCCCAAAAAGTGCATCCAATGTACAAACTAGGATGGTCAGTCACAATATATTACTTTCTGATCTTTGATTAACATATTTGATGTAATTTATATCCATTTATTTTTCGATGATTCGGTGAATTGCTTGTTCGGTGAATTGCTTGTTCGGTGAATTGATTTTCGGTGAATTGCTTTCGGTGAATTGCTTTCGGTGAATTGGTTTTCGGTGAATCTTCCTAGACCCGTTATTTAAATAAAGGGTTTACTTATTGTCCATTCAAAGCAGATTGTAAACAATCTAGGGGTTATAAAAAAAAAATGTGTGATAATGCATTTGCTGGAAAGATGTTCCAACATAAGGAAATACTTCAGTCGTTGAATATTTTCATTCGAGGGCATTATCTTAGGCAATAACGAAATTGCAGACAAATTAGAGTTATATGTGTTCGACTCTTTTAACAGAATCTAACACTAAAAACGCAAATCTAACATAATACCTATATATATACATATGTTACAAAAAATCATAATTCGATTATACACTCGTCTTCACCAAAAAAATATATAACTGGCTTTGCTTTCGTTGGCTAACCAATTTATTCCAATCGCAAGTTTCAAGTTTCGCGGTTAATTCAGGTACCTAAATGGTAGCATTTATAACACAACCCACCAGATTCAGTTGCTTTAACGATTGCTATAAATTTACGTTACTTTTTGAATATACTTGTCGGAATTTTTTATTTCTACATTTTTTTAATCAAAATAACTTGCAAGAATACCGTGACTTTATGCGCTATATCTAAGACAAACGGCACGTTATTACCAAACCTCTCCAGCAAGAACAAGAGGGTATTAATTCTGTATGCCCATTATTTTTATTTTCATGAAGCTCCTTGCTTTAATGATTTACGAGTCTCTGTCTTGTAGTTTAAATTTATATGTCAAGGTAGATTGTATTAAAATGTAAGTATTTAATCTTTTTAAGATAATGATTTGTAGTTTCCCAAGTTTATAAAGACAATGTCTTTATGAGCTATAACCGCAATTGAAACAAGGAATTTTTGTTGATCTTCAAAAAAATCAGTTATTTAAATATATTTTTGTAGAATTTTATCAACTGCGAGAATTCACAACTTTGTTTCGAATTACCTGACTTTTTTGAGCTCAACGCCCAATTTAATCGAGTCAATTAAAATAAGGGTAGGACAGAACATCCTTCCTCGAATAAATTTATTATTAACAAAGTTGTACGTCACTGATGCCCACTGTCTCCATTATTATGAATTTAAACTATTAATAATAATATATGTAAATACGGCTCTCAACTTATAGTCAAGAAAATGCGACGCTATGGAAATTACGGTTGGCAAAGAACACATATATGTACTCACTTCTGTTCGCCGATGATCAAATAATTTTGGCAGAAAACAAATAGGGTGCTGAATCCATGATGAAAAAATTAATAAAAGAATACGGCAAGTGGGACTTGGATATCAATGTTGATAAAACTAAATACATGGTAATTGGAAATAACAGTAAAGACATTATAACCTCAAAAGGAAGGATAAAAATGGTCGATGAATACAAATATCTAGGCTAGGGGTAATATTAACTTCAGATGCAATTGATACCAAAAACATCTTTGATAAATAGGAAAACGGACAGCAATAACTTGACAATTACATTCAGTATTACAGAGCTAAATATTTCCTTGAAAATCATCAAATTTTGGTTCAACATTTTAAAGTAAAAATCGCACCTTAAATCTAAGCACTAGTACCATTAGATGTGCAATAATTTTACCTTTCTGTTGGTACCATTACCTTTTCTGTAAGTTAAATCGGTGAGTAGGAATTCACGAAAACGCTCAAAACAACGTTAAACTCCTATGTCCGAGCTTGCAAGTGGGCACCCGGTATGTAACACTAAAACCGTTATTTTTATAAAAACATATCGGGTAGATTATGTCATATGTAATTGTAAAAAAAAATTTGATGAGTCTTTTCATTTTATGTAACCATTTTGTTGAAACAATTCATGATTTTGAGGTAATTTATTAAAATAATTAAATCAAATTTATCTCAATTATTATAGGTACATAATATAAACCACAAGTGACTGTTATTTTCCCTTAGAATAAATTTATTCTTCTACTTTAGATCCGTTGTGGTGATGATATCCTTTTTTTATTTCGGCAGCTTTTTGGCCAGTAAAAACTTTGGCATGAGCAACATCTACAGTATCTGCAACTTTATCTCCTTCTGTTTCGAAAGACTCATCTGATAAATTCAATGACAAATGAGATTTTTTCAGCGGCATTTCAATCAGTTTTATATCTTCAGGGAATATTTTGTCATCGACAATTGTGCCGACTTTTAGGGTTTCCTTAGCTGTGTTAGCTGTGTTAGCTGTGTTAGCTGTGTTAGCTGTGTTAGCTGTGTGGCCGGAACAATTTTCATTTTGGTCGTTATTTCGTCCAGTTTTGTGACTTAACCGGTGCTTAGATTTGACTAGTCGAATCCTTCGGGGTATGTTCTCATAAGGCTAAAAAAAAGAGTTCATGATTTTCAGAACATTTTGGAACACTTTAAGTAACTTTCAAATTAAAAGTTGAGAAATTTGGAACCAAACCTTGCATCTTAATAGATGAAAGCCATTATTGCACTATTACTTTGAAAATTGCACTCAAACACGCATGAAAGCCGATGATACTCAAGTGAAAATCCATTTTACACATCGAATAAACTAAACATATCTTCGTTTAGTGCCATACAGAAAACGAATCTAATAATTATTATTTTTTTAATGCTGTATCATGATAAATTTTGATGTAATATATTTTCTGTAATACCCTGGGTACATTTTCTTTGCAATTTTTAACTAATTCAAATAACATTTAAGTTAACCAACTGTTTATTCGATTAGTTTTCCGTTAACAACTTTAATTTAATTATAAGGTTTTACTTTATAGCGAATTTAAGTTTCAACAGCTGACTAATTAAAACAACTTAACTTAAGTTAACCACAAAGAGCCTCTAAATTTGAATGCGGAGTCAAAATTACCACATTTGAAAATAAGTTTGGTATTTAAAAAAATTAGTAACAAATTGGATCGTATATTGTGCTAACCACATACACTTAATTTGCAAATACAAAATCTTTTTTTCGAACTTATAGGGATAACTAATTCTACGTCAATCGGGTTAGGTTTTGAATGAAATAAAAAAGATTTGATATTTAAAATTCTTTACGACAAAAACTTTTTTCCAAAAGCACATACCTTGGAATAATAATAAGCTGCATTAGGATGTGACTGCCGCCAGACTTCTCTCATTTCCTTGTCAGGTAACTGGCTTCCGTCTTTATTTGTTTGTGCGCATTGTTTGTGCGAGTTGCACAGTTCACTAAACCCAGGTTTCGGCCCTTCACAATGTTCATCATCGATCAAAACGTCTGCGGTTCCTGGTCTTTGAGCTTCTCGTACGCACTCCACTTCACGTGTGCGTACGCCCGACTGAGATTTGCATGCTTGGCATTCGCCCCACGTTCCAACTCTCCACCTGTGTATCAAATTGTATTAACATTAAAATAGTACGGACGAAATGCATGCAAAAATATTGCCATATATATATATATATTTTTTTAATTCAGAAAAGCTTTGAAAGTGTGGATTAGCTACGCCAATGACGTTAGACCTTTTCAAGATGTGACATTCTTTAGGTGAGAATTTTTGGTGACTCATGTACTTACTACCATTATTGTACTAAAAGCATTCGAAGAAAAAAATGACATGGTGTCCCAGATAAAATTTCAGCATCAGGATCTAGCTTATTATAAGAGATAGAGGTTTGCTTAAATTGGATGAATTATTTCCAAGTATGAGAGGAACTACAATCAATTTTCAAAAGTGCAAAATTTCTCTTACTTTAGATGTTATAGCAAAAAATATGAAAGTGTTGATTTTTTTCGCTCGTATCTTTTTTATTTTAATCATTAAATGACTTGTATAAATACTTCAAATTTCAATTTTATCTCTGACAATGTCATGGCCAACGCGATCGCAAAAATTACTTTTGTTATTCAACTTTTCAGTTTTTCCCCTATTTTTCCAAAGGAAATGGCCAGTGGCACGTATAACTCTGGAAAACATTTAGTTTTGATGTTCTTGATGCAATAAACACAGCCTTGATCAAATTCTAGCGACAACATATCGTGACCTTCCCTGGTAAGATATACGTCAAACCTTAATAAATATTATACAACCGTTTGAAGAAAAAGTTTTAAAGAAATTGGTAGGTAAACGACTCAAAGATACGACCACTATACTGTTAAATAAAACAAATTAAAGTAAAAAGTTTTATAAACGTATGGTACAAAAATACGCGACATTTTCTAGTTTTTATAATCGTGCACTTACAAGGTTTTTGTTGTATAAACTTTTACTAACAATAAGTCACATAACTTATTCGTTTTTGGTTATACTTGGCTGGTAAACTAAATTTATATTGCTGGTAATATGATTTTGCCATCAGTATAAGGTTAAATAAAGTGTTTTTTTCTGATTCAACTTGCATGAGTGAAGATTTGTCAAAAATTATAGATTATTTGCAATGCACGAGTTATATTTTGTCAGAAAATTTCCTTCACATGTCAAAATGTACGTTATGTAAAATTTTATAAGTAAGTACTGTCAGAGTGGTGCGTAAGTGGTATGGTTTAATCTACATTAAAGTAACGCTACTGGTTGCCGAAATTCGTCAAAAAATTATCAAGACCAAAATATTTAATTCCCTCTTCAAATTTATATTTTCGACCAATGACAAACTCAGATTACTTAGAAACGACCAATAAACGCATAAAAATCTGTTAATTGCGAAAAGCATATTGTCAGTGTATGATTATGTTTATTGGTCGTTTCTAGGAAATCTAAGTTTGTTATTGGTCGAAAACGCGAATTTGACAGAGGGATTAACATCTGACAGGGGAATGTAAAATTATTACTTTGTAATAATGCTGCTATTGGTAGTCTCTAGAAGATTAAAGATTAGGGATTGGTTGAAAACGCAAATTTAACAGGTGAAGGAAATTTTCGTAAAAATAAGCTGATAATTATCCGCTAAATAGGAAATGTGGAACAGCGGAATTTTAATTTACTTAATTTTTTACATGAATTTTCTAATACATTTTTTTTTAATAAGATTGGTGTTTAAGTTTAATTTAAGACTGTACTAGTGGTAGAATCGTATTGCCAACGGTTGAGTTATGTCAAAAATGGAAAATTTATATGACAATAAAAGATTACTTAACAAAACGAAGAGCAATCATCAATTATAAAATGTTGCGTAACTTTGTAAAGAAATGTCGGAGCTCACACGTTTCTTAGTAAAACTCCTTTAATTTTGAATCTTTACCTAAACTTAGGGAATACCTTTAACAAATTTCAATAAGTCGCATTGAAAAAAATACAGTTATAAAAATAACCTAAAATAAAAAGAACTTCTTTTTGTTTCTTCAAAGAATAAAACAATACTATTGCATACAACACCGTTACAGTTTACACTTACTTAGTTTTACAAGCGTCTTCGTTACATTTCCTTACTTTAGTCGCTGGTTTCTCGATACCTTGACAAAACGCGTCGCTGACTTTTCCAGCCTTCTCCTCTAGACAAGAGGGTTGTGCCATTTCAACGCCGCCGCCGCAACGAACTGAACACTGTTCCCACTCTACGAACTCCCAGTGGTAATGAGGTTGATAAGTGGATTGAGCTGTGGCTTCTGAGAATTTGTAGCGATATCCCACATTTTCCGGTTTATAGAAAACAACCTGCGGTAGGATTGGCATGTTTTTACATCACTTAATTATTAGTTTAATCAGAATTGCAAACAGTTACAGCCTTAGGGATACTGTGAAAATAAACAATTCATTTATGTAAAATTAATATTTATAAGATATGAAAATGAGCTTCATCTCGGAATTTCCTAAATAACACGAATGCAAAAGAGCAAAATTAAATATTACCAACTGAACAAGATTAAAAAAATTGTTACATAAAACCCTTGGTATACTGGGTGATTCAGTTTGACTGTCGCACCCCTATAAACTTTGTCATTTAAAGAGAAAACCCCTATAAACCTTTTGTTTTTGTTAACCGTGGAAAATCTCAATCTAATGACGTTCACATGTTTTTTCTACGATATGTGAAAATGGATCTCCTGTCAATTTGCTTCTGTAAGTGTGTTCTTAAGGCGTTTCAATTTAATGCTCACAAAATAATAAAACACAATTAGACAAGTTATAAACTGTTAATTACAAAGGCGATCGTGTTTTTTTTCGTCAAATACAACGATTTTTTGAAAAATAATAAATAACTTTTAAACTCAGTTTTCTTAATTTTTTTTTCATGGTATGTTTATTTTGTTAATGCACCATCGAATTTCAAATTTAATTCTTTATCAGAATCAATAAAAAAAAATACCAAGTAATTAAAAAACAAAATTGACCATCGTCAATCTGACATATTCATCGTAGAACCTAAACGTCGTCATTAGATACAGAATTTTCTACGATTTATTAAAATGTATGGTTTCTCTTTTAAATAAAAAAGTTATAGGGGTTCGACAATTAAAATTAAACACTCAGTATACAGTAGACTCCACGTTTGAGGCGAAAATAAAACATGGAAATATCTGTTTTTCCTGCTATTCATACTAAGAAAGCTTGACCAGCCTATTTTTTTTTTGAATTTGCAACATGTAAAAACAAAAATGTGCTTAAAACACTTGTAAGTATACAAGATCAAAAAAAAACCTAACACAAGTATTTGTTCATCACTTTTTATTGTATCAATTTTAAAACTAGCATACTACGTCTACGTCATACCACAGTATATACAGGGTGTTTCTTAAATATTGCGAAAACATTTGAAAGGTGATTCCATATCGAAAATTAAGTGGGTCTCTCATATAATTGTTTTTTGTTAGACGTCTCCTTTCGGAGTTACATCCCCCTAGAGGAGCGTAAAATTAGGTTTTTATTTATTTCTCAAATTTGGATAAATGTAGGAAAATGGTATTTAGTAAGAATAATGAATAAATTAGTTGTAAAAAGGGAAAATAGTCAAGTTTCTTTAAAAAATCAAAATTTCGTGATTTTGTTCATTTTTAAATTTAAATCAATGATTTTTGCTTTTTTTAAATAAAAATCAAATTTTGCTCAACCCTGATTAGAAGACTCTTCCCTTCCCTGTCATACATTTTATAAATATTAGTTAACTTTGTGACGTACTTTAGGTACTTTGCCAAGTATAATAGTAATGTGATTATTATAAATTGACACTTTTCCTTAACCAAATTTGCTATTATTTGATCAACTTTTACCAGGTTATTATAGCATTGGGATCAAAAAGAACTCAAGGAACTTGTTTTATGAAAAAAGGTAAAGATAAGGTTTAAAATGGCCACAAAAAGTGAAAAAAGTCATTTTTATCTGTAGCCCTTCTCATATCTTTAACAGTTTTTGGAATTGATGTTTTAAACAACAGAAAAGTTGAAAATCGAGATCAAAAGTTCCACTTGAGCTTATGAATTCACTGCACAGTTTTTTAATAAGGAAGATGTAACAAACTTATGTTACTAGATTGGAGAAAACTAGAAGGAAAGTGTTTGAATATTGAAAGAAATTGTTGAGAAAAATGTTTTTTTTCACATTCAAATTTCACTATTTTTTTTATTTTTTTTATTTTTTTTTATTTTATTTATTTATTTTTTTTTTTTTTGAATGTGAAATTTCACTATCAACGATAGATCAAGTACACCGTATTACCGCTATAATAGAAAAAGCACTTGAAGAAAAGAATGTCTGTTCAGCGCTATTTCTTGATGTCGCACAAGCCTTCGACAAAGTGTGGCATGAAGGATTAATCTATAAACTTAACAAAATATTGCCCTACCAATATGTAAAAATTTTAACTTCCTACATTTCTAATAGACTTTTTAGAGTAAAACAAGGAGAAGCCTATTCGGAATTGAAAGAAATACAAGCAGGAGTGCCACAGGGGAGTGTCCTTGGACCTGTCCTGTATCTACTCTACACCAGTGATATACCAAAACTGAATCAAGTGAAATTGGCTACTTTCGCGGACGATACAGCATTGCTGGCAACAGGTAAAACAGATATAATTTCCACCAAAAAACTACAAACAGCTAGTGATGCCATACACGAATGGACCAATAAGTGGAAAATTAAACTAAATGAAACGAAATCAGTCCATATCAACTTTACAAATAAAAGATTGAGAAACTCTCCAGCAATAACAATCAATGAAACCATTGTCTCACACGCAAACACTGCAAAGTATTTTGGTATGACTCTTGATGCTAAATTAAGGTGGAAAGAACATATTAAGAAAAAAGAAAAGGAGTTTAAAATTAAAACCGCACAATACAGATGGCTTATTGGTAAATATTCCAAACTGTCATTATACAACAAAATTTTGATTTACAAACAAATTATTAGACCTACATGGTTGTATGGAATACAACTATGGGGGTGTGCAAAAATTACAAATATACGTAAGATACAAACTGTCCAAAACAAGGTGTTACATGAAATGCCCAACGCTCCCTGGTTTGTCAGAAACGCCGACCTTCATCGAGACCTGGGTATCTTAACCGTTGAAGAAGAAATCAAAAGATTTGCAAAGAAGCATGAAGCCAGGCTTCACCTACACGAAAATCCAGAAGTTCTCCAGCTGCTAGACAACCAAAACTTATGTCGTAGACTGAAGAGAACCAAACCGTTCGAACTTTCTAAGTGATCTGTGTAAAAGCAGAGCATTGTGCAAGTGTTAGTGTCTTTATTTCCCTAAGAATAACAAAGACAACTAAAATACGTCGCTGGACTGATTTTAGCTAAGTAACTTAGATTTAAGATTTAACAGATACAAACTAATGGTTGGTCTTACTTCTAGACCAGTTTTAGTGTTCAAAAACCTAGTGTTTTAATTTAAAATAAAAAAATAAAAAAATAAAAATTTCACTATTTTAATTTTCACGGCCATATTTGTTTTGCTTATTGTCTTTCCGTACAATATTATGGGTCATACTAAAATGTGTTGTAAAAATATAGTTTGGTGTAAAAATTTAAAACATTAATTTCACCGGTTTTCATCCATGTAATCGTCACTAAACTTTAAAGAAGAAATACGATAACAAGCCCTTGCATCGATATTAAAGCTACGATGTCGTTAATTCAGTTAACACCGGGTTTGGCAAATGCTCACAATGAAAGAAACAATTGTAAATCTTTGAATAGGATAAAGCGAATCCTAGCTGTAAATTTCGCGCCCCTTTGTTGTCGCAGGTAACAAAAAGTTTCTGTTTTTATTATCAGAATGGCGATAGTAAGTTCATACATCATGGCTTTGCATATTATATTCTTTGAGGTTAGAAATCTCATACATAATTTATTTTTTAAGCTTCTTATCTCCCTCGCCGCGTCTTCTGCTACTGCTAATCCAGATAATCCTGACTTATTTGCTTAATTGCGCCAAGTCAAGTGTTATTGTGCAACATAGTAACTAAACGTAGAAGGAGTGCGTGAAGATAATGGTGTAAGTTTGTGAATGACTTAAGTTTGGCGTAAAAGTGTTATCTTTTCGGAATAATTGTATAACCGGCTTTAATACCTCAAAGTGGCGCCCTATTAAGATGTGGGTAACTCACAAATAAGACGATATCTTCTTTAAGGGGCCCGTAGATCAGAAGGTTCTCCTTGTTGGGTTCTGGATGGCTATACACACCCTCTACTCCCCCTATATCGTAGTTACCATCAGGCTTTTCGGTACTAAAATTCATATAGTTCTTTTATAAATTATCTTCACTTTAAAAAAAATATTTCACTCACAAGTTGTCGTTAAGGTAAAACTCTTTTTCATCAACTGCCATAATTGCAATCGTATTATCAGAAGGTTTGAGTTCATCAATCATTATATTCCTAACTCCTTTTGGTATCATTGTTATTTTTACATAACCTAATAGAGACAGAATTATCAGTGAATGCTTTAGCTCCACATTTGAAATAGTAATTCCCTGCCAAGCTGCTTAGTGGTAGTTTTTTTTTTGTGTAAAATGGTTTTGATAATACTCTTTTAAAAAATGGCGAAATTGTATACCTAACAAAAAAAAACACTACTAAACAAACTCGAAGAGATAACCGAAGAAGAAGCCATCGGAACCAAAATTTTAGAAGAACATAAAAACTGTTTAAAAGAAAAAAACAATCCATTATTTTCTGTTGAATAACATTGACAATTTTGTACCTACAAAAATTAATTATTTGGTTTGATTATTCTCACCATGTCCTGGTGCATCAGAATAAGTTTCCTCAATTATTTTGCACTGCGTCCCGTCTCCTTTACAAATACCGCAGTGGTCTTCAACGGCATCAGAATCGATAATGTAATCACATCCGACTTTCTAAACACAAGGAAAAATTGTTTAAGGCATGGAAGTCACTAACGCGATTCGGATTACCCTGCAGACTCCACTTATGCATATATTTTTAGTTCCACCTTTGCATTTAGTGCCATCCTTGGCTCTAGGTGCCAGTTGCACGTACACATAATCGTTATTTATGCAGTATAAGGTGCAGACATCGTCTAGGGAATAATGTACAAATTATTGCAACAAATAAAACTCTTATCAGATCTTATAATAAAAGAAAATCTTGTGGTTAAATGTCTCGGCAACAAAATTTGCTTGTAGTTGTGGACAATGAATGTTGTTTTGAAAAAATAAACTGGTGTGGTCCCGTGGCCATTAAATTAATTTTTGAAGTATCTGTACACAGAACGTACTATCTAAAGGTTAAAATTTACATTATAGGTAAGCTCGCGTTCCACTCCCCCGCCAGTCGTGGTCTAGAAAAATTCGATTCCATATAATTAAATGTGGCCGTTCACACTATAGGTATAGATTAAACTTTAATCTTCTGTTCTAAACTCTAAATTTTTGCGTTAATATGTCAAATGGATTTTTAACCATTTTACGTGCCGGCGATAATCTTTAATTAAATTTCTACTTTCGATTTTATGTTCAATTTGTAGTGTGGGATATGATCTTATCATACAAGGTGAGTCATTAGTACGGGATCGGTCGATTGTGGCTAAACGGTTTGAGATAGAAAGTAATTTAAACTCTATTTATTATCGTTTTTTCTTCCGAACACCATAAAAAAAAATTTCAAATATACAGGGTGAGTCGCCTCTCTGGAACTAGTAGTAACTTTTATATTTCAAATACACACCTCATTTTGTATATAATATTTTTCACCGCCTTTATTTTAGCTTTAGTTTGAATCAACTTTCTATCTTAAACCGTTTAGCCACAATCGACCGATCCCCCATTTTAAAGCGGATCACCCCTATAAAAAGTTTATTTATGGTCCGATTTTCATAAACCTTTTTTTAAACGATAAAGCATCAAAAACTGTACTTTGGCAACCTATTTTAAAATTCAGTTTACACTCACACAAGTCCACTATGTTTTTTTTTCAATGTCAAAATTGGCAAAATATGCTTAGCGATTTTTTTTAATCTAAAATCTGACTACACCACTGGATTCAGAATGCACTTAATTGGGTTTGTAGTTTGTACCAAGTTTCACGGAAAAATATTTGTTTTTTTTTCTTTGTATTTTTCTATTTTTTTCTTGTAAATTACGTTGCGATTTTAATACTGATAGAAATAAATTGTTGCTTACTATTTTTTTTTGAACTTTTGAACTTTTATTTTTTACATAACGTCAAACATGCTTTGCCAATTTAATCAAAAATATTGAATTAATAATTAATCTCTTAATAATTAATAAATTTTTATGAAATTTGAGGGCATCCTGAATCCAGTGGTGTAGTCAGATTTTAGATAAAAAAATCGCTAAACATATTTTGCCAATTTTGACATCGAAAAAAAAACATAGTAGGCTTTGTGAGTGTAAACCGAATTTTAAAATAAGGTGCGAAAGTACAGTTTTTGATGCTTTATCGTTTAAAAAAAAGTTTATGAAAATCGCACAATAAATAAACTTTTTATAGAGGTGATCCGCTTTAAAATGGGTCACACTGTATGTATTTTTTCAACAGCAAAGCTGAATCAATAATAATAAAGGGCGCTGATTGTTTAGTTCCTGTAAGAGGTTTATCTTTTGGTACATCAAGTGTTTCAAGAGTACCATTTTGTAAACTTTTTCCAAGATGTGTCGAAGCAAATATACCACCATCGCTACTCCATCCACAGTGGCGGATTTATGATTTTGCCGCCTGTAAGCTAATAACTTTTCGGCACCCTATAATTTTTTTATATATAGACTTAACAAAATTATAGTTTTTTCTTGAAACAGTTTTATATTTCAAATAAAATTAAAATGGTTTTTCCTGCTGTGTTTTTGGGCCCCAAAAACCGGAGGGTTCGTGAATTCTACCACTCTATCCTCGTACCTATAGGTCGGCAACTGATTAATTATTTTTATCTGAGTATTTGATAATTCCTAATATTCAATTATTATTTTTTTTAATTATGCAGACGTATTAACTTTAATTTGCTGACCCATAAAATTTGCCGACGTAAGCTATATAGCCTATCAAGTCTTATGATAAATCCGCTTCTGTCCTTCCATATAAATTAACATAAAGGGCGATGATTTTGTAATTTCATTTATCTCTAATTTATCTCTAAACATCCTAAACTATTTACAGAATGTTATCATCAGATGCCAAATGCGGCAAGAAAGTGTGAAATTCTGCTTCCAACTTTCGACGCTTTAACCCAGGATGTACCAATTTTCTTTTCTTTTTGGTATGCTTTTCATCTGCGTCAAGCAATAACGCCACCATCAAAAGGTCTTTATTGTTTAAATTTGAAGCTATAACTGTACACTACAGCGAATGAGTAAATACTGACCGCTACTTGAGCGCGGCTAGAGCGTAGAGCGCTGCTATCTCGCGCCTGGCTTGCGGCTAGAGCGCGGCCAGTGTGAATACGCTGGAGCGAGAGTGGAGCGCGAGCGTACCTATAATGTGAATTGGCCTTTATAGATGCTTTCACAATACTTTAATTTTCAGACAACTACGATCAAAAACGACATTTTTTATAGATTAGTCACTCTTGCTGTCCCGTTACGATCATTGGACATACATTTTTATTACACTGTCATAATTATTGATACTTAAAATGTCCAATAAACACTGGAACTACGTAAAGGGTTTTTCTTGGTAGAGCCAATCATGATATTAAGCACGCCCCATAACAGTATTTTTTTAAATTAACCAACATAACAACGAAAATTCAAGTTTTCAAGTATCACATTAATAATGACTTCACAAGCAGGTTACACGATTTCTCTCATGACTGCGACATGTGTATTTTAGTATGTCACTTATATTTGATAACAACAATCCAAGTGTTTTGGTACAACCAGTGATAACAATAATGTTCAACAACCTAAAATAACGATCAGCATCTCATATAATAACAAGCGTGCTCTCTGCATTTAGCCTATACCTAACTACAAAACGTGCCCGGGTGAGCTACGTACCAGCTTTGTAAGCTGCATTAAACTAATTATGTTGTCAGGATAATTATTGATAAGAATGCTAGAGTCGCTTCGTTTGATTGCAACCACAAATTAATACTGTTTATTTATAACACTACGATATGTACTTAATACCGGAAGCAGGATAATGCAGATAACTACGAAGGATAACAAAATAAGATTAATAGGAATTATTAGCATTAATCTACAAACAGTTTGATTCGCTTCCACCGAATTAAGGAAATCCGCAAATGTTAGCAATGCGGGTCGTATTCTAATACCTCAGCGATACGACTTTAATAACAATGCAGAATTATCTTTACCATTTTCAACTGATTAATCCACATTTAGAAACTGACAAAATTATAGCCGATCTGTAAATTTTTTTGAATTTTTTAAAGTTCTATTACGAAATTTAAAGTAAACAAGACATCATAAACTTATAATGATGTTTAATTTTGCTATGATTTAATAAAAATTTCTCAGTAACTCTTTATATTTTGAAAATGTCATGAAAACGAAAAAAAAATTAAATGCTATCAACACAGCGAATTTTCATTTTGTAACTCAATAATTTATATTAAGAGTACAAACCTCTTATGATTTTTCGGAACATACCCTGATTCTAGCACATTTTCAAGCACACACAAAAGTGCAATTTTTTTGATATAATTTGTTTTGTACGTCACATAGGTGTAAGTAAAAATGTAATGATTCTTTACGCATTACGTAATCAATAATAATTCAAATTTAATTTGAAATACATACTTTGGCCCCCAAAACAAAACATTCCTAAATGTTGTATGTACGATGTATTTCATTATTTTTCAAAATCGTGTTGCTGACGACATCTGTTAAGTAAAATTCATACTTGTTTCTCGGTAACGAGTGAGCATGAATTTTATTGGTACATTAAATGACGTCTGATATTAAATCTCCTTCTAACTAATAAACTATGTAACTTACTTTTAAAGTGCGTAAGTGACATACATTTACATTCTCATCTTAACAAATTACGTCATTTTATTTTTAAAAAGTTGTTTTGCCCTTAAAAATTACATTCTGGGGAAATAATAAACTAGAACAAGCCTTCAGTCAGAAATGTAAAACCCAATTCGAAAAAAGTTCAACGATTTAAATTTAGGGTGACAAACTCTCCTGACTTTCTAGAACAGAGCTGGATTTTAGTTCAGTAATGAGTACCTACCTAATGCAAATTCCAACTTTAAAAAAATCTTAACACATTAGTTAGTATAAAGCTTTGTACACACAGAGGCAACAACTTTTATCATTGGTGTCCTGTTTCCGAAACAAAGTTACCACTTGTTGCTAAAGGTTTCGTCTTGTTTCTGTAGCAAATACGAATGTTTCCGATTGTCGCTTGTTTCGCTTTCGAGGCGGTAAACTTCAAAAGAAAATAGGAAACAGCAAGCAACAATCTGCGACATGCTTTTGAACCCACAAGATTCCAAACACAATGTTCCATAATAAAAATAAAGAGCTCAGGTATAAATTTCAGAAGATAATTTCGAAAAATATTTCATTTAAAAAGATTCGTAGCACCCGCTTAAGATCAAACTAAATATAAAGCGATCCACTAAACCAGCGCTGTCCAACTTCTATATGAGTGCGGGCCTGTTTTAGCGGCCCACTATTAAATATAATTCTAAAAGGTGAAACGAAATTTCGTTAACCTATACAGGGGTTCTCGTTTTGCGCGGCCACTATGTGGATTTCGTAAACGGTAAGAGTTACGGCTTCGGTTAAATTAGGACAAAGTTGTATATTCAGGTGCTTAATAATTTGAAGAAAACAGAACTAATCTAGCTTTTTCCGTTTTTGAGATATAGTTATATATATACAGTGTGTCCAAAAAGTAACGTAACGGATCAATATCTCGTCTCGTGACAACTTTACAAAAAAAAGTTTTATACAAAAGTGGTTTGTGGTAATTTACTACATAACCTTAAATTATTTTCAACTATACAGTGTTTTGTTTTTGCGCACCGATACGTCACTATATTTTTTTAAATGGAACCCAGTATATTTTATGATTTTTAGATGTAAAATTGAATTCTCTTTCAAAAACATATATGTTTTATGTATCTAAATTCAGTCGTTTTTGAGTTATTTAAGTTTTTATGAAAATTTTGATAGAAATATTATAATATCTATAATCTATAATAATAGTATAATTGTATTTTAGTTTATTGTAAATAGCAAATCAGTTTTTAGGGTGTATTTTTTATTTCGTTTGGTTTTTAATAAAACGTTACAATATGTTTAATTATATTATCTGTTGTCGTTTTTTAAATAAGAATCTTCTTAAGAGATGTATACCTATTCCAAACTCCCTTTTTTTACTAAATAGATTACCTTCACACTTATTTATTTTGTAAAATAGTAAGAAAATAACATACTGACAAAAATACAAAATTACTAATATAGTATACTAGCTGATTGACCCGGCGTTGCACGGGTGATTACAATTCTTTTTTATCAATCACAAACTACTCGCGCTCCGCGCTCGCGCTCGGTGGACGTTCCCAGATTATCAATCACAGACTACTCGCGCTGCGCGCTCGCGCTCGGCGGACGTTCCCAGACGTTTCCGTCTGTTCCCGGCCGTTCTTTATACGACGTTTAATCTGTTGGGTCCTAAATAGTAACTGTGTCAAATTTGGTCCCGATCGGTCAACGGAGCTAGGATTGTATAGCGAACAAACAAACAAACAAACAAACAAACAAACAAGCTCTTTTATATATATAACAAGATGATTTACCCGGCGTTGCACGGGCGATTACAATTTTAATTACTTTTTTAACTTGAATAAGCCCAATAATTCCAAATCATACACAAATGACATACTCTGATCAATCATCTTTTCATTTTCTTATAATTCCTTAAAAAATAACTATTTATTGCTTAAAAATTGAATAATAACTCAAATTTATTTTCTTTCGTCTTGTTTCAATTAAAAATGTACTAATAAAAATAATACTTCATGTACATTTATTACTAATTGTATACAAAACAATCTTTACTTGAGAAATACACCGCGCCGTATCGTGTTTTGACCAGGTATTTGCCGACGTAAGATCAAATCCCGTCCAAGTAATTTTTTTTTTTTTTTAATTGGTAATATGTGCTTGTACTTAAAGTTTGGCGTTAGATCTGCAAGGTCCTAAATAGTAGCTGTGCAAAAATTGGTCCCGATCGGTCAACGGACCTAGGATTCTATAGCAAACAAACAAACAAACAAACAAACACACAAACAAGCTCT
Source organism: Elmis aenea (assembly GCA_947652605.1). Classification (NCBI taxonomy): domain Eukaryota; kingdom Metazoa; phylum Arthropoda; class Insecta; order Coleoptera; family Elmidae; genus Elmis; species Elmis aenea. The sequence goes on from OX393576.1 coordinate 58,329,055, forward strand.
TTTATATATATAGATAAGATATAGATAGATAAGTGGTTCGGGGGGACTGTGATTTGGTCGATAAAATATATCCACTATAATTACAAATAAGCGCTTCAAAAATTTATACTTTCATCAAACTTAGGAATCAACTGTAAATTACAAGAACAGAAAAAATAATTATAACTTTTCCATACCTTTTTTTAGGAACGGTTCCCACTTATATAATTTGTCGTGAAACGGTTTCCTATCAAATTCAGTACATTGAGCAGCTCGAAATCCTTTACCTCGTTCCTTGCAGGGCTAAAATTGTATTTTTATTTCGCTTGTTATCGGGCACTTTCCTAAACTTACTTGTATATTACAAAGCTTTACTTTCTTTCTTTCACCCAAACAATAACGGCCTTTATGTTTAGGTACAGGATTGTTGCATTCCCGTTCGGTATAAGCGACTCCTCCCCCACAGGTCCTCGAACAATCGCTCCAGGGTCCCCAGTCACCCCAACCTCCGTTGATCGCCTCTGGACGTTCTCCAATTTCCACGCACTTTTTGTTGTAGCACCACTATCAATATAAAAAGGTAAAAGAGGCTATTGAACGCGAATTTGGTCGATTAAATCAGTCGGACCTTATTTTCTCCGCATTTCGTGCCATCTGCTGGAGGCTCGCCGTTTGATGTACACATCGTGGGACTTGTTTTACATAATAGTACTTCACAGAACTTTTCGGGGTCTCCAGCACACACAGTCGAGCCGGGATAATCCAGATTGCATTGATAATCCGCGTCGTACATTGCACCAGGAGGCATATTCGAGTCCTGATACAAGGATAACTGCGGTTCGTCGTTCAAGCATTCCCCCAAGTCATTACTAAAATTGAAATCTGCATTAGATGTAATATAATTAACCCAGAGTGCTGATCAATAAAATAATTAAACACCAAAATAACAGTTTTAAGATAGACAAACTTGCATTATAGATTTTCTGGAAAAACTTTCGGGATTTTTCAACAAAGAATTATTAACATTTAAGGATAATTATATAAAAAGGGCTTCTTTAAGATAGCTTAAATCTACAAGACAGCAATGGCAACAAACCAGAGATCCTACTTATAAAACCATATTTAACAACAAAGCATAAGCTAAAAAGAAACGAATTAAAATTAAAGGAAGAGTCAATTAACATTGATCTAAGAGACTCAACAGCAGTTAAAGACACTGAATACTCACTATGGAAAACCACTAGTGCCGCCATAAAGAAAACCAGACAGACAGAGGGCAAGGGATAACAAAATAAAATCTGAGATTTGCAGATTATCTTGAAAACATATTCAAACCCAATGAAATGCATTCTAATAATCTAGAACCGGAACTTGTGAATCAAGAAAATAATGTAATTCTACCAATCACGCCAAAAGAGGTTGCAAACGAAATCAAAAGCAACCTCAGCCCCAAAAAAGGGCCTGGTTTTGACCTGATTACAGGCGAAATCTTAAATCAACTACCGAGGAAATGCATTGTAATGTTAACATATCTATTTAATGCAGCCTTTAGAATGAAACATGTCCCAAGTGTATGGAAGGTAGCAGAAGTTATAGTGGTGCAAAAAGCAGGCAAGCCACCTAATGAGATTCATTCATATAGACCTATATCATTGCTACCAATAACATCCAAATTATTCCTGAAACGACTAAAACCTATCATCGAAAGAAAAAATCTGATTCCCAATCATTAGTTTGGATGTAGAGATAAACATAGCACATTAGATCAAGTCCATCGGATCACTGATGTCATAGAGAAAGCGTTAGAAAACAAAAAAGTCTGCTCAGCTTTCTTGTTAAATGTGGCCCAGTCCTTCAATAAGGTCTGGCACAAAGGGCTTGTGGGCAAATTAAATAAATTGCCACCACAAAAATATGCAACATTACTGAAATCATACATTTCCAATCGATTATATGGAATAAAACAAGAAGATGAGTATTCGGAGATGAAGGATATCAGAGCTGGAGTACCGCAGGGCGGCGTCCTTGGACCGATCCTCTATTTGCCCTATACAGCTGATCTGCCAGAATTAAAAACTGTGACTATTGCCACGTTCGCAGATGACACTGCTATCCTAGCAGTTGATAAAGACATAGAAGCAAGCCAGTAATCATATATTCAATTGGACCAGGGAGGGGATGGAAGAAAAAATTAAACGAATTAAAATCAACTCACATTAATTTTACGAACAAAAACATAAGAAATCTTTTGCCCATCACTATAAATGGTAATACTGTTCCTTACGAAAACACTGCAAAATATTAAGGAATAAGACTAGACGCTAAACTTAAGACGAAAGGAACACGTCTCAGCCAGCAAACCAGACGCGGCCGAAAAAGTTACACGTTTTGGCCTTGATACATAAATAACTATTATTTTGTTGATTTTTGTACGTTCTAATTAAATAATTTTTAATCCAGATGTAAAAAAACTTTCAAGTTCGTCCTTATAGTAACTGGGAAAAGGTGTTTTTTTTTTCCTACAGAAAAATCTAACGTAATTTTGGTATAGGTTTTTGCCAAGTAGCACTATTTGTTTTTTATTTTCTTAAAAAAAAATATGGTCAGCGTAAGCATGACATAAAAATATTTGAGAAGTATAAACCCTACTAATGTATGTATTCTTTTATCTAGTATCAAGGTCAAATTGGATGAATACATTTATTTTCCAAACCAAACGCGTAGCTCTTTCTGAACTGCGACAGTGGAAAATTACAATATCGATTTTACGATTTCGCAAATTAAAATGCTCTTCCCATTCATTTAACTCGTAAAACGCAAAACGCCTTCACGCACCACGTTTTTGCATCATTAAAAATATTGTTCCATTGACTAAACGTTCAATGAAAACAACACCCCACAGGTTGACGTGCGATCCTTTAAATGTTTCTAACTTAATTAGCATTAACGTTTTGATCCAACTTGTTTGCAGGTTTTTATAATTTTGTTAGTAAATGAGGAAGTGAAACGAATATCTTTGTTAAACGATGACAAGCTAAAAGCCATTAAAATAATAATGGTCACCACCCTAGGTTGTTTAGTAAAGTAATCCGATCGATTGTACCGGCTTACAAGAGGACTTCGACAATACTCCAATTCTAACAACACAGTTTGAAGAACTTGCGAACCCACACCAAAATAAGATTTAAATTCCGCATTCTTCAAATGAAAGTTATCCCATGTTTTTAAAGGTTATTTTTATCAAAACATATTTTTTATTTAAAAAAAAAAACTGATTATTCTAAGCTACACAACTGTGGAAGTGTACAAAAATATCAATAGATTTTACTCGATACTTTCCACCATCGTTGGTAATTATTTATTCTTCTAGCAATATATGTTTATGTTCTTGTATGTTTTACAGCAAAAATTATGTCCCTATTTGTTATGTTAGAATATCAATAACAACAGCATCTTATTTATTGCTAAAAACTTGCCGCATCCTCTATTATACCTTTATTTAATATTTATAACATCGTTAGTATAATGCAGCATGCTAACGAAATTTATTGTTAATTAAGAGCATAAATTTCTATTATCTTTTAAATATGCGCTACACTTGTGATGTTGTGGAGAATGAAAATTATGTATCATATAAAATGGGCTTGAATTATACAACACGAGTGGGGGGAATCAAACAATTAAATCTTAGTAAATGTCTACCTCGAGATAAATTATTTTATTGATATTGAATTTAGGTTGGATGTAAATCGCAGATCGGCAAATACCCGTGCCCTTGAACAGAGTAATTATTTAGCGAATAATAGAACCCAATCAAAAGCTGACATAATGACAGGGAATTAAAAAATTCTTGATCTACGTTGTGAGCTACAGATAAATTTATTTTATTGTTTGAACGGTGAGATCACCATGTTATTAAGTAGTTAATGTGGTCGTAAGGAAGTTAAAAAACATTTAAGTTTGCTTTCTCTAGTTTTTCATTTTGCAAAATAGCCTTTATAGCACTTGATAAATGTTAAGGGCCGCAAAATATGTACAGCGTATCTTAAATTCTTTGCAATTGTAGAGATATTTTTGTTTTAAACGGAGGTCCGTCAAGTTGGAGCTACAACATAACAAAAAACAAAAACTTTAAACGTCATAATTTTTTGCTCATTTTTTGCTAATTTTTGCTATACTTTTTAAATTTTTTGCTGGTCTCTAATAGGAGATAATTAAAAAAAAAGAATTGTAACTCCAACTTTACGTTGAGTTACATTTGCTAAAAAGTCAAAATGTTTTTATGTCACAATTTTTTGCTCATTTTTTGCTAATTTTTGCTGTACTTTTTAAATTTTTTGCTGGTCGCTAATAGGAGATAATTAAAAAAAAAGAATTGTAACTCCAACTTTACGCTGAGTTACATTTGCTAAAAAGTCAAAATGTTTTCATGTCACAATTTTTTGCTCATTTTTTGCTAATTTTTGCTGTAATTTTTAAATTTTTTGCTGGTCGCTTTTCCAAGATATGTAGTTTTTCATAATCATTATGTGCTACAAATAGGTGGTATTCTTGGATATACAACACGAATAACTTCGAATAACCAAAATGTACGTCAATGTTTTGTTCTAATAACTTTATAATAATTTATAAAGTTAACTTATATACACACTTTCAATTTATTGATATTTAAAAGTAGTTTTGTTGCAGTTTTTGTAAAAACCATAAAGTTTCTTTACATGACTATCAGTTAAGGCATTATTACACTCCAATAAAATTGAACAATAGGTACATAAATTCAGACCTGCAAATAACAATGCTTAAGACCCACCAGAAATAGGACTAGGTTCTTTTTGTAGAAATAAACATTTTTAGTTGACAATGTTACAACAATAAAAAAATGTTAGTACAAAAACCTAATTTTTATTCTTATGTGATGTGGGACATACGTGTCCCTTTAATGGTCTAAAGAGGGTTAAAAAGTCGTAAATAGTTTGTTTTTTTTAGTAAACGAAATTTGACTTTGAGATGCAAAAAATTATTTACATCAAGATTTGTGGCTTATCGTTGCTGTATTTTTTAAATATTTGGTTGGTCTCTTACAGAAAATGCAACAAATCGACATAATTATAACATATACCAAGCTACTAAACAATATTTTCTATTTAAAGTGGAAAACAAAGACATTTGCATCATTCCGTGATGTCAAGTCGCTAAAAAATTGGTCGATGTTGCGATATTGCAAGTTTACATTAAAAAGATTATATTAGATTTGGTGAAAAAATTACTTAAGTACATGGAAGAAGAAGGTTTACAGTGTTGCGGGTTCGAAGGATGTTTTTTAAGAAACAATATTTTTTAAACGCTTTTAATTATATATTAAATAAACATATATGTACAGGTACACGTATCAACAATACATGTATGTATTGCTACAAACATCTAATTTTAAAAATCAAATAAAACGTACATACATATAAACCCTCGTCACCTAAAATAATCATGCCATTTATTATACCAGAATGAAATTTATGCAAAGAGATGAACCAATTAACTTATATACACACTTACAATTTGTTGATACTTAAAAGTAGTTTTGTTGCGGTTTTTGTAAAAACCATTAAGTTTCTTTACCTGACTATCAGCTAAGGCATTGCCTTAACTGATAGTCATATAAAGAAACTTTATGGTTTTTACAAAAACTGCAACAAAACTACTTTTAAATATCAATAAATTGAAAGTGTGTATATAAATTAACTTTTTATTAGAACAAAACATTGACGTACATTTTGGTTATTCAAAGTTATTCGTGTTGTATATCCACGAATACCACCTATTTGTAGCACATAATGATTATGAAAAAAATTCATATCTTGGAAAAGCGACCAGCAAAAAATTTAAAAAGTACAGCAAAAATTAGCAAAAAATGAGCAAAAAATTGTGACATAAAAATATTTTGACTTTTTAGCAAATGTAACTCAGCGTAAAGTTGGAGTTACAATTCTTTTTTTTTAATTATCTCCCATTAGAGACCAGCAAAAAATTTAAAAAGTACAGCAAAAATTAGCAAAAAATGAGCAAAAAATTGTGACATAAAAACATTTTGACTTTTTAGCAAATGTAACTCAGCGTAAAGTTGGAGTTACAATTCTTTTTTTTTAATTATCTCCTATTAGAGACCAGCAAAAAATTTAAAAAGTATAGCAAAAATTAGCAAAAAATGAGCAGAAAATTATGACGTTAAAAGTTTTTGTTTTTTGTTATGTTGTAGCTCCAACTTGACGGACCTGGGGACACAAAAGCATCAAACGATAACACATCATTGGTTCAACGAAATATTTAAACCTCAAAATAATAACAGATTTAAGCTCAGTTCATTTAGTAATGTTTAATTGGGTTTTTGTATTATTGTGCATAATACAAATTTACCTGTAAGCACATTGTATTTAACATGAAATGTACTTCTATAAAAAAATAAAAAAACGAACATATAGTGCACTTCCTTGTGTTTAAGATTAACCGGAGAGTTAATGCATCAGGCTGCGGAATATAGGAAGCAGCACAACTGATACAAGGCAAATCTGTAAGCCTTGGATAGTGTGTAACCATATTTCAAGCCGAGGTGTACGCTATGAACTTATGTGCAGAAAAACTATTTAAAAGAGATTTTAATAATAAAAGAATCTTCATAGTGTCCGACAGCCAAGCAGCGTTAAAAGCTCTTGACTCGTCGGAAGTAAACTCAGGACTTGTTCTGAGTTGCATACGGGCACTAAACGTGCTGGAAAGCAGGAATAATCTTAAACTGGTATGGTACCCAGGGCACACCAATATATAACAGGGAACGAGAAGGCAGATCACCTAGACCAAATTGGCAGCGAGACACCTTTCTTCGCACAAGAACCCGCAGTTGGTACATCCTATGGAACAGCCAAGCGGTGTCTTAATGACATATTAATACAAGGGCATAATGCTCATTGCAAAAAAGAAATGCAAGGCAAGCCGATTATAAGGCTATCCTGTCAATGGTTTCTAATGAAAAGACAGAAGAACTGCCCAGGATGAGTATAGTAGACATCAAAGCAGTCACAGGACCTAAACAAACACCTACATAATATGGCTCTCAGAGACCGATATAGGTACGCAGAGGATGTGGTGAAGAAGAAGAATCCTCTTCACGTAATATGCCAGTGTGAAGGATTTACACCCTATCGGCGTAGACGTCTAGGGACGGAAAAAGCCAACCAAGAAGAGTTAAGAAAAACACCCTTAAAATAATCTTGGTGTTTTTCTAAAACGCAGGACTCATTTAAGGGGCTATCACCAGAGGGTACAATAGACCAATAGATCGTAGTACAGAAACCCGAAAGGGGACCACCTTCGCGGAAATAATAATAATAATAATAATGCATCGTAGACCACTAAAACCTTATGTACCTTTTATGGGTAGAAAGTCATCAGGGCAAGTACGGCAATAAAATGGTTTTTTCCTTGCAAACAAAGCCATTTAGTCATGATGGATTTTCCATATTCAGGAAAACCATCCGACTTCGATGTAGAGTTTTTGACCTATTTAATTTGGGAACTGGGCAATTTGATAAATTGTAACCAATCAACCAGTGAATATGTGGATTCTATAGGCAATGTTCAAAAATTTTTGAGCGACAACAACAAAAATCCTTATGATTTGTGATCTTTGCTTGCTCTTCCTCATTTAGCTCGTCAACAATTTCGACCGTTTTTTTTTTTTAAATTGTTACTGGTGACCAAAAATTGTGTTTTTACATCAACAATATAAACAGAAAGATATTGCTAAATTCTAATGAAAAAAACAACTTCTTGTGCAAAAGCTGGTGTCCCGGTACTAATGTTGTGCATTTGGTAAAATAAAGAATGCCTAATCTACTGTGAGTATTTTCCGAATAATATAACTATAACTTCTGAGATTTATTGCCCACAATTCCGTCACCTTGAGGGTGCAATTCCAAACAAACGACCGAGAAGATGACATTAAGTGATTTTGCATCATGGATGCCCCTGCGTATACGGCAGTAGCTCGGTTTAAGGTTAATTCACATGCGCCCTATCATGTTCCATAAAATTTTCATCTTTACTCTCTATCCAACAATATCTATATCTATTTTTAATAACAACACTGCTCTTCAAAATTGGGTTGAGGACTTTAAACAGCGAATTTTTTCAGACGTGAAATAAAAAAAGTTTCAGAACTTTGGAACTCAATCGTTAACAATGCAGGAAAATACATTATTAATTGGTTTATGTGCGGACGCCGCATAAACACGCTAGCGTAACACACAAACTCCGTAAGACCAAAAAACGCCGCACTCAAGGCACGAACTTTACAAACATGTGCCGCAGCTAAAGGGTTTTAAATCGCTACAAAACTATGCAACAACCCTAATACTTACTCAAAGAATGAAGTAATAAACGTCTTGCTGCAAGCTGACCACTTAGTCGTGTGCAGATGCACAAACGGCGACATAACGTGATACGATTCATCCTCAGCTTGCGGCATGCAGCCAGATTCGTCTTCTTTATCATGAGAACAACCCATACTAGGAACATATAATACGTTATACTTCATTTTCCACTTATCAAACAAACTTACACATGGCCTATTTCGTGTGCAACGATGATACCCAAGAGCAATCCAGAGTCTTCGTTGATAGCGCAAGGTTTATTTCCTGTGCACGCTGCAGCCACATACGCTAAACCCATAAGTCCACAGCTTGTCATATTGTCTGCACATATATCATATCTAAGGCAAATACGTTAATGTACAGGATCAAATTAGATGTAAACCTTGTCAATAACACGGCAATGTCGTGGTGGTTTGGATTGGTGACGTCTTTCGGATTTATGCTCTGCTGCCACTTACAGAAACTGGCCAAGGTGTCATCTGCTTTAGCACTTATCTCCAGGTCTATTTCCTCTTCTTCTTTTTCCAAATAAAGTACGCGGACAACGACCAAATCCATTTGGTTTCCTGAACTTCCGTCGTGATAGTAATCGGATACCTGCAAAAATAATTTACTGCTCAACATTGAAATAATGGAAGTCTCCAGTTTTTGTCATTTCTTTTCGTGACAGTTCTAATTATACAAAATTTAAAAACAGATTTGATATGGGCTAAAAATTCTGTTCTTTTCTTCTTTGGTGACCAAGTCTGCAACTTTTACATATTCTGCGATTTCTTGTCGGTCAAATCTTTAACTGCGCAAGCTGTATATTAAAACCAAATTCCACCATTGCCGCAACAAAAAAAGAAAACGAAGAGCTTCGAAAAAAGATGCTAAGCTTAGAAAACAGAAAAAAAGTAACAGAAAAAAAAAGATTTTTAAAATTGTAATAAAGGGAGCAAAATTTAATAAAAGTAATGGGAAGAATTTCTGGATCAACATTTTGGATTCAAAGTAGATATCAAACAGATGTATGAGGTGGGTTAAAGGAAAAAATATGACAATAGCAACGATAAGTAAATGGGAGGATAAAATAAAGATAATGCAGAATAAGAGCAGGAGGTCAAAACGTTTACATAGACAATAAACTAACAGTAAAAGAAAGAGAAATACAAAGAAAAATCAGAAAAGAGGCAAAAGAAAAAGGAAAAAGAGTAGCTTACTAAAAACTAATCGTAGATGATAACATCTGGCTATGGAATAAAGAGAAAGAGGAGCTACAGCAAAAAACAGACCCAAAAAGCTAAGGACGGAAAACAAATTACGGGACAAATGGCACGAACACAACACGAAAACGGACATGAATAAGGAAAAACAGATAGCAATGAAAGCACAAGATATTAAAAATAATAAAAATAGAGATAAGAAAGACAAAATAAGAATAGGTACTTGGAATACAAGAAGCATAAAAGGAAAAGAAGAAGAAGCGAACATGGAAAAAAGTCAGCACAACACAACTCGACAGTCCTACACGTAACAGTAGAAGGACTCATGACTAGGGTTTTTCGGATCCGGGTACCCGGATTCGGATTCGCCGAAATTTGCTGTAAATATTCGGATTCGATATTCGGTCTAAGATTCGTCGAATCTCGCGTTAGTTCTTATTATAACGCTACCACCCCTTCAAAGAAAAGACTTAATTTTCTAACAAATATTATGATACGATTGGTTGACGGGGAAGACAAAAATGAAGAAATGAAGCATTCAACTGAGGGTGATTGCGGAAATATTGCAGATGCAAATGACGTTCAGGTGTTAACGATGGAAGAAGAGCTTAATCAAATATTGAAAACGGTAAAATGTCGTATACTTATTACCAAAATCTTAAGATAAATTGGCCTACCTTTAAAAAAAAATGCATTATTTTCAAATACCAAAATTAAAACGGACTATTTAGAAAAATTATATCGAGCAATCATAACAATTAAACCAACGACAACCAATTAAAAAACAAACTTTCTCTGTAGCAAATAATTTTTGCGCAAAGATTCGTTTTAGATTGTCAAATAAATCTTTAAACGTTTTAGTTTTTTAAAATTTTATCATGACTAAATAAATATAAAAATAATAAAAACAGGTTTAATAGCGGCTAAAAATTCTGTTCATTTCTTCTTTGGTGACCAAGTCTGCAACTCTTACATATTCTGCGATTTCTTGTCGGTCAAATCTTTAACTGCACAAGCTGTATATCAAAACAAATTTCCATGATTGCCGCCCTCTAACTTTAATTTTAAAAAACAACACAGGTCATCAATTTTTATTTGCCAATTTTCCAACTTTTAACTACGCGAGCAACTTTTATTTTCTTAATTATTCGTCTGTTAGTAAATCGTTTGATGAACTAATCGCTTCGCGTTAAATATATTTTAAATGTCGCTCTCAGCGCTAAATTAACTCGGCCATTTAATAAAGCGCTAAATATGAGAAATTTTAATTACGTAGTCATAACCATTTGCAAAGATAATATGTACAGGTCGCTTGAGCTAAATGTAAATTCATAGAAATAAAAAAAAACTCGAGCAGCAAGTGCTCTTTACTAACCGTTTCAGTTAGATTTATTAGCGCGTTTTATTCTGTTTCGCAGCAACTTCAGTTGTTTTTATAACGGCTAATCCAAACCGAGAATAAGTGGACAATCTACTGCAGTATTTTATTGCTTTACTATCCTTAAGTAGTGCATATCGTACGTTAAAAAGCCTATAAAAAATATACTAAAATGGCACATGCAATGAAATATGTCTGATGTTATAATACTTTATCTTTAATAAATAAATTTGTATAATTTTCGTTTATTTTCTTTAAAAGTACGTGTCCCTATCAATTGTCTAAAAAACTTAATGAGCTAAGGATTTTTTTAACCCTTTGCCTGTCCTGTGCATCACCGGTGATGCACACAAAAAATGGTCCTTCGTAAGCGGTTTGGTGAAAATTTCTCGAAAGAAAATTGCTCGAATACAATTGCTCGAAAAATAGTTCTTCGAATAGAAAATTGCTCGAAAATTGCTCGAAATAATGAAAATATATTAAATTCAATGAACTATAAAAGTTGTTTACATTTGTTTACACTTAGAAAAATGTATTTAAATTTATTTACAAACTTTACTTTACTTACTAAATTTATTGTTGAGATAAACACTATAAATCTCAACAATAAATTGAGTTAGTGTACAGGGTGGCCTATTTTCGATGCCCATACAGGGTATCTCGATTATTGTCATAGGTATATAAAAAAAAACTAAGTACGTAGTTCGATTTTTTTTTCGAGAGGAATTCATTGCCGCAAACAGACTTTTGATATCTTTTTTAATTTTCGAAATATAGCCAAAAACCGATTTTTGGCACTTTTCAAAAAATGTTAAATGTCTCGCTTAAACAAAAAGATAGAGAAAACCATTTTTGGGATGGTTTTTTGTCCTTAATAAGATAGCGATGTTCAATTTTTTTTTAACTCTTACGAATATTGATATATTACACGTTACACCTAACTTACTTATTTTAAATGGCAACCATAAGCAAATTATATATTTTTGAAAAGCGCGAAAAGTAAGCCTTCGATTTATGTCAAAGCTAACTATGGTTGCTATTTAAAATAAGAAAGTTAGGTGTAATAATATATCAATGAGTAAAAAAAAAACTGAACATCGCTATCATATTAAGGTCAAAAAACCATGAAAAAAATCTTTTTAAAGTTTTTTTCTATCTATTCGTTTAAGCGAGATATTTAACATTTTTGAAAATTGCCAAAAATGTTGTTGGCTATATTTCGAAAAATAAAAAAGATATAAAAAATCTGTTAACGGCAATGAATTTCTCTCGAAAAAAGAATTTGAGACTACTTACTTATTTTTTTTTTCTAGCTCTGATAATAAACGAGATATGGGCATCAAAAATAGGCCACCCTGTACATGCATTTGTAAATAAATTGAAATACATTTTTCTAAGGGTAAACAAATGTAAACAACTTTTCCAGTACATTGAATTATTTTGTATTTATATAAATTTAATATTTATGCATTATTTCGAGGAATTTTTCATTCGAGGAACTTTTTTCGGGCAATTGTATTCGAGCAATATTTTTTTTTTTTTCGAGCAATTGTTTTGGAGCAATTTTCCGCAGCCCCTCGTGCGCTCTGTGTATCATATGATATACAATACACATATCTTTGCACTTGCTCAGTGGCGCACCCAGGGGGGGGGCCAAGGGGCCCTGGCCCCCCCCAAACAGGCTAGAAAATTTTTGCCTAAAAATTTCAAGTGAGTATTCCTAAAAAACAGTTCTAGACAGAGGCGTAGCAATGAATTCAGCTCTCTGGAGCAAGTAAGGTCGGTGCGCCCCCTTGTTTCTCGGAAGAGTCTGACGAAATTTCTTCTGAACGTTCAGTTTAAAAAAATGTATCCATGTTTAGTTTTCACACAAAAACAACTTTAAAATTATTTTTTTTCTCGCTTTTTCATTGGCAAATCGGTCAATGAGTTTATCCAGTTCAAGTTGACAAGCTATTGTTTTTTCAATTGATATAGTGGTCAAAGCGCTAAGACGGTGTTGTGACATGCTGCTTCTTAAATAGGTTTTGATTAATTTTAGTTTTGAAATATCACATTACAATTTTAGTTATTTATATTTACCAGGGGCGGATCCAGCGGGGAACGATCGCCCCCCCCTTGGGAACTTTTTTTATGTAAGCTTATTTCTTATTAATGCGGAATCAAGAAAAAAATTCCACAAGTTATAACTGTAAAAGTGATTGAGATAAATGTATTTTACTTCTTCGACCATGGGACACTTTGTGTTAAAATTTTATTACGGTCTGGTCAGTTTCGTCCCTCGGCGGGGTTACCATACAAAACGTGTAGCAATAAAAAATGTGTTTCTGTTTTGGTTCATCTTTTTCTAAATTGTGAGAAAAAGGTCATTGCTGTTTAGTACAGTGGACGAATTTTAGTAAATCAGTGAATCAGTGTAATCATAATCAGTTAATAAGAGTTAAAATTTCTAACGAAAGAGGAAAGAAATTTAAAAAGTAAGTGTATCTAATTAAATACTATTTTACTGTTAGCGTTACGATTTTTTTTCTTTTAAATAATAATTGCTTCTACAGTAAAAGATATTTATCTTTTGTATTTGCGGGCATATATATTTTAATATTATTTCGTCCTAACAAAACCGCCAAAATTTTGTTATTTACGTGTACAAATTGATTAGTGGTTGAATGTTTCACTAAAATTAAACTTTATTTTTTAAACAGGCATAGTTTTATGTATTTAGTTTAAATTAAACACTTCTGATTTTTGAGAGCAGTCGATATTTATTGTATCATTTTAAAGTCATTTTAAATTATTTTTGATCATGTCAATTAACTTAAACACTAAACAACCTGTTACAAAATAAGCAGTTCATCATTTATTAAGTGAAAACCATTTATAAAGTGTATGATCTAGGATAAAATGTTGCATCTTCCCTATAAATATGAATAGTCAACTACGACGCTGAGCGATGATATGAATTTCTTTATATAATTGTTTGTTTTTTTAATTAAAAACGTCATTAGGTCAAAACTATTTATATGCTGCATGATGTAACATCTACCCTAAAATTATTAATACTCGACCCTCACCAAGGGGACTATACTTTTTTTAAAGGTATATCTTTTTTTGAGCAAGTTACAGATGACTATTTTTTTTAAATGAAATTTTTAATGTTACCAACTTATTCGATTCCATTAACCCTTATGACAAAAACCGAAATTCATAAAGTTGTTCAATGTTCAATGACCGGACATACAGAATTTTTATAAAAATGTATGCTATATGTTTTGTATATTTTTGTAAATAGAATGACAGATTGGTCAAATCATTCAGTTTTAAATATCAAATAGAAGATTTTCACCAGTTGTGTAAATTTTATGACCGGGATTTACCTTGTACAAATCCAGCAATTTTGAACGCCGAATTCAAGTTGTGGTATAAAAAATTTGAAAAACCGTTTGCAACAAATCCATGCAAAAATGCTATTGATGCAATTTCGAAGTGCGACAAAATGATATATCCAAACATATATAACTTATTAAAAATATTTGCAACGCTGCTGGTAACAACATGCGTCAGTGAGAGGTCATTTTCAACCTTGCGCCTTTTAAAAACCTATTTAAGAGCAACGATGACACAATCACGATTAAATGGACTAGCTTTGCTATATATACATAGAGATATTACTGTAACCACAGCTGAAATTATTCAAGAGCTTTGTAAAAAAAAAAGAAAAATTTATTTTATTCTTTAAATACATTTTTATGAGTTTTATAAATTTTATTGAATTTGCAAAAAAAAAATCCGTTTAACCCGCCCCCCCCCAAGATTAAATCCTGGGTGCGCCACTGCACTTGCTAGATTCTTTACACGTATCCTGACACTACTATATACGTATAAAATAACCTCAAAGAAACATGCAACATGATTGATACATGTGAACTATTTAAAGGACCTACGGCACAAATTTTACGTAAAATTTGTGGACAGGCAAAGGGTTAAGTAACACGAACTAGCTGTGAATATGATCAAATTAAACAAAAAATTACAAAATTATTAATTTATTGCAACTTTTATTATTATTCACTTTACTTATTTGTATGAAGAATCTCTTTCTAAAGAACTAATGATGATAAGACGGGAGTCTTGAAATTGACAAATCTTTTTCGAAAAGCGATACTTTATACAAGTAATATAATTAATTTATAATAAAACTTACACATTTTTATGTTTATTCAATTAGATTGAAGTTAGGTTATCATAATAAAAGCAACGCGTCGCGTGAACGGTCGATGTCACCAACTAAATCAAATTTGTTTAGACGCCCGGAAAATTTATATTTATTTAAAATAAAATTTAGGAAATATTAACTGTGTTATTGATTTTCAGAAATTTAACCTGGCCCTTGAATAAATATTATTAAATTTATTAAAAAATATATTCACTTCAAAATTGATTGCTTAATACTTCAGCAAAACTATTCAATAATAAGGCGTTTCTACATAAACCGGTAGTTCAATATAATCCGCCTTAAGTCCGCCTCTGTCATGTATAAAAGCAATTTACCTTTTATTTAGGTTCGAATGGACACCATTAAATATTTGCATACGGTATAATTCTACCGCAAACGTATACTCTAGACAATTTAAAGTTTTTAAAACAGAATGATGTATTTGACGTACCATATTATTAAATCGCTAATTAGAGCAATTTAAAGTCCGCAATTAATCGTTGAGACATGTGTAATTTATGCAAGAAATATTTTTCTACTACGGAATTCCAAGAAGCGTAATATTACTCCTTCCTTACTTCACCTATAGAATACCAATTCAATAAAATATGACTTACTTAGTTCTTAAATCATCCAATAGAAACGAATCAATTATGGTTCGCAGATGTAGATACAGTAATTATTCCCACAAATGAATAACAAAGTGCGTATATAATAGACATAAATAACTGTACAACACCGAAGGCCAATTATGGTTTTTATAATAAAATAGCAAATGAAAAAACTAAATCTGTTCTATAAAAATAACTGATGTCAGCCAATATCATAACTTTCCCCTGATGACTATGAGTCACCGGAGTTTTTTGTTAATGGATTAAGAGTTTAAAAATAGTAGGTTTTCCAAAGTAGTGTTTTGTTTCTTTATTAAACTACTTAAGTAATTTTATTTTAAACTTAAGCAGTGTTATACCTCGTCTTCTTAATCGGCTCCTCTTGTACCTTTCGTTGTTAAAGCATTATACATAACTTATTAATATATTAAAGATATGTAGAGTAGAAAATGCTTAATTCTACGAATAGATTTTTGGAAACAATCGTTGCACATCAATTTTTAATGTTTTGGGTAAGGTTGCAAAGGTTTAACTTATTTTCATATTGCATTTAACTTATCTCCGTTCTATTTTGGATATAAAGTTCTTTTAATTTAATTTCTTAAATTCAAAAATATTCCCTTAACCCGTCACGTCATTGAATAAAAGTTCTTAGAGACAGGATTGATGATATACAAAATACATACCATGTTCATTATCGTTAAAATATAAGTTTCATAATCAGTATTTTTGTGGTATTCTAAGAATTTCTTATCCGCCACTATGAGCGTCTCCAGGTACCTATGCACGCTGCCCAACCCCCTTGAAGGTCGAGTAGACGGGGAGTTTTTTGCATATTTTTCCTTAAAACGTTGACGCCACCCTTCCCCCCAATTTCCACTGGTTCCACACTGATTTCCGTTTTGAAAATTATTAGAATCGTTTCTTGAATAAACGACATGAATATGTTGCCCATATTTATTGGGCACATGTCCAGCCAACGGCTCGATAAAGTGTACAGTCCCCTTAACCATAATGTAGCCAGCCTATTACAAAAAAAAAAAAAAATATTCTCTTATACAAAGTACGAGGGCGTATTGAAAAGTAAGGTCTCCAACGATGCCATTTCCGAACGCGAGTTGCTAGGCAAAATTTGACAACAGCGCTGCATTCCTTGGTTCCCCCACCCCAGTGTAAAACCATCCGCGAGACCTTGGGACGCTCAGCCGCTGCGTAGCACTCGTTTAGGAGCGAGTTCCCGCTTAGCTCGCCCGCCAGGTGCGAACTGCGCTCAGTGCTCAGTCATTCGATTTTTGAATGCAAAAAATATCTATCCGATAGACATTCATCGCCAGTTAGTGAAAGTGTACAGTGCGAATTGTATGAACATAAAAAACGTGCGGAAGTGGTGCGGGAGTTTTCTGAGGGCTGGGAAAACGTCCTCGATGAGCAGCGGTCGAGGCGGCCGAGTTTGCCGGAATCAACGGCGGCTCGAATCGACGAGATGGTGCGCAATAACCGGAGAATAACCCTTCATGAGATAAGGAAAGGTCGTAGCCACACTCTTCATTAAGACCTTCCCTTATCTCATAAAGGGTTATTCTCTATTCTCCGGTTATTGCGCACCATCTCGTCGGTTCGAGCCGCCGTTGATACCGGCAAACTCGGCCGCCTCGACCGCTGCTCATCGTGGACGTTTTTCCGGCCCTCAGAAAACTCCCGGCACCACTTCCGCACGTTTTTTATGTCCATACGGTTCGCACCGTACACTTCCACTAACTGGCGATGAATGTCTATCGGAGAGACCTTTTTTGCATTCAAAAATCGAATAACTGAGCGCAGTTTGCTCCTGGCGGGCGAGCTAAGCGGGAGCTCCCTCCTAAACGAGTGCTACGCAGCGGCTGAGCGTCCCAAGGTCTCGCGGATGGTTTTACACTGGGGTGGGGGAACCAAGGAATGCAGCGCTGTTGTCAAATTTTGCCTAGCAACTCGCTTTCGGAAATGGCATCGTTGGAGACCTTACTTTTCAATACGCCCTCGTATTAAGCATGTTAGTCCCTACCAAACCGTCACAAGCCGAGAGGGCGACTCTTGATCTGGCTTGATCCCGAATCCTTCCGGTATAATGACAATTTCGACCGTCATGCCTCCTTAGTCTTCGAGAATGAACGTTTACTAGAGGATCCCGCTTTTCAAATATCGCATTTGGAGATAAAAAGCGATCGTTGGGCCAAAGCTCTACGTGATGGTGTAGGTTATTAAAAATAATTCCGAAATGAATTGCCGGATTTACTCGCGCCTCAAAAGAACGCTTATTTCTTAAATAAGCGGCGCCAGAGTTGGAAATATGGGGAATATTGAATGAATGGAACTCTCCTGAAGCTGTTAACTTCCTGGGAATCGCAAGCTGGTAGTCGATGATGTCGCGTGTGTACCTGCCTTACAATAATACAGCGTTAGTGAATAAGATAAAACAGCCTGCAGTTCAAAAATCGACGCATTTTCAGACAAGCATTCCTGCTTTCTAGGAAAAATAATTTATTTCTCTAGTTGATAGAAAGTTGCGAATGAGTAAGTATCCTGATAAATCAAAATGACAAGCGGTTTGACATTTTTAGTTGTCGCAAACATGTTGAAAATGCATCGGCAATATTGCGCAGTTTATGTTGAACCAATCCCTTTACAAGGAGGAGATTTAAGTTGATGCATTTCACACATAAAACTATTAATTTTTAAAACGTGTTCACTTACCATGTGCAGTTCCTTCAGAAATGTATATACGCAACAAAAATATCGCTTGAACTATGAGATGGTAATTATATGAAACCATCAGAATTCGTTGACCGTGAATGTTAAATGACAGATGACAATTATTGATATCTAGATTTTTTTAAATATAATAAAACAAAAATGTTTTGTATAATCGATACTCTAAAGTCGTAGTGCGCCGTAGTAGCTATGTTCTGTGGTGCGCGGACACCCAGGAGTCCTTCATAATATATGAGGGGGTCCACAAGAACTTAACCCTGCATCTACCAAAAAAAATAATGCTGCTTAAACTACCGATCGGGTCCAACAGACCCGGGCTAGTTTCAATTGCTCTTGCGTACATAATAATGAAAAATAAACAATTACACATCCATATAACAAATTACTTTACAGAAATAGAAACCCTAAAGTACAAAGTTTAAAATAAAAATAAGTAAACACACATGCCGAAACAAAACAGGCAACTCTATTTTTTTTTCTGCACATGTCGTCGGTCCATTGCCAAAACCACGAATGTGCAATTTACAGTTTCTAGAAAAATGAGTTTTAAGTATTTGCAGGTGTACCAAAAATTAAGCTTTTACTTTATAAAACTAGTTTCTATATAAAATTTAATTATTACTAAATCCCTAAATTATGCCACTAATAAAGTTTAAAAATCTTGTTTAAAAATTTAAAAAACGCACATCCGTGGTTTTTTCATTGCAAAATTTTGGGAAAAGGTCTTTTCGCGAAAATAATAAATATAATAATTATAAACAAAAATAGTTTTAATAAACACATCTTCATTACCTTCTACAAAATTGTCTTTTACAACAAACTTCTAATAAACAAAAATATATTATTCTTATTAATTAAAACAGTACCTAATATCATGCAAAAAAATCTATAACTAAAACGGTAACGTCTAAATACTTATTCATTGTCGGTATCAGTGTCTTCCTCAATATCGATAAATCATTATTCGATCTTTATCGATAAATCGACATTCGATATTTATCGATATATCGATATTTTTAAGTATTATAACCTCTTATTTGAGTTTTTTAAACTTAAAAAACCATTGCACGAATATAATCAAGTAATCTGCTATGTTATATCCATAGTATTGTAATGAATGTAGCTAAATATTAAAATTACATCATTTTGCATGTTAAATATGGTCACAATTCAAACCACAAATTAAATTTCTTGTTGCAATTAAAACGTTTGAATTATTTGTATTGACACAATAAACAAATTTAGTAACCAATCGATAGTTTTGTCAACTGTACGCTTTCATGGATAGACAAATCAAACACTATAATACAAAACATAATGAACGTACATGATATACAAAAACACAATGCATTAAAAGGCTTTGTTAGTAACGCTGTGATAAAAATAAATTTCATAAACTGCCAATTTTAATCACCCCATTTATTTTGATAGCAATAGTTGTGAAACCTTTAAATTACTATGCAAACCTGATCTATTGTTTCATCGGTGTTACAAACAGTTTCTCTTTAAAGTAAAAAATTCTACTAATTATGGAATTTTATAACACTAATATGATTAGAAATCTCGTCCAGAGATGCTTAGACAGAAATTAAAGCACTCACTGTTTGTGTTTTCCAAATGATATTTCATTCTCCCAATATTTAAATAGAAACATTTCATCTCAAAAGGAAAATAAACTGATCTTACATAAAAATTATAGATATAATAATTTCTTCAACTTTATTTTCACATTTGTTTTCCCCGTTACTGATTTAAATAAATAATGTGCAATTAAATATCAAAGTATACAAGCTAGTGGTAAACATTGCAATGCAAACATTAAAGATTATTTCATTATTAATATTTTCATTATAAAATCTATTTACAAATACCTATGCTACAAAAATTTGCTGTTAAATTAATAATTATATTTACCGCAAACCTTGTCGGTTTTTATTTCTCATATTTTATCAATTAATTAATAAATTATTTAACATCACAAAAAGTAATTCTTAACATTTATGAACAAGTCAAACATTATTATGTAAATTCTTTGAACACTTTAATGATAACGACATTGTAGAACTGCGCATGTTGTTCGTACAAAAAACTTGATACCTGACATGCAATCTGCTAATAATATAACACAAAATAATTTGCAAACTATGTAAAAAGATAACAACTAGTTTTATTTAAAAATGTATTTCAGTAGAAGCTGCCTAAATATATCTAAATTGTTTTATTAGGTTAATGAAATAAATATGGTTAAGCTAATTACTAGTACCAAAACACATTCTTATCACATGAGCTACAATTTTTTTTCTTTTGTAGCAAGATAATTAAAATAATTATCAAACTAATGGTACCTTATAATTAACTGAATGATTAATTTATTAATTGCCATTTCACAGATATTTACATAATTAGTTTATACACTAGTTTTATAATTATAAGTTATATACTTAAGATTTAAATAATTTATTTCTATATAACAAACCATAAGTATTAATTATTAAAAACAAATTTCATAATTTATAAGACACTAGATTAGACGTTAATAATAATAATTTGATAGTTGGTTTTTGTAATTGTTATAGGTGAAAGCTTAAGCTAAAAGTATTTAAGCAGCATGGTAAATGGTTATTAAAATCAATTAAGAATTGAAAATATGCTACGCTGACCAGAACTGATAGCCTGGTATTAAGATTATTTTTTTTGTAGAATCAGTTTCAGCTTTCTTCAAAATAGTTCTTAAACGCTTTTAACAAAGCGAGCAATAAACTGATAGGAGGATAATAGGATACATTGTTGTTTGATTTGCCAAATAATGGTATTAAAATTTTCTGTGTAACTTTTTATTGGGATGGAAAGTGCCTAGTTCTTAAATCGGTGTTAAAGATGTATGTAAGTAATTCATTTAATTAATAATTCTCTCCAAACTTATCCAGTAGGCCAGTGCTTCAACCTTTTTGTATTTGCACTCCCCTTTTCCATTTAAATTTTATCGCGTCCCCCTTACAATTTTTTCGGGATCGTGCCAAATCACCCTATTTGGTATACAGGGTGAGTCACGACGGACGCCACGGAGTTTTATGGCGAAATGGCATATATTCTCCTTCTGCCGTAGTTAGACTGTCAGTCAATAAGGGCTAAATTTAAAAATATTTTTAAACATACAGGGTGCTCCAAAAAAGAGTGGCATATTAAAATTATACTTTTTCTTACGGAACAGCCTGTATAATTTAACATTTTTAGATTCCTCTTTAAATTTACTTCAGAAAATGTACAAGCTTATATGTGTCTAAAGTCAACCGTTTTCGTAAAAATTGCATTTTCATGAAAATACAGTACTTTCAAAAATTTTCAACATTTAAAAACCTTGAAAAGTCTGAAAAAATTGGCTTGCAGATTAGAATGGCAATAAATAATTTATATAAATATTTTAAAATATTATACAGGGCGTGTTTTACGCTTGGTTAAACTTGTGAAACTTTAAGTATCGATAACAAATTTTTTTTTAATACAACACCCTATATTTTTTTACACAGTTTTACAGAAAATTTGATTGTATTACGAAAACATACAGCCTTACCTAAAATTGAACCTATTTTGAGATATCGCGATTTTATTGTTAATTTTTAGGGCACATAAAAGGTTTATTTACCATCATTGAAAATCGTTTAACAATGTTGACAAAGAATTGTAGGACCTATTTTATAACCGACGAAAACAATATAGCAACATACGAGTGGGTTAAAAACCTATTTCAAACTACTTCTTAAGGTCTATTAATTGCAGGAGAGAAACAATTTATAGATTTGACATCAAGTGGCGAAATCAGAGGACAATTTTCTTTTAAATCACTGTTTGGATTTTGGACCGGTGCTGATAATGAACTTTTTTTACTAAAGTCAAGAGCTTTTTGTATACTTTTGCCATTTCCAACATCATATCTTTGTGAAATCGGATTTTCTGCAGTGACTGCCTTAAAAACAAAATAAAGATCTTAGCCAAATATAGAAAGAAAATTAAGGGTGCCAATCTCTAATTTAATCGCCATCTTATGAAAAACTTTGCTCTGCAAAATTTATTAAAAATTTAATATTTTATGTTAAGAATGTATTTTATGTTATTGTTTTTGCAGCTCTTGCAGCTCTTTGCCAACAAACATGAACAAAGGCTGCATGATCACATCAACACCGAAGCCCTGCAGCTCTTGGCCAACCAACATCTAGTGATAAGGCTTAAACGGACCAAGCCGTTTGAGTTAGCGAGTTAGTGTAAAGCAGAGCACTGTGCGGTTGTGTAAAGTGTCGTTCTTGAAGACAAGAATACAGAAGAAAAAAAGAAGACACCAACGGGTGGACTCTTAACTTAAGTATAACTATCATAAAGACATATTGCTGGTGGGCTAAAGTAGCTAGGTGCAATAAAAAATACAGTTTAAAAAAAAAATGTTAGTGTTTTAAGTTGCTCAATTTTGTTTTGCTTCAATTTCCACTTTTATTCACACACTTTAAAAATATAACGCGTCCTCTAGGGGGGCCGCGTCCCACAAGTTAAGAATCACTGCGGTAGATAGTAAGCCAGCGCTTTTATTGGATTTAGATATCAAGTAACAACAAAATAACATTAAATTTCCTTTTTTTCACAAATATTTTAACATACCAGAGAATAAAAACGCTATACAAGTTGCCTTGGAATATTTGACTTCCATTTTACCTAGTGGCTCATGAAGAACAGTGTTCCGGGGGAATAAAAGCTAAGTTATATTAGCTATATCCACGAAGAAACGACGTGAAAAACTATTTTGGTTTGTATGGACGTGTTATAGCAAAAAGACTCGAAACCCAGGTGACAGTCGAAGAAATCCAAATCTGTTTTTATCCAGGAAGATCGTGAACAGATAACATGTTCAGCATCAAACAACTTATGGAGAAAACTAGGGCTCACGGTAACGAATTGCCTCTAATTTAAGAAGCCTTCAACTGTGTCCCCTTAAACAACCTATGGGAGACACTTGAAAACCAAACTAACATTTAATTAAAAAACTTTACAAGAACGCAAAGAGCTGTATAAAGATAGGAAATTCTTACTTGAATAAGTTTATTGTTTATAAGGGTTCACGTCAGGGATGCCCGCTGTCTCCATTATTATTTAAACTATATTTAAATACGGCTCTTAACTTATGGTCAAGAAAAAGCAATGCTATGGGAATAACAGCTGGCGAAGAACACATATACTCACTTCTGTCGCCAACGGTCAAATAGTTTTTGAAGAATACGAACAAGATCCTGAATATATAATAAAAAAATGAATAAAAGACTTCGACAAGTGGGGTTTGGATATTAATGTTGAAAAAACGAAATATAAGGTAATTGTAAATACTGGTAAAGACATTATAACCTTTGACGGTAGGATACAAAATTGTTGAAGATGACAAATATCTAGGGTAACCTTAAGTTCAGTTATGTTATAATGGATGCCAAAGATATCTTAAATAAATTCGGAGAGCAATAACTAAACAATTAAATTCAGTATTATAAAGCACAAGCCATATATTTAAATCTGTTGTACAAAGCTGTGCTATACCTATATGGAACGCAGGTGTGCACTATATCTAAATATTAAGAAGAGACAGTAAGAGCAATGGAAATTAATTTCTGGAGAAGTTCTTGCCAACGAAAATTATGGATAACGCAAGAAACTAGGTAATACGGAAAAGAGTAAATGCAATAAAGAGCCTATCCAATATAATTGAAGAATAACTGATTTCGTACGGTCATCTAATGCCCACAAACACTGACATGGATTCCATCTAAAAGAAGAAAAGGGGAAAGACCAAAAAGAAAATGGATAGATGGGTTAAAAATAGCAATGAGAAAAAGAACATCACGGATAATAGCTTGAAGGTTAGGAATGGCGTTTAGGATTCGGTAGACGGCAGCCAGCTGTATGAAAAACCGCTGTACCTATATATGTTTTTCTCACTACATTTATTACTTTTAATAATAATAGGCCGTGACTTATTTTGAAGCAAATTAACTGCTACTGTCAAATTTAATGCCGAACTTGATAGAACAAGTATGCGTTTAAAATTATTGATGATGATCTAACCAAACAATTAAAGCGGATATTGCGGTAAGGCCAAATAGTGAATACTAAAACTAACTAAATTCATTTAGCAATTACATGATGCAACATCGCGCACCAGTGATAAGAATTAATCACAATAGGTTGTTGCGCTGACATTCAAATAGATTGATGTTTTGCCATCTCCCGGAATTTGCACTAAAGCGTTTTACGAGAAGAATTTTAACGATTTCGGCTAATTTTTTGCTAAATATTTTATTCCAAAAACAGGACGTGGAGGTATGGAATCAAATCTAAAATAAATATAATAAAACATGCTTATGAGAAGTATTTAAAAGCGCTTAAAACTAATAAATTTTTAACAATTCTTTATTTGGTCAACAATTCTCTCGGTGTTGCGAGCAGATATAAAATCAGCCAATAAACGAGCACTTCAAACTGTCCCATTTTTCATTGTAAGAGTTAACAAACTACTAAAAAAAGTACTAAAATGTTACAACGTTCACAATCATTTTATTAAAAAACGAACAGTAAAACCTTGATTTAAACTCGTATATACAATAATGCGGAACCACATTAGAAACTTTCAAGCAGATTAAACTAAGTTTCAGTAATGAATAGATATTTAATTCTTGTATTATCTGCGTACCTACATAAACTATGAATCATTTTTGCGGTCAATTAAGCTTAAAAACTAAGGAATTGTGGTATTTTTTTGGCAGAAAAACCAGGGTTTAAATCAAACTTCATCAATCATGCAAGCTATTTGCTTAAAAACATGAAATGAGTGGCTTCATGTCAGTAAGAACACGGCTTTACTTTGGTTGTTGCATGGTCTAAAACTAATTTTAAGATGAAGAAAAGTTCGATAAAAAGTCGTAGATTTTAGCAATTTTTGAAATACATATTTGCAAGAGTAACGTGCCCTTATTTTAAGAGATACAAAAAACTTTTATAGGAAAAAGTTATTTAGAATTTCAAAATAAGGCTAGATTTTGACGGTCAAATTCCAGTTTTTATTTTTTAAGAAATGTTAACATTCAAAAAATCAAAAAGCCACTAAAATCTAGCGTCATATGACTTTTTATTAAACTTTTTGCATTTTAAAATCAGTTTTAGACTATGCACCAACTTTTATCAAGAATAAAATTTTCTGAGAAATCGATAATAAAAAACTTTTTGAATGACGCTGTATATGCGTCATATACAGGGTGATTGAAATTCGAGTTTAAGCATGGATATTTCTCTTATTGTTATAGCTAGAGTATATGTTTAAATTCGACAAAGTTACTAAATTTCGCGCTCAATAATAAACCAAAGAGAAATTGAAAGAAAATAAGAAAAATCCGAAAAATACGATTTTTGAAAATCATCTACATCTATAGGGTGTAGACTCGGATCACGCAACAGCAATTTTAATGGTAAAACTTTAAAAGTAGTATTCTTGCTCCCCTAATTATTTTAGAAAAAAAGTGCAAATACGTTTTTTGTAGAGAAAAAAATTCTGTATCCATAAATGTAATCAATATTACTTTTTCTTTTTCCAATAACTAAAAATTAAGCAATTAATTACAAAACGCGTTTTGACAAAAATCTGTTCTGCCTTGGAATTATGCTATGACAACACTGCCCTACCTAATGTCACTTATACTGTCACTTTGACGCGAAATTCATTCTTTAAACCTTTATATTTTATCAAACATTCATTTTACACAGTTAGTTATGTTTTCATTACAAGATACAATAAAAATGATTATTATGAATAAACTTCGGGTCAAAGTGACAGTGTAAGTGACATTAGGCTGGGCAGTTGTCATAGCATAATTCCAAGGCACTACAGATTTTTGTCAAAACGCGTTTTGTAATTG
This sequence comes from Elmis aenea, assembly GCA_947652605.1. NCBI lineage: Eukaryota > Metazoa > Arthropoda > Insecta > Coleoptera > Elmidae > Elmis > Elmis aenea. The sequence continues at coordinate 58,355,549 of OX393576.1, forward strand.
CTTAATTTTTAGTTATTGGAAAACGAAAAAGTAATATTGATTACATTTATGGATACAGAATTTTTTTCTCTACAAAAAACGTATTTGCACTTTTTTCTAAAATAATTAGGGGAGCAAGAATACGACTTTTAAAATTTTACCATTGAAATTGCTGTTGCGTGATCCGAGTCTACACCCTGTATATCCCCTTTGGAATATAAAATATTTCTAATGTGTAAAAACATTGCCCAAGCAGTTTTATAAGCCAAATCGGATGGTGTTCACAAATTGTTCTTAAGTCGATTCGTTTTTGTTTTATGACAACCAACTTTGTTTTTTATTACGAGCGCAATTATTGATATTTACATAATCAAATAGCATTTATTTTTCTGAATCCGTTGATGTATCACACATGGTATTTTACTTCTTCATTCATTGTCAAATTTGAAAACATGCGTTTTAAACAATAAACACTATAAATTAGGTGGCCGGTCGTTGTAGTTAGTTTATATCGTTTCCATGACAACCAATCAACAAGCTAAAAGTTTTGAAAGCTTATTACTTGTTACATTAATAAATTCGAAAAATAAACGTTAACAACAAAGAAACACGCGACATGTTTTTACACATTTGAAATATTTTATACTGCAAAGGAGTTATAGATAATTATCAAAAATCGTATTTTCCAGTTTTTCCCAATTTTCTCGGATACCGTAAGATATTTTCAATTTATCTTTGGATTATTAACGAGAACCGAATTTAGCAACTTTGCCAAATTTAAACCTATACTATAGCACAACGGTGGGCAACCTCCGGCCCGCGGGCCAACTCCGGCCCGCGTAAAGTTCTAATCCGGCCCGCGAGATCTTTAGAAGAAATAATAAATAAATATTTTCAAAAACAAAAATTTTAAAGAAAAGGATTAGGTTAGTACCTAACATAAGGAAAAACGAGAGATCTACAGTTTAATTTTCGATATAATTCGTCTTATTTAAATTAAACACACATAGCTACATCTTTGTTCATAATTTAGTACTAACGTCGTAACATAGAAAGTCGTAACGCAGAAACTTCGGATTATGTTCAATAATCGTTTAACGTCGGAAATGTTCGACAATTCGTTTCTTCGTTCGTGGAATCCCCCGTGTAGTCACGTAGTTATTTATTTGTCATTGCATCATCCATCAAGAAAATCTATGCGCAAAATCTATGGAACTAGAAAACGTAATGCCTGTCGTATCTAATTGTATAAACACAATTAAAAAATCTGCATTAAGTCATCGAGAATTTCGAGAATTGCTAATTGATCTTGAAAATGACTATACAAATGTTCAACATTATTGCCCAGTTCGATGGCTTTCGAGAGGAACCGTTTTAAAAAAAAATTATAATTTGAAGAATGAAATTAAACTATTCATGGAAATGAAGGGGATTCCTATTCAAGAATTTAATGATGAAGGATGGCTGTCAGACCTCGCGTTCTATGTTGATATTACAGGACACCTGAATGTTTTAAATGAAGCCTTACAAAAGCAAAATCAAAATGTGACACAATTATATGGATATATTAAAGCTTTTAAAAGTAAACTGATTCTGTGGCAATCCCACATAGAAAAAAATAATCTTTTCCATTTTCCAACATTATCTAATCGTGACAAATATAATCCTCAAATTTTTGTTCAAAAAATCAAAGAGCTTTATTCAGAATTTGAAGAACGCTTTCAAGATTTCGACAAGAAAAGTATTTATTTAATTCGCCCTTTTCCATCACTGAAATCGAAAATATTCTAGAAAAGTTTCAAATGGAACTTTTGGATCTCAAAGAGAGGGCAGATTTAAGAGAAACATTTAATTTGACACCTTTGCACGAGTTTTATAAAAAATCTGCCGGCTGAAGAATTTCCGAATTAAGTTGATAATGCGAAGTACATTTACTCCTTATTTGGCTTAACATATCGATGTGAACAGCTATTCTCCAAGATGAAGTATCTAAAATCGAAGTAGAGAACTTCCATAACTGATACGAATTTGGAAAACAATTGCGTTTAAGCACTAAACAAATCGAACCGGACATTGAATTGCTATCAAAATCTACACAGCACCAGAAGTCGCATTAATTAAAATTTGTTTTCATTTATATTTACTGTTTTGTGATTAATACGTACTTATTTTTTTCATTTCTTTGTAATTTGTTATAAGTGATAAGAGAAATAAATATAGTAGTACTTAATTAACTTTGTTTTATTATTGTTTTTATATTTTCAGAAAAAAAAACAAGTAACAAAAATGTGTCCATTAACTACTAAGGCCCGCGGACGAAACGTAAATCTTATTCTGGCCCCTGTTATACAAAAGGTTGCCCACCCCTGCTATAGCACTCTAGCTATTATAATAAGCGAGATATTCATGCTTAAAATCGAATTTCAATCACTCTGTAAGATCGAAGAATAAAACATAACATAAGTAAAGAATATTTACGATTTAAAATCGCTTTTTTCATAGATCCACTATTTACTTAATAAGTTAAACATATTGAATCCTTCAGCATCTTTTAGCACAATGCATTATATTAAATTCAAACCGTACGTTTATTTAATGCCTTCACTGTAAATGTATGCTGTTTTAGTAATGACCTAACAATACAAATATTTGTTTCATAATCTATACCGGCGAACAAGAAGCGAATTATATTTGTGATTGAGAATTTGCCGGCGGTTCATTGGTGTGGGCCTAACATATGTTATACAGATGTGAGGCGCTTGCAGTGGCCCGACCGTTTCGATTTCACGCTTGGCTGAGTCTGAAGGTAGTTCTGACTTGACGTGATTCATGCGGAACTCATTCTCAGGTCAAAGGTTCCAAGACTCGAATCTTCAAAGGTGTGTGCGATTGACTCGTGTTTTTTGTCCAGTTTGTTGCAAAAACAGGTGTTTGATACTTAAAAGTGGCAAATTTTTATTTAGAAAAAAAACAAAATTGACTCAGTGTTACTTTAGAAAAGAAATAGTCAGTAGTATTTTCGCATCTCTTACGAATGAGTATAAAAAAATTATGGCGCCATTGTCTTAAAAAGTACCGTTTATATTTTTGTTAACTAAATCATCCTTAAAGGGAAATAGGTTGTTTTTTTTAACCACATCTGAGTAGGCATATGTTATTTATATAATTCAAACATAAAATTTATTCTTTTAGTCCATGTGGTGTAATGAGGTATGTATCAATATATCTTAACAAACATTTGGTTTTTTTTTTGCAAGAGATCCTTAAAAAGAAAAATATGCAATGTTTAACTTAACTTATTTATATTATTATGAACTCTTTATTTCTATTATTATGGCCACCCTCTATGTACATATAGCATCGCTCATAACACCCACACAACTTCCAAGAAAGATATTTCTACCTTCTATTTTTATTCTATTAAAGTCAATGTAAAATGTCACTCTATACGGCACACGAGATTTATTTTAACCATGGAAATTAAACCGAATTCAAGTATACTTTTCCTTTTATTAAAAAGTCAAACCGACGGATGTGTATCTGCACCTTGCCTTATTTATCCCAGAATGGAACAAAACATGACCAGTCTCCGCTCCGTCGTCGTCCTAGCACCAAAACCGGAACAGCAATGAATTATGAGTCTGTGGTTTTGAAGTACCTACTAACGCCCAGGCGGAACAGAATTGCATCACGGGCCTTCTCACTAGGAGTCTCGACACCTGGAGCTCAAGAGATTTTGATGGTGTTACTTCACAACAGGAGCCTTAACGCCCAAAACCAAACAGTCAAATTTGTTAGTAAACTTTTGCTTGTAATTTTTTTGTACTCCTGCATAATATCTGTGTGTATGCAGTAAGAAAATGTAAATTTAAACTTTAATGTAAATTTTTATTATAAATCACAAGAATCTCTTTTCCCTATTAGGCCAATCGCCGATCTGAAGAGCGAGCGCCTACACCCGAACGATTTCTCTATTCTAATTTTGAATCCATCAAGAAAGTATGTTTTGTTAAGTCTCACATCGAATTTTAAATAGATTAGCGCTCAAAAAAGTACTAAATGGATTAATATCGACAGCGATACATGGATTAAGCGGTAAAAATATAACGTAAATAAAACATGTGAATTCGAGTAACATAAAACAGGGAAAAAGCAAATACATGTTTTTCATGCATTAAGTCTATATTCTAAAGCACAACAGCATTTAATTTTATTATTCATTTACCTCGTGGAATAAAATACCTTATAAGCTATAGTTATTTTACGTACATGTCATATCAAAGTACTTTTAAGTGTTATTACCTAAAACAACTTAAAATGACAATACAGAAATGTCGATTTCATAGTATCGATGAAGATTAGATATGAGCTTGATAAATAAATACAAATGAAAATAAAATTACTAAACACTCGCAATATGACAATAATAATAAAGAGAAAACAAATGCATAAATCGGTTTTATTTTTACTAGATAAAGCTTCACACTTTGTGTATCTACATATAAGCTTTGTTATTGAAAAATATAGTGAAGCAAATGCGCTTATTTTCGAATTGATTATAATTGGTTTCAAAAGCCAATAATCCCATAGGTTTATCAATAAATGCTTGTTCGGATAGTACATTTTACATTTCGGATCACTAATTCGACTTGCTTTTTTGGTAATTTTTGTTTTTCAAAAGATTTGTATCACTCCTGTTAATCGCAGTACACTGTGCATAACTGCAACAAAACAATATATCGTTGTTTTATGTTTAACTACTATAGTCATTTAATTAAAAAGTCGCAAAATCAGGATCTGATAATAAATTTTTACAATAATTTGAAATTTTTGAAACAGACTCTCAATAAAATACAAGTTATTGGTATCGATGAATTCGTTAGAAGATGCTCCATTAAAATAACCGCTTGTACCACCATAGTTCCATTTTAAAAAAATTGACTTTTTGTCAAAAAGCCGATTCCCCAACCTTCAAAGCCGATTAAAGTAACCTAAATGTCACTGACATAATAAAATTCAATTTATGCAGGTTTATGCACCCTTAATAAAACATTAAATTTTGTTTTAAAAATTTTTTGAGGTTATAAAAATTAACCAAAATAGTGCAGTTTTATCCAAAATCGCTTCCTTTTTCCAAAAATGTAAAAATATACAGGGTATTTCATTTAATATAACAAAGAACTAAGATAATAGAAATTGTGGGAGTATTATAGCCAGCTCTCCAATAGTAGTGCAAATTTCAAAACTTTTTAAAATCAAATAACTTTTTGATCAATTTTAAATAATTTCGGTGATTTATTTTAAATGCAGTACAAATAAGTTTAGTTAAAAAACAATTAACACATCTCATTATCCACAAATATTTTTTGTTTTTTTGTCGAAAAACCGGATCAGTTCTGAACTCCCGCCTCTTCGCCATTAATAAAATTACTGATGAAGAGACTAAAACCAAAAAAATAGTCTAATTATTCTACTAGTAAATTTCGTCAACGATTACAATATTAGGTAGGAGCAAAAGTATTTTCGTTAATCACTTGATATTTTTTTTTAATAATGCAACAAACTAAATTAGATCAAAATATAGTCCATTATATTGGGTAGTCTCTTTCCATTTTTTCGCCAGGTTTTCAATTTCCCTAAGGCACCCTTCTTGGGAGTCGAAGAACTCGCGACTCTACTTCCTGAACATTAGTAAAGTTTCGCCCAGTCAGGAAATGAGCCATTAACCGGAACAACATGTGGTAATCCGTTGGTGGTAGGTCGGAACTGTATGCAGGGTGTGGTAGCACTTCTATCCCATCAAGGTCCTCCAGTTTCCGGGTCATTTGGGCCGGATGCGGTCTAGCGTTGTCTTGCTGTAACAGCACTCTCCGTCGCGTCGGTTGATCAAAGCAGGGCATTTTTGTTCTAAGGATGCTTACACGCGATCAAGCTGCTCGCTGTAGAGTTCTGCGGTGATCGCTCGACCATCAGGAACCAACTCAAAGTAAACCACGCCTTTGTAATTCCACCAGACGCAAAGCATAGCCTTAGTTTCAAATCTTTTGCGCTTCACCACAGGCTCTCCACGTTGGCTCCTACTTAACCAGTGGTTTGAGCTTCTGGGATTAAAAAGGTAGATCCACTTTTCGTCGCAGGTCACAATCAGGCGAAATAACCGATAATCTTGGGGGTTGCTGAGTAGTTCTCTACATGCACTGACCCTACGTACTGCTTGTTCCAGTGACAAATCATGGTGTTTTTCTCTACACTACAGCGTTTTTTGGATTTACCTAGCTTAAGTAGGTGGCGACATATTGTCCATCGCGAAGGCCCAACTTCGTGCGATACATTTTTTGTAGTTATTGCTGGGGAGTGGCGATCTCTCGACGGCTTGAAATAGGGCCTCCTATGATGGAGGGCCGCTTAGAACGAGATTGCTTTTAAAAGCCGTTTTTGAATTATATATACCAATTTTGTGCAGTAAGATTAGAGATTGTATCCTGACCTTCCACTTCACGTATAGTTCGTGCGGCATCAGCGCACTCCGCCCCAATTTCCAGTAGTGACGTAAAATTGCAAGAATTTTAACGTTTGTTTCGGATATTTAAAGGACTTTAAATCACAAGCAATTAAACTGACTTTCTCAAAAATGAAACTAGGAGATTCGCTTTTTAATTTGACATGTAACTTGTCAAACGTTTACCAGTTGTTTAGCGTCCAAGATGATTAAAAAAAAAATTAAGATTGTTTTGCTCCTACCTAATAAAAGAAATTTTTACTTAACCTGTTTTTATTATATTTTAGTGGCCTTTGTTTAAATATTATCTGACGATGGATTAATTTATAGATTTCCAACAATAGTGTCTCGTTTATCACCCTTTAACAATGAAAACACATCATCAATATAGATATAGACCGATCATTGCCAGTATTTACCTAATTCTGCGTTTACTGAATTAATATAGCCAACAGTTATCTCAATCGCTGTCAAATGTTTAAGTCACCATAGAACGTACCAAGATAACAGCGGTTTAATTTATGCATAATATCGACTGACAAGCTCAACGTTATTAAGCCTTTAACTGTGAAGGCCGCGTTGATGACAGACACGCCCAAATTTAAGTTATATTGGATCATAACAGGTGTACGCAGAAATGAGTCATTTGTTGTTAAAAAACTGTTTTGTATAATCAATGTCCAATAACACCTGTTTATAAAACACGATGTATATTTATTTATGACAGAAGAAGATCGACATGGGAGTATTTCAATATAACAGAAAGTCATTTATCATAGTCCAGCACGTAAACAGCCACAACAATGAAATATCGCAGTTGTCTTATTACGTACCATAAAAGTAAACATTTCTAATTTATTTCGCACCGAGTTAATATACATAAAAGTTTGTAAGTGGAGTGAGGACTAAAATTATGAACAACTTTGCTATTACTGTAATTTTTCTAGCCTGGAAGCATCAGCGTTATACACCGACAAATATTTTCATGAAAAATAACTTTGCACAATATGAATTCCTTACCAAAAAGGAAAGGTTTTTAAGATATTCTTATCATGTTATCAACACAGTACTAGGAGTAAATTTAACTAAAAAATAGGTAGAGTTAAATATAGTTTTTGGTAACTGGTTTGTTCAAAAATATTTTATAATACACAAAAGCTACACAAGAATATCAATTAACATGTTCATTTTGGTAAAAACAAGTTTTGGATTATTACAATCATTTAAACTTTTCTATTACAATTCCAATTTTTGCCGGTAAATTTCTAAAAACACGTTTTAAGTCATATACAGGGTGATTGAAATTCGAGTTTAAGCTAGGGATCTCGCTTATTATAATAGCTAGAGTTTAAGTTTACATTCGGCAAAGTTGCTAAATTTAGTACTCAATAGTAATATTCCAAAGAGAAATTGAAAATATCTCAAACGGTATCCGAGAAAATTAGGAAAAACAAAAAAATACGATTTTTAAAAATCGTCTATAACTCCTTGGGAGTTTGAAATATTTAAAATGTGTTAAAACATTGCCGAATCAACTTCTTAAGCCGATTCGGATGGTGGTCACAAAATTTTCCAAGATCGATTCGTTTTTGTTTTATGATCAAATCTGGACTAGCCATGACAAATAAAAAACAAAAATATTGTGTAAATAATCTCTCAAAACTATAACTTTCCTCATTTATCGAACTCGAACAGTAATGATACCAAAATAACCAACTTCAGTTTTTCTTATAGGCGCAATTTTTGCTATTTACATAATCAAATAGTATTCTGCCATATTTTTAGCAAAAGCCCCCACCTATAAGCACAGGGTGGTCCGAATTACATGGGTATCGCGCTTAATATTCAAGATAGAGAAACGGTTAAATTAGAAAAAATGTGCAGTCTTTTAAAACAAACTCAGAACCGTTTTCAAAAGAATTCTTTCATTTATGATTTTAGAGTTAATAAAAAAAATGTTTTTTTTTTAAATATTGATAATGTGCCATATCTCCCTTATTGTAGTAAATATCGAAAAAAACGTATGTAGATTATTTTTAGATATTTTAACGCACCATACAATGATTCCAATAAAAAAGTGTTTACGCTCGCCATTAAAAAGTTATGACTTTTTTAAATGGAATCTATAGTTGGCTATAACCTATTTAAAATCCTTATTTTTTTCCATTCTAAATATACAAGGGTTGATGTAGTTATTTTCAATAATACGTAAGGTACGAAGGTTTTTTATTTTTTTTTAGCAGGTTTAAACCCTTTTAAAACTCATGTGGTACACGTTAAGAAGGTTTTTCAATTTGTTGTTGAGGTAGACAAGATAGATATTTGAACATAAGATAACAACAATATAGTCAGGATTAGCAGCGTACGCAGAAAAATATTTCAGGGGGGATATTGTTTTAATTTGCAAAAATAATATTGACTAATTTTAAACGCAGCATGGTCATGGTAAAATTAGAAAATAATCTAGGGGGCTAGACACAAAAAGTCAGTTGCAAAAAAGCGTTGTGGGGGCTCCAGGGACCGGCAGCCCTATAGGGTAACAGCGCCATAGGCTTTTTTAAATTTTTAAGGTCAAACGTACCCAGCATTTATATTTATTCCAGGTGTTAACCACCAGCCGTGAACATAGGGATTAACATTGGTTTTAACTTTTTTTCGGATTCCTGCTCCCCAATTGAATTTATATTAAAATTAATGGTAACAATAGATAGATAAAATTATTACGCATCATTTGAGACCATTAATAAGCTGAAATGTCTAATATTTAGTTTATAATTAATATTTTAAAATTGGATTAATTTTACAAATATAAGTCAATCTGACATTTATTTGTCTTCATTCATTTTTGTTATCTGTCAATTTTTAAATCAGCGAGTTATTTCTTTTTTCACCATTAAAACTCTTCCTCTATTATAGTTTTTTTTTTTCATTTTAATCAAAATCGTTAAAGAAATAACTCGCTGATTTAAAAATTGACAGATAATAACAAAAATTAATGTAGACAAATGTCAGATTGACAGTCATGGCTACTTATATTTGTAAAATTAATCCAATTTTAAAATATTAATCATAAACTAAATATTAAACATTTAAGCTTATTAATGGTCTCAAATGATGCGTAATTAATTTATCTTTCTATTGTTACCATTAATTTTAATATAAATTCAATTGGGGAGCAGGAATCCGAAAAAAAGTTAAAACCAATGTTAATTCAATATGTTCACGGCTGGTGGTTAACACCCGGTATGTATGGAAAAGCAGTATGTCGCGCAATTAAGAAATGCGGTATTATAATTTCAGTCCTTTTCAAATTTTTGGGGGATAATTTATCACCCTAATCCTTCTCATGCATACGCCACTGTAGTCAACTAAAGCTTTTATTAAAAAAATGGCATGTTTGTGTCATAACCCTTTAACGGCGAGCGCTTTTTTTTTAGTAAAATCGAAGTTTACATAAAAATATCTAATACTCCTAATAACATTCAAAAATAATTTCGATATTTACAACAATAACGAAGATATGACACATTATAAATATTTAAAAAAAACACTTTTTTTATTAACTTAAAAACCATAAACGATAAAATGTTTTTGAAAACGGTTTTGAATTTGTCTCAAAAAACTGTATGTTTCGTAGTTTAACCGTTTCTCTATCTTGACTATTAAGCGAGATGCCCATGTAATCCCAACGAATTTTGACCACCACTGTATGTAAATCTTTACGATAAACATACTATGCTGTCATTTACGTTTTCTCAATCAATTTTATTTTTTTAGGAAGGTCTCGTTCAGTTAAGCAACTTTGTCTTCTAAAGTCCTGATTTTTATATAAAATAGTAAATGCAATATGACTATTATTATCCTCTTTTTAAACAAAACAAAATGTTTTCCGTCTACGCGCACTAAATTTCTTTTCCACATTACATTTAACGAATTAATACACAAAGAGCAACACAGAAAAATCGTTTTGCATTAAACTACAACTAACGTATTCAGTTTATTATGCCTGGCAGCATTTGCTCATACAGTCTGATGCACTTTGTGGAACGTGCAAATTAATTTTTTATTTGAGTAAGCTTAATTCAATATTTAAATGCAGATATCTGGCTAGACCATTATGCGTCGACTAAAATGCGTCTCCAGCAATCGGGGCATGATATGGGTAATCTTCTTTTCATTTTAAAATGCAAACAACAACGTTGGTGGATATTACTTTATGCATACCATTGATTTTCGCCAGCTAACAATACATACATTCTAAATAGATTTATAGTTTTATCTATTCTCATTTATATAAAATATACTAATAACCATTTAAAGCTCTTGTGAATTACTGAAGTACTAAAACTGCAGACAGAATCTTATAAATCTTCCCAAAGATTCAAACACGCCATTGAATACAAATTTACAGTTCTGTGTAATGTAATCGATCAAATATGCTAATGGCGTTGTCGGATATGAACGTTTCAAATGTTCAAAGATTTTTATAATTGCATATGACGTTTTTTTTTTGTTTTTCAAGGCAACAAGTAACACCGATAGCTATGCAAAACTGGGTATTTATTAGTTGAAAAAAAGTGGCGTATAGTTGTCTGTCCATATGGAGAAACGAATTAATATCAGTTGAAGTGGAACACAACCCACTATAACATTTCATATTCTTCTTAATGAAAACTCGTTGAGGAATAAAGCAAATGGACACATTCATTAGATTTATGTATAAAATAATGATATATTGGAGAGAAAAATTTGGACAACATAAGTACTAGGAATTCTGAGTCTCGACAATTTTTTAAGTCCCGGGACTCGAGACTTTTTTTTATCAAAGTCCCGGGAATTCCCGGGACTTCGAGACTTTTGCGAATTTTATTTACATACTATAAAGTAGTGGTTTAACCCGTCAAAAATGAAGGTAGATTTTAAATTAAACCAAATTCACGGATTTTATTTATAAAGCATTTATTTTATGAATAAAGTGTAGTAGAAGTAATATTATTCTTAATTAAGTCTTCATTCTACAGTAAATAAAATATAATTTTCCAAGTAAATGCCTATTTTAAATAAAATAAAAAAAAGATATGTTTTAACTAATAAACTTAACAATTATCTTTAAGCTTTATAGCAGACAAGAAATAATCAGAAATAATTAAATATGGCAAGCAAAAAATTTAAATAAAGTAAACTAAATACTGATTGTTAATATAAACTATAAACATAAAAAATTATGAAACAAAATATTTTTGCTAAACTCATGGCAGTAAAATTTGTTTAAAAATTAGGAGTATAAAAAAAATAATTTCAGTGTTCTGTAACATGTAGTCTCGTCTCGAGTCTCGAACTAAATGTCCCGGGACTCGAGACTTGGAAAGTCCCGGGAATTCCCGGGACTTACGTCTCGGGAAATTCCCGGGACAGAATCCCTAATAAGTACATATTTTCTTCAGCTGATATAAAAAAACATGTGATAAAGTGAGACACATATAAATAAAAGGACCACAAGACTAAATTATCAAGATTTTGTTCATGGATGTTTCAGCTCTTAAGGTAGTTAAGTGCTATTTAAAAAATCAACTATCTTATTTATAAAATGAATCGTTTGTTGAAAAATTATATACCAGATTTGTGGTGTCTTAGTCTTTTAACTATTTATTTACTTGCTAATTCAACAAATACAAAAAAATCTCATGTTGATGAAAAGAGGGTTTAAAACTAGTGCAGATCGTCTTCAAAAAGCGATCCTACTTAGTTTATAGAAGAGTTGTTTAATAAAACTAAAATACTCATAAGTGTACATTTTGTTTATGTGTAGAAATGGAGAATAACTAACATTTAGTTTACATTAAAAGATTTTTTTCTTTGTGATTATTTTACTGAAATAACAAATTAAAGCAATGCTCTTCAAAGTTTTTAATATTTATTCAATTAACGCTCAATTTTCATTCAAAACTTTAAAATAATAAAAATGACTGCATTTTTTAAACAAAACTTTATGCAGTTAAAGCTATTATATTTTTATGTAAACATTCAGACATTTTTGCTTTGTTTTTATCATTTCTCATTGCAACATTAACAACAGTCCTTACTCATGCTTCTTCAAACGTTTTTAATTCGAGGAAAACCATTGGAATCTCCTTTAATATTGAAGATAATAATAGGCTTTAATTTTACGAAATTAGTTAGTTTAATGCTAATTAATAACAATAAAACAGATAACTGATGCAACTGTTTTTTTTTTTATTTAATAAAGTAATTTTTCCATATATGACAATACTAAAATTTGATAGTGGTTTACTCATCATCATTTTTTATGCTCCTTTTAATGCATTCATACATTCTTTGAAAAGTAGATTTTTTTGCCTAACCGTTCTCATTGCAAAATTATCTTCATTGATGTGAAAAATAGCAACAATTGAAAAACGTACAAACCGTAAAATCGAATATGGCGCTCATAATCATTGGAAAATTAATTTTATATAGATACCAAATCCACTAAGGCATATATTTTTTTAAATTACCCCAAAGTTTTCGTTCATCATTTTGGAGGCATTATCAAAAGAAATACTAATTGTTTGGACCTTTCCACTTTTAAATATTTTTTAAATAACTTACTACATCTTTCATCTCAAAGTAAACCTTTGTACATTGGGTTTTATTAAAATTAGTTTAGATGGTTTGGACAACGCTAGAGAGCAGGATTTACATACTTTTCTGGTTATTCCTGAAATTACACTGACCCTAGTAAGGCATAATATTTGCACATCCTGTAGGTCGACAGCCCATATTTGATCCGTTACAGGTTAATTATAACTAGACCACAGCTAATTTACAAACGCTGGATCTATATACTACTCACATCCAAAATAAATCGAATTAACAAAGGAAGGGTTTCATCGTTATAGATGACAGAGGTATGCCGGTCGTTTGGTTTGCAACAAGTTTGATAGAATTACACTACATAATTTTAAACAAATTATGGTAACTTTAATTCCTTTTTCTTTGTTTTTAGTACCCTCTTATTTAACTTTTCCTAAAAAGACAATAGTATTTAAAAAAAAACCAAAAGTAAGGCTCAATTTTGACATAAAATAATAAGGTACAATATTTAACATTACATATATTAAAAGCACCGTTTCATATATATTCTGTGCAAACAAAAATGGTTTACATCAAATTTTAAGGCACGCATATTTAACTGATATATTTATTGTGTACAGGGTGGGCAAATTTCGATGTTTTAATAGGGAATCTCAATTACTATAAGAGGTATCAAAAAACGGACCGCGCATCCTAGATCTCTTTTTTCGAGAAAAAATTAATGATGAAAACTAAAATTGGTTATCGTCTTTTGTTTTCGAGTTATCGCCGATAACTCGATTTTTCGACTTTTCGTTTTATGACTATATCTCGCTTGTTTATGCAAAGAAACAAAAATAATTTTAACGTTCTACAGGCACTTTTTTGATAAGAATGCAGTGGCGTAAACAATTTTTAATTTTTTTTTCGAAATTCGAGTTGTGACAAAGTTGTATTTTTTTCATGCTATGACTTATTTAAATTCCTTATATTTTTGTCATTCCAAATATATAACGGTTGATGTATTTATTTTCAATAATACGATGTTTTTTTTAGATTTTTTTAAAATTATAGTAGGCTGTGAAAACAAAAACAAAACAAGGTTTAAAACCTTTTTAAACTCATTTGATACAAGTTACGAAGGTTTTGTAATTTGTTGTTCTGATAAACATTACAAATATTTGAACATAAGATAAACTACAATAAACTACTTTACTGCAGATTCCGACTTTATCGTTGTTTCCTTATTTTTATATATTTATACAAAGATATTGGGTCTCTAACAATTTCACTGCTAAAAAATTATTAAAATTTGCATGTTTATTTTGTCAATATGGCTAACTTCATATCAGAAGTTAAATGAATTAAATATTAAAAATATACATGATGGAGTCAAACAAAAATGCAAAAAATGGGATAGAAAATGAAAATTAGAGGCGAAAAATTAACTTAATATAAGTAAATAGAGGATCAGTTGGGGAGAGGTGCAACAGTTAGCCAACAAGAAAGATGGAGAAAAATAATCAACAATTAAGAAAATATACTTCGACACTCAACGGTTAAAGAGAACCTCGTTGAATAGAAGAAAAAATACCAAATCAATACAAGGTCACTTTTTCTTCTTAAAATATTTGCAAAATAATACGCTGAAAATTTTTGGCAACTCCAACGAACCAATGATCAATAATGGTTACCACAACAAATTTTACTGACCATTCGATGACAAACCAAACATTAATGGTATATTTTTGTGAAACTAATTTTTGCAATGCATATATGGCTTAAGACATTGTTAATAAATCATCTTTTTAATTATTAATTTGTAACGAACCAAAAAGTGTTTCCTTTTCCCAGAAGGTTAGAATTACATAATTAGGATTATTAACGTCAACCAATTTGAATAAACCCATTTTTTCAAACCTCAACATGTTATACATTTGAAGCATTTTATAAATAAAAGTTTTCTACGAAAGGCTTGACGATAACAACGGTGTGGCGCCACATTATTAGCGTACTTCTAGGTATCTCCTAATGATTTAGCTGCCAAATTAATGAATGTACTCCGGGAGTATCACGAAACCCAATGAATTATAAATTAACGAAACGCAGTGGGGATTTATAATGACCATTTGCTCATTCCTTGTAATAGTTGTCTGGTATTTTAATTCTCCCTCGGAATTAATATTCTATTGTTAGAAAAACAATGGCGCCTAACACTAATAACAACCCAAATGATAGTTCATCTTCAATAAAATTCTCTTGTTTCCTCCTACGCGTAGGATTCCACAAGTTTCGTAACATCTTATAAGAAATTTTATAACAATAACGTCTTTATATTTCATACATGTAGCGAGGAATTACATTCATTTTTACTACCCACATGCTCGCAATAATGAATCTGTAGGTACAATTAATGAAAGAAAAATAACGAACAAGAATATAACGTGTACGTGGATGATTTATGAACTTACACCGCGCTTTTGCACCTTAAATTTTAATGAATTTTTATAATAATGATTGATAAGCGAAGAAAAAAGGGTTGAATTATTTATTACGTCGTCCCGGCGCCATTTGTTGTTCCTGGTAAAGGCTCTCATGTTTAAATCATTTTCCGATACTGTATTTTATCGCTCTTCTTTGATAACGCAAACTGTAATGATATTTCAAATGTCACCAAATGGAAATATGATTAAACACAGAATTTAAAAAACAACTCCTACAATCACTTCAACCAAATGCATCGACTTTTTCAGAACGGTTTGAGTGCTTGCTTGAAATGATAATTGAAAAAAGTAATGTCTTTCATAAATCGCAAAGAAAAAGTTCTACCGAGTTTCGATATTAATTACGGTTAAGTTATGAGAAATGAAAATGAATCTACAGTTCAAAAATAGTGTTTATGTCCAAGTAAAATGGAACAGTAAAAAACTCATAAAATTAAAACGATTTACGTAAACCATCAACATATCTATTGTACAATATGTATATTTGTTCGTTTAACTGTAAACTCCATATTATTTTATTCTTTAGGCTTTCGCGGTCGTTGTTCATGATACAATTTTCGTTCCCAACTGTCGTTTTAAAAAAGACCACGATATAATGGTCGAAAAATCAACTTTTAATTATAGAAGGCACAGTCCTAAACCCGGAACGAAGATTGTATTTCCATGTCACTATGTGACGTTATATGTCAGTGATTTTCAACCTGTGTGGAGCGTCCCCTAGGAAGGGCGTAAAATATACAGGTTGGTCCACTTTTTTGTAGCAGCATTTTAACAGTGGATACAAAAACTTCTTTTAAAGCGCATATTCCATATCAACATGGGTCCAAAAACGCTTCGTTTTAAAGCTACAGGGTGTTGAAATTTTCGAAAAAATATCGATAATTTTTAAACGTTTTCCAACCAGTAGATTTATTTAAACCAAATTTGGTATTAAGCACCACCTTACAGGTTACCACAATCGGTGAGAATGTCAAGTCCCACAAGCATCCGGTGGCGGAGATGTGGGGGTTCAGTTACAATAAATTTTATAAAATACTAGTAGATACGGCCCCGTTCAAAATCAAACACGAACTTGTTGTTGAGTAGAACATTTTATTTTAAACAAAAAGTGTCTCTTGACTTTTCTTGGTATCTACCATCGTTTGGCGAGAAATTTGATTGATTTTACTATTCTCGCAAAAAATATTATCACAAGTTCGATCGAAAAATATTGCGTAAAGGAGAAAATTGCAAATTGTAGAGTAAATGCTCATTAATCGTTAATTTAACGGAACTTTTTTCCTCATTAGCATGTTCTGTTATTAAAAATTGCAAAAATCGATAATTACTTCTCTATTTCGAATATTAGGGATATTTTTAGATCGCACATATGATCAAATTTTTCGCGAGAATAGTAAAATAAATCAAATTTCTCGCCAAACAGTGCAGTGGTAGATACGAAGAAAAGTCAGGAGACACTTTTTGTTTACAATAAAATGTTTTACTCCAAAACAAGTTCAAGTTTGATTTTGAACAGGGCCGTACTAGTTTTTTATAAAATTTATTGAAACTGAACGCTCACAACTCCGCCACTGTTGCTTGTGGCTTGTGTGGTGCTGTATACCAAATTTGGTTGAAATATACGAGGGGGGACCCAAAAATAACCGGAATTATTTTCTGAAGGGCGAGCCCCTTTTAGCTTCTCGTGCTAGGAGAATATTCTAGAAACATTCCTGCATCAGCGTGCCTACTGGCGTTGCTGTGTGTTGCTGCGTTCGGCTTCAGTGAATTCTTGTAAATCAGCCATCACAAAATAGACAGATTCGTTGAAAGAGTCTTCGAAAAACATTCACTGAAGCCGAACGCAGCAACACACAGCAACGCCAGTAGGCATGCTGATGCAGAAGGGTTTCTAGAATATTCTACTAGCACGAGAAGCTCGAACTAAAAGGGGCTCGCCCTTCAGAAAATAATTCCGGTTATTTTTGGGTCCCCCCTCGTATCTACTGGTTGGAAAACGGTTAAATATTATCTTTTTTCGAAAATTTTAACGTAAAGTTAAAATTAATTTAAGGTTATGTAGTAAATGACCACAAACAACTTTTATTCGAGAATTTTATTCGTATGTTTTGTACACACTGTATATAAAAATAAAAACTAATCGATTCCGTTTTGAAAATATGTATCTACTTATTATTTAAAAACCCTAAAAATATGAGATTTAACTATAAAATTAATGCAATACTGTAACCTTAAGATCAGATATAATCCACTACAATTTAATTTTTATTTAAGTAGGTGTCATCGGAGCAAAAATGCAGGTGTAATAATTTTTACAATTTAAATAAACAAACATAATGATAAACCTTTTAGTTATTTCGTTGTAAAAATAAATGTATACAAGTTTGGTTAATCACTTGTTAAATTTCTACGCAATTCTAAATAAAATTTTTACCACTTTTAACAGTCCTGTCTTTAAATGAACCATAGGTTATTCAATAAATAAGAGATTAATCTACTAATGAAGAAAGTGGAGTCTTGAAACTGGTACAATATGTTTTTAATACGCGGTTATCGTAAAATAATATGAGTGGTTTTTAATTAAAGTTACCAACATTATGATCGTTTAGAATGTTTAGAAGTTATTAACTTAAAAATTAAGTGATTTCTTAAGTATTTACACATTCTTGCGGCTTACTTCTGCTACAAAACTAATCATAAAACATCACAAATAAGCCCTAGAAAATACACGGTATGATACAAAACGTGTGATTTTAGGGCACCGAATGTTGATTTTCACTATTTTAACCCTTTCTAAACCTTAATTATAACACATTGACACGACTGGTTTCAGCAACGTCCACAAAAGACATTTAACTAAACATTGGAACACTCAATGTTGTAATAGCAACAGAACTTCTAGGTAAAACCTTACTCGTTTTTGATTATCTTGTACGTCCAAAATATTGTCCAATATTCAAGGCTTGATTTAAAAAAAAACATTAACTCACCAAATGGTTTAGTCTTCCAATGTTTAACTGTCCTATTCTGCTTGACCAAAAAGAAATACATCAAAATAAAGTCTAAGTGAAAAGGTAAAAATAAAGTTTATTAGTCAAGGCTTACTTCAATTTTTTTAAATCTTTTTTATTTACAAATGTACAAGAAATTTTTTAAATAACGTTTTAAATTTTGATCCTTTTGATATATGAGTCGTTTATTTTGAAAATGGCTTAAGTCACTTTTTGCGAAAAATGTGTTAAAGCTATTCACGATTACAAAATGTACCTATGGTGTTTTATTTTCAGTAAATTTACTTGCAATTTTTTTTTAAATCATTACTATTTTCATCAATAAAGATTTTATTGTAAAATAGAACTGGTACCCCATTTATTTTGATAATTGCATAAGGATTAATTTGCTTTCCTATATACCCCCAATTTTCCCCATTTATTTAAAAAATTTAGAACAGTGAAATGTGCGAAAACTTTATCACTGCTATTAATGACAATGGTTCAATACATGAATAATAATATATATGAAATACGTTATATAAATTACTTATAATTCACAATGTACTGATAAATTTACTTATTGCTTATGTGTTTTATAAATATTAATGATAATAAAAAATACTTGAACAAACTTCTAATGAAATACATTATATTTTATAAGTTACTCAATAAGTTTCTTAAATTACTGTTTTATCAATTCAGTAAAACACACCGTACAAAATCAACACAAGTCCGGGCTTTTTACAAACTAATAATTTTGAAAGAGGCTTGTCACTTTACTGCAATAAAATTGGCGATTCGTTAACGTCTGTGCGAAATTATGTACTTATACCAAGAAAAATAGTAATCGAGATAACAAATATAAGTGAATTTTCTCTATAGTAGCGTAAATATTTTTATGCATATTGAAATATAAAACATTTCCAAAATATTATAAAAGTGACTTATGCTTCTTTCAAAATAAACAGCTTATATGGCATTTTGAAAATATGGTGCAAACAGAACGCTGATGACTTATCATTTGATTTGAGATTGAGTAATTTGGTGTACCTAAGCAATTTGTTGACATTGTTTTACTGAGCACTTATTTTTTATTTTTGTTGATTTGGGTTTGGAAATAATAAATTTGACACATTTCTGCATTTTCGAGTTCCGAATCACTCTGTACAATTAACGACGAAATCGAACATAAACATTAGATTCCAACGAGCTGTTGATTTAAGAACATCTATTATAGAGGAACTTAGGTCATGCAATGTTAACAGAGTGTATTACATATCACACAGAAACTGTCGCAATTATAGTGGCAAAGCCGGCCAAAGGACGCCTTGAGGCGACTTTTTAGTCATCCGATCTCTGGACCAGCGATGGCCAAACATGATCTCGCGACATCCACACGCTAGACCGCTGGACTTAGAAGCGTTCCACGCGGCGGACAGAACAGGCACTCCGCAGGTGCATTAAAATATTAGCATCAGTGGCGTGTGACCCAATTAAATCTCGAGTTTTACGATCAAGTGATAGCGGCAATAAATTTGCAATTCATTTTATTACTAATTATAAAGTGCGTTCGTATTATTTTGCACAGTGAAAAACAAAACGTTCGCGTAAAAAAGCTTTAGACTTAACGCGGAAGTACTTAAATCGGTTGTAAAATCGCGCCCCTTAAAAAATAAACAAAAAAACCGAAGCCCGTCCAGACGTAATGCTTAAAATTTCGAGTAACAGATATTTTAATTTATTTTGACAGTTTGATAGGCTGTAGTATGATATTAATCCGAGGCCAGACGTGTGTAGTGAAACTAATATAACATCTAGTAGACTATAAAATCTCATTAACGAGCGCGACGCATAGTTTTAATGAATCACAGTGACATATAAAATTACTTCATGCAGACTTGAGTGTAGTAAAACGTAGTGACACGTGTTTAAAATGGTCCCCATAAAAGGAATCCGCGATGGGCCGTGTCGAAGAAGCAGCAATTGGGTGGTTGTAGGTGTTTTAACGCTTGTAGCAATAACAGGAACTGTTGAAACGATCAGACAAAGAGGTAAGAAAAAAACAAGTTCGTACTATCACATCTGGAAGATACATCGTGAATTATATATTTCTGTTATTTATTACTTACGCGTAAGTTGTATTGCGAGAATTATTTATTGCCCATTTCTGGAAGCAAACAAAATCAAGTGTGTTTACAAACAATTCCGTGTAGAAAAACAAAAGTTTGTTAGCTTGGCTTTTGTTTGATAAAGAATAAACAAAACAATGTGGTCAAACAAATCAAAAACAAATGCCCCTGCGTGTTAAATCAATGTCAGTCAATATTTCATATTTAAAGAACGATTTTAAATAGGCACCGCACTAGTTTAAAAATACAATTTTATATTTAATATGTACATCTTATATGCCAGAGAAATAAATATAAGGTAGAGCTGATTTTTTTTTTTTTAATTAAGAATTTTTTTTTTTAAATTATAGCCCAAAGGATTAGAACTTCTTTAGATTATCTTTTTTAGCCAGTTACTGTCTACATTTTTTTCTTTTTCGTGCAACTACTTCTATAAGATAAAAATAAACTTAGGAGTTTTCCTGCTTTAGTATGACACAAACTTTTTTTTAGAATTTCAAGTTTTAAAACAATACCGTAATGGTCAGACACATAACTTGTTTTTGCTTCCGGTTAAACAACAGTTGGTCTAACCTTTGATTTTCTAGTGGAGTTCTCTGTAATTTACCGCATTTTAATAGCACACGATAAAAACAATAAACTCCATACATTAATTTTTTCGTTCACTTAAAAATTGTTTTAACTTCGGCTATAAATTATGGCCCTTCGGTAGAAAACATGGCACATAAATTCCTAGACCATAATAAGAAATTATGCGCATTTGATACAAATGCAAAAATAAGGTCATTTAAATATTTGGCTAATCAGATGGCTATAAAATTTAATTGTTGTTCTGCTTACAAAGTAAGCCTTGAACGCATACCATATTCGATCTTAATATTAACTTTAAAAAAAACTTGAAGTTGAATACAATTAGGTATAGACGAAATTATTCGTGCTATCTCATATGATTATATATCTAGACAATAACTTAATTGAATCAAATTAATTTTTCTGTTTAAAATACGTTTTTAATTACATAAAAAAAATTAATTACTCATAGAACTTTTCGGAAAATTACTACGAAGGCTTGAAAAGACCACCTAAAATAATTTAAAAATGGTAAATATCTACCAACTTTTTTCAATTTCAACTTTTTTTTTAAATTTCAATTTTTAAAAAGATGGATTTTCCCTTTTTTTCAAACTTAGTTAATTTTAAACTACATATAAATATTAATCCATAACTAGGATAACGCCATTTAGCACATATGCTTTAAACAAACTGAACAAAATTTAATACATTTATAAAGAAAACGCAGATTCATAGCCTACTTGAATATATTACGTTGCCCTAATAATTAACAATACAATCGCAATATGTCGGAAAATATAAATTTTTAAGTGTAAAACAGGCTAAATGTTTTTGAAGGACAATTAAATTTTCTATAAGACTGTAAAAAATATATAGGATGTTGTTTTTAAGAAAAATTATTACCGAAGTTTCACAAGTTTTACTAAGCGTATTATAATAAAATTTTAAAATGTAGCTAGTGCAAAGCGTTAATTAATTTATTGCCACTTTAAATTTCAAACTAATTAAGGGTAGTTCACACAGTGACATTTAATGTCGCAACATCAAATGTCGTCGTCTAACCAGCCTGATGTCGCGATGCCACGATGTCACGACGTTAGTGCCGCGATGTCGCGACATTGATATTGACAGTGCGGCATTTGACGTAAGTCTACCATACCTTTTATATTTTGACATAACAGACAAATAATATACATTTGTTTCTCATTGATTTCCAATTTATCATGTCCTCAATAGATGTTCCAAAGATTTTAGAGCATTATCAACAATATCTTTGTTTATAGGACAAATCTATTGCCGAATATAGCGGCATCAAAATAATTAGTTACTCTACAACACCCATTGTTGCAGTTACAAGAGCGGCCATTTTCATTTTAATGTCGCGACGCTCAAATATATCATATTACGTGTGAACACCCAGTGCCGCGATACTGAATGTCAAGCGATGTCGCGACATCAAATGTCACCGTGTGAACTACCAATTACTACTGCCCCTGTAAAGCTTTTAAATGTTTTAAATTTTTGAATGTGCTATTATCGCTTAAAATTTTCATAAAAATGTAATTTTCTCAAAAACGGTCAACATTAGAACCATATAACTTCATACATTTTTTTAATTAAACTTAAAGAGAAATCGAATTTTAAAGTTTGAGTTGTTTTTCGGTTGAATCGTAGTCGCGATACAATCTCAATACTAGCTACGAATCTGGAACGTACGATAATGATCAGATACCAAATTTCATTGTAATATCTTTAGTTGTGTTTAAAATATTTATCTGTTTCCATAACCCTGGACAACACTGTATAATTTTTGCATTGATTGATTTTCTAACAATTACAAAAATTTTCCAAAAAGAATTCTAAATGTTTTAAGCAATCTTAACTATGTATATGGATTATGGCTTTAGACTTGACCTTATGTTCTTGGATATAATTGAACTTGTTTTTCTTCTCCGATAAGGGCGTCAAAATTTGTTAACTCAGGGTACCTAAATATGTTAATGCGGCCCTATACGTCTGTTCAAAACATGAAATATGCTATACATCTCAGTAAGGTGACCCCAAAGGAAAAAGTCTAACGGACTTAAATTCTTTAGTATTACTCTAAGGTTTGATAGTCATTTTTTCTTCTTTGATAAGATCTTTTAAAATAATTCAATTGTTTAGCATTAATAATCTGTTATCTGTCATCGGCACTACTTTAAGAATAAAAAAATTACAATGGTTTATTTATCTGAAAACATCGTATTGCAATTTTTATGATGCAGGGATATGGAGAAAGAAGGAGAAACCAATCAGAAGTGTGTAATTTGTTCAAATTTTTCAGTCAACTGTTAGTAGTAGTAGAGTTATTTAGAATATAAGAATAAAGCTAGATTTATATTTTTACTGTTAAATTAATTAGTTTTTGACCATGCACCAACTTTCATCAAGAATAAAATTTTCTGAAAAATCGATATTAAAAAACTTGTTGCAGATTTTTTGAATGTTGAAATTTCTTAAAAAATAAAAATTGGAATTTAACCCTCAAAATTTAAATCTAGTCTTGTTTTTTTCTATAACATTTTTTGTATCTCTTAAAATAAGGGCACTTTACTCTTGCGAATATTTCTGAAATCGCTAAAAGCTAGTGTCCTATTACTTTTTATTATTTTTCATCATCTTAATATTAGTTTTAGACCATGCACCAACTTTCATCAGGAATAAAAATTTTAGAAAAATCGATAATATTTTTTTTCCATTTGTTGCAGACTTTTTAAATGACGTCGTTTATCAATGTACATATTTATGTATTTAGAAACCAAATAAACGGCAAGTTTCGAGATCAAAAGTAAAATTTTATTTTAAGTGGTCCTTTCAAGTCTTTGTATATTTTTGAGTAAGCTTATCACAAAATAAAAACATATTGTGTCTACGTTTTGATTCACAAACCAGCTTGAAATTTTGGGAAATAATAATATTTTTATGTTAATTAGTTCCCTGTCACGCTTCATGAAAAATAATAATTGTGTACCAAAATAACTATAACAAATAAATATCTTTTAATACAAGTACAGCTCACTCTTTATTTCACATAGTGCTTGTGTTTTGTGCAATTAATTTAAGTGAATTAATTATCTCTTTTTCAAAAAAAGGTAGAAACTTTGATTTCTTGAACAAAAAAAGCTATAACAAGCTCTTTTTACGTTTGTCACAGATGGCGTGATCACTAACAACTAGACGGCGGCAAACGCTCGCAATTAAAGCACTTCAAAACATAAAATCAACAAAAAAAGCATGTGACTTTTATATTTTATTACGTACATGGCGTTATAAATTAAAATGAAATTAAAAGGCGCGATAAAACGTCAAGGGAAATTTTAAAAACTCAATTAAATTTCGCCTTTTTGCTCAACCTTAATGCGTTTTTGTTTTGTAATTTTAAATGTGTTTAAAGCAGCAATACATTATAAAGATATAAAGCATGACAAAGTGTATTCAAATATTGCTTTTAAATGCTAGTAAGGAATTTTAAGTATTAATTTAGTTAATGACAAAATAATTTTAAGAACTCCTAAACATTCGATTTTTCAAGAACAAAATTTAAACTGGGTGTCTAAAAGCTACTTGTGTTTATTCAGAATTAATTCGTAAATGTTTAAACAAAAATCTATTGCATATTTAAAAAATTATAACAAATGTTTTCATTTCACGTTACTTAGCAATAGTGCACTAAACATTTAAAACGATAGTAGGTACACCTTTAAATTAGTGACATTTACCAAAAACATTCATAAATCAGAATAAAACAACAAACAATCAATACTTTGGTTTTTAAAGGTAATATCCGTTTTTTAAGGCTACACCATAATGACATCATTAATATGGTATTTTCTTGCTACCAATGTGCATTTTACTGTAGCTTTACCAGTTTTTATGTATTTTTTTATTTATGTGCTAGGTTAACAACTATTTTTGTGCGTTTGAAATGTAAAACTAATTTAAAATGTATTTACGTTAATCTATATATAATTTTGCACTAAAAGCGACTCGTTTCAACACCGCAAAAACAAACGTTAACTTGTTACAATTGAGTGGAAACACTGGGTGTTTAAATCCGGTTTTGTTATTGTATATTGTTAATTTGGAAACAATAGAAATGAAATAAATTTTCACAGGGGAATCAAAGTTTTCATTATGCTACTTTATAAATGAATAATTAAAGTTTGAACTGTTTTGCGGAACACGGCGTTCATTAGTAGGTACATTAAAATTTCAATTATTTAAATTTTGATATATTAATGTGGAAGCCAAACTTTTTTAACTAGAAGAGATCTGTAAAATGTTTATACAGCATATTAAAAATTTTTTGCGTGACATTAAATAGCAGTAAATTAAGTTTTGAATTTAATGAATGCTGTTTCTCTAATTGAGATAAAGGTTTTTTATTTAGTTATTTTACCTATAAAATATTTAAAGTTTTATTCTGTAATATACAGGGTGTTTCTTAAGTATTGCAAAAAAATTCAGGAGGTGATTCCTTATCGAAAATTAAGGGGTCTTTCATTAAAAAAAAATTCCTTAGACGTCTCTTTTCGAAGTAACACCCCCCTAAAGAGGTGCGGTAAAATTAGGTTTTTATTTTATTTCTCAAATTTGGATAAATTTAGGAAAATGATATTTGGTAGATGTTTTATACTTATTTAAAGGTTTCCCACTGTAATATTTTTAATCATCTCCCACCTCCACAGGGGGCTGAAAAGTGCGACCCCTGTAAAAAATAAAATAAGTAAACATGAACCATCAAATATTCCAATATAAAACGATTCATTTTGGTGGTTGCCATGGTTTGTTTGTTCATGTTGGGTAGAATTGACGGGTATAATGCATTTAGGTTAACGCGGCGACAACCCTATAACGCCCGTCAATTCTACTAATTATGAACCCATATAACCTCAAACATTTAAAATGTAAATGTAAAGGGAAATCCACAAATACAAAAGTATACAGGGTGTTCCATTTACAATTTTAAAGTGTAGGTCCATTTTTGGTTGAACCGGAAGTCGTATTGCAACTTCAATATTTTTATCGAATCCGGAATATACGATAATGGTCAGATACCAAATTTTATCGGATTTTTTTTAACAGTTTTGAGTTTTGTAGATATTTGTTTGTTTCCATACTTTTAGCATCCCTGTATAACGTCGTATATCATATGAAAGTTTATTCATGTATTGAATCACTGTCGTTATCAAATGTATTTGCACTGCTCTTTAACAATAACATTTCTATTGACGAAAATATTAATGATTTAAAAAATATTGCAAGTAATACGAGTAAAGGTTATACCAAACATTTTTGTAATCGTAAACAGCTCAGTTTTCGCAAAAAAAAATAATTATTTCACTTTCTAACAGGGATGGAATAACGTTTTAAATCGTTACGTTATTGTATAACGTTATTTATTATTTGTTTTCGTTACATAACGTTATAAATAACGTCAAAAAAATGAATTGTTATGTTATATAACGTTATATAACGTTACATAAATTATGGTATACAGGGTGTTTCTTAAATAATGCGAAAAAATTCGGGAGGTGATTCCTTATCGAAATATAAGAGGGGTCTTTCATATAATTTGTTTTCCTTTAGGCTCTCCTTTCGGAGTTACACCCCCCTAAAGGGAATCGGTAAAATTGGGTTTTTATTTTATTTCTCAAATTTGTATGTATGTAGGAGACTGATATTTGTTAGATGTTTTATACCTACTTATTAAAAGGTTTCCCATAGTAATATTTGTAATCATCTCCCACCTTCACAGGGGGCTGAAAAGTGCGACCCCTGTTGTTTTTTATCAGAACGTTTTGGTGGGTTGAAATCTAGCAACTTGAATTTTTTTTTTTGAATACTTGATTTATTTAGGGTTTTTTTATTCTTTAACTGTTCTCGTTAAACCTACAGTTTTTGAGTTAAAAATTAGATGAATCAACATGAACCATCAAATATTCCAATATAAAACGATTCATTTTGGTGGTTACCATGGTTTGTTTATATTCATATTGGATAGAAGTGACAGGTGTAATTCATTTTGACGTTTACGCTGCGACAACGCTAAAACGCCCGTCAATTCTACCCACGATGAACATAAACATCATATTCACTTATTTAATTTTTTACTCAAAACTGTAGGATTTACGAGAAAAACTAAATAATAAAAAAAATTCTAAATCAACTAACAAAAAAAATGTTAATTGCAAAATTTCAACTACACAAAAAGTTTTGATTAAAAAACCATCAGTCCCCTATGGTGGAAGATGATTGAAAATATTACTATGAGAAACCTTTTACTAAGTAAAAAACATCTATCGAATATCATTCTCCTACATTTATTTAAACTTGAGAAATAAAATTAAAACCCAATTTTACCGATCCCCTTTAGGGGGGTGTAACTCCGAAAGGAGACCCTAAAGAAAAATAAATATATGAAAGACCCCTCTTAATTTTCGATAAGGAATCACCTCCCGAATTTTTTCGCATTATTTAAGAAACATGCTGTATAAAAATAATTTTTATTTGTAACTCAGAAATTATTTTTGGGATCTGTGCCTAAATGTAAATTTTTAAAAATAGTACAAAATTACGTTGAGATATTTTATTTTCATTTTAATTTCTAAAATACAAACAAAATATTATATCTTCTGAAAATAAAAAGATCACCATATAAAAAATTAATTTGTAGAGAATAACGATGCAAAATAACTTTTAACGAAACGTTATCGGTTATTATAACGTCATATAACGTTATACGTATAACGTTATAAAAATATCGTTTCGTTATTGTATAAAAAATTACAATTGAATCGTTATTATAACGTTACGGGTATCGTTACGTTACGTTTTCCATCCCTGCTTTCTAATAAACAGTTCATATTATTACTTGGGACTTTTCACAAAGTATTGTTAACTATTGTACCTAGTCAATTGTGAATAAACTATTATTATTATTATTACTATTATTATTATATTAATTCCGTTCTTGATGTCTGCTTTAATTAAACCGAATGTGAGTTTTGGAGCCTTTTATATGTGTTCTCTTTCTGTTCAATCCAAGAGATTTAATTTCCAGTATTATAAAGCCATTTAACGGCTACTGTACGTAGGTGCTTGTACATGGGTATGCGAATTTCCAATGTTCAATGCATTTAAGAGAAGAAATTGCTGTGCTTCAACGCGTACTGATCCTTTCATGTTAAACAATACATGTCACTTAGCCAACCGTGGCGATCTTTTGTGCGATCTATTGATTGAATTTGGTTGACCATTCCGCTATTCAAGCGTTTACACGGACCCTTTGATCAAACACATTCATTGATGACCGATAGTCATTTGCTTTGGGCGCAATTTACATACAGGGTGCGCCATTAGTGCGATAAAGTCCATTATTGCCCTTAATGTCAACTTAATAAAAAAAAGTTTTTAATGAAACTTATAGTATTTCTACACGTGCATGTTTTAAAATTAGTTTCAAGTATACAGGGTGTTTCATAAAAGTGGGGCGTCACTAAAGGTATTTTTTTTAAATTGAACACCCAGTATATTTTTGCATAATCGAATTCAGCAAGAAAATCTCCATATGACAGTATTTTGTTTTTTTCATTTTTTTGCGACGTTGCCAATTTATCTTAAAAAATCTTTGAATTTCCAGAAAAACAGGGTACAATACTTGTCGAGAGCACAACGTTGTGAATAATAATTGGCAAATGTATTTTGCACATACAAAGTCAAAAGGTGTAGTCATAGTCTAAATACATCAAAATTAATTTCTATTATACAGGGGGTTTCTTATAGATGTGCCAACTTCCCAATTTTCAAACATCAATAACTTTATTTTTTCAAATGGAACACCCTGTATATTATTACGTCATTTTGTTGCATTTTTGTTTTTCTTCAACTTTTCTTAATACTTACCTATAACTAAAATGAATATATTCTGAGATATTTACATTTTACTTATTCTTATAAGCGTTGTGTAGGAATTTCCTAGTTTTCTCGGAGTAGGCCCCGACTTTAACAATAGAAACAATAATTTCTGTAGTAACAAATGTCAGAGTTAATTGCTGTCAATTGTTAAAACATAAATAAATGAGTATAACATATGCATTATGAATTTTCCAAAAAAGAATTCATTGATACGGTCTATGTTCAGGGTGGCGTACTTTCGATGCCCATACAGGGGGGGTATTTCGGTAATTATCAGAGATTTAAAAAAAAACTATATTTCAAAAATTAAAAAAGATATCAAAAATCTGTTTACGACAATAAATTCCTCTCGAAAAAAGAAATCGAGACTACGTACTTAGTTTTTTTCTATCTCTGATAATAACGGAGATATCCCCCCTGTATGGGCATCGAAAATACGCCACCCTGAACATAGACCGCATCAATCAATTCTTTTTTTGGAAAATTCCTATTAAATATGTTATACTCATTTATTTATGTTTTAACAATTGACAGCAATTAACTCTGACATTTGTTACTACAGAAATTATTGTTTCTATTGTCAAAGTCGGGGCCTACTCCGAGAAAACTAGGAAATTCCCACACAACGCTTATAAGAATAAGTAAAATGTAAATATCTCAGAAAATATTCATTTTAGGTATAGGTAAGTATTAAGAAAAGTTGAAGAAAAACAAAAATGCAACAAAATGACGTAATAATATACAGGGTGTTCCATTTGAAAAAATAAAGTTATTGATGTTTGAAAATTGGGAAGTTGGCACATCTATAAGAAACCCCCTGTATAATATAAATTAATTTTGATGTATTTAGACTATGACTACACCTTTTGACTTTGTATGTGCAAAATATCATTTGCCAATTACTATTCATAAGGTTGTGCTCTTGACAAGTATTGTACCCTGTTTTTCTGGAAATTCAAAGATTTTTTAAGATAAATTGGCAACGTCGCAAAAAAATGAAAAAAACAAAATACTGTCATATGGAGATTTTCTTGCTGAATTCGATTATGCAAGAATATACTGGGTGTTCAATTTAAAAAAAATACCTTTAGTGACGCCCCACTTTTATGAAACCCCCTGTATACTTGAAACTAATTTTAAAACATGCACGTGTAGAAATACTATAAGTTTCATTAAAAACTTTTTTTTATTAAGTCGACATTAAGGGCAATAATGGACTTTATCGCACTAATGGCGCACCCTGTATGTTCTTGCTTTAAGCAGGGTTATTTTATTAAACTTCCCACATTTTACTTTAAAAGTTGTAGATGCTAAATTACCTACAGAAGCATAACATTCTTAGTTATGTATGTATGTGCTTAACCAGAATACCTGGAGCAACACCTTAAACTTTTTACACAAAAAGAACAACGTATACCCTAAGTGATTGTGGAAAGTAATTTAAGGTCCACATCAAGGGCGGATCCAGCTCTCCGTTTTAGGGGGGGTAATCAAAACTTTCAATGGGCTAGCAAGGGCCTCCGCTGGTTTTTTTTTTTCTCACAACTTTAATCAGCAATTTGTTTGCTTCGACCCTTAATAATTGTTATTATCAATTTTTCAAATGAAAAACAGGCCACTAGCTAAAAGTATACGGGAAGTTTAGAATAAATATGACTATTTTTGTAATATACAGGGAGGTTCAAATGCGACTGGCTTACCTATGTATCTCACTTAATAAATAGTCCAGATAGAGAAACGGTGAAATTACCAAAAATGTGCAGGTTTTTGGCACAAACTCAGGACAGTTCTCAAATATATTCTATCAAATCCGGTTTTTCTTATTATTTTGTTTTTGTTTTTACAGCCTACTTTTTGTTTTTCATCTTTAAAAATATTAAAAAACTTTTGTAACTTGCGTATTATTGAAAATAAATACATAAACTCTTATATATTTAGACACCGAAAAAATAAGGAATTTAAATAGGTCATAGCCAACTATAGATTCCATTTAAAAAAAAGTGAGTTTGTGTCATAACTTTTTAGCGGCGAGTGTAAAAAAATTTTTGTTAGTACTATCAAACTCTTCATAAAAATATCTAAAAATAATCTTCATAAAGTTTTTCGATATTTAAAACAATAAGGGAGATATGACACATTATAAATATAACAAAAAAACAGTTTTTCTTTAATAACTCGAAAACCGGAAACGATAGAATATTTTTGAAAACGGTTCTTAGTTTATCCTAAAAAACTACACATTTTTGTTTATTTAACTGTTTCTCTATCTTGACTATTATGCGGGTATCTCGCGAATTTGGACCACCCTGTACAGTTTTAATTTAGGCAATAATACATTGAACTTAAACTAATTCTATTAAAAGAAAAAGTACTTCATTTAATTATATAAGCGATAGTAAATATACGATCCAGCTTATTAAAAATTATATAATAAAATTAGGTTTTCTACATTTGGCTCCAAATGTATTTATTATATTGTCTATGTTGACATCTATATCTTTATGAATATGAGATAAAGACAATCCCGTTAAACGTTGTTGTGTGATATTAGATCGTAACCACCCTTTTAACTTTTTTAAAGCCGAAAAACTCCTTTCTGCCAAGGCAACGCTAACAAGAAGAGTGCTTAAAATTTGCAAAATGATTTTTAAAGTGGGGTATATTTCGGCGTTACATTTTTTATACGTTTCAAAAGCACTGTCAGGTACATTTTCGTTTATAACTGGAATTTCTTTTGCCATTCTAATGTCCAAAAATCGATTTCAGATTTAAGGTTTAATTTTATTAGATCGTCGTTTTCAAATACTTTACTTAAATAAGTGATCATTGAATTTATAAATTCATTTATATCTATCTTCACTTGACTTTGTTATAAGCTAAAGCGGCAACGCAGGAAAAAAAATACCTGTTCGAAAAACTTAATTTTTTTAAATATCTTAGTCTTAGGGGGGTAATTACCCCATTTACCCCTCCCCTGGATCCGCCACTGGTCCACATCAATTTCAATTTTATTTATAGGCTATATGATATAATATCCAAAAGAACTTAAGCTTACACTCTTTACTTTCTCCATAAGTAGTATAAAGAAAGTATTGTAATCGCGAAAATTTTCGAAGTAATAACATGAAAACGGTAGGAGATTATAATATTGTTTGTGTGGGATTGTAGTCTATGTTGAGGTCTATAAAAGTCCTTGATAACTTTTCGATAAAATTTAAATACAAAATTATTTCAAAAAATCAAAATTTTGAAAATTTTTTTCGTCAATAATTTTTTTAAAATTTTATTTTAATTTAATTTAAGAAAAACTGAAATTAGGGGTAATATCTCGAAAATTGTAAGTGATAAAAGATCTAAAATAACAGTTAAATTCTCCATTAAAAAGTACTCCAAGAAAGTATTGATAAAATTACCTAATCTATTGAATAGAATAAAAAAGTTATGATAGAAAACAGATATTTAACATTATCATATTTTTTGCTATACTATCTGAAGTACGAGAAATTTTGTACTTTTAAAAATTGATTGTGGCTTCTCTCACACTTGAGAATAATTCATCTTATTTAAGCAAACCTGTATCTCTTATAATAAGCGAGATCCCCACGCTGGAAATGTAATCTGGGACACCCTGTATACGTTGCGTGTGTTCCATTTTCAACTCGAAAAATTTAAAATAAATGGTTATAGAAGTAAAATAAAAGCGAGCTTAAAATGTATTACCGTAATCTAGATAGCAAAGTGTAGTTTCCATTCTCAAACTACGTAAAACTTTTGTCAGCTGTGCTCAACAGTTGTCTTCATTAGAAATAACTTACATGAAAATCCCCTTTCTAGTAAAACACGAAAACTAATATGAAAGTGCTTTTATTATTTAACACACGTCAAAGCTATAACCACAAATGGAATTGTCGTGCGACAATATTCCAGTTTATATTAAATTACGGTTTGTAAATGCGTTGTCATATAATGCGATTAAAATTAATTTTGAGCTAATTGCATTCTTCGGTTATATGAAATGCCCACTATTGGAATAATGTACATGCATAAATTACCCACATTTAGTGTTGTGAAAATTGAATTTAAGAGAAAATTATTATTTTAACACCCAACAAGTGACACAAAGTTTATCATAGTGCTTAAAACATTTGAGTGTCATTTATATTTTATTAACAATTGTATTTAAAATACCCCACTTTTTGAAAAATGATTAAATGAAATATTTAATATATGTTGTAGCATGTTTATAATCATTGCCAACCATACAAAATAAATGTGTTCGTTTCTTTGTAACGCTTATACATTCAAGATTGGAAATTAATATATAACATTCGTCACAGTAGTCAAAACCATGATTAAAATATCTTATCGGCGTATTTCGCAAAAAATATGTGAAGTATTGAGTTGTAACTTTAGATACGAAGACGTGCCTCAATACAATACCTTGCGTTTAAAGTTTTAATAGCTAGAGATAACGGTATGATGATTATCTAATGACGCTTATTGGAGACCATGAACTTTTTAACTAAACATTTTTAAGGTGTCTGCAAAAGACTGAAGAATCACGTATTTACTTTACTTTACAAAAATTATTTTATTGTGATTGCTTTAATTGTCTTAACCTTATTTAATAAGAAAATAAATAAACCATACCATAGTTTTAAATTGAAACAACATCAAAACATCTTGATTTTTTTGATAATTTTTTATAAAAACCATTGGTAGATTTGTTTAGCAACTCTTTCTTAATTTTATCTGAAATTGCACCTGAATCAGTACAGCTTTGACTCATAGATATAAAAAACAATGAGATTCTACGAAATAAATTTAATGTAGGCAATTTATTTTTGTTGATTCGGATAGAGAATTTAATTCTGAATCCGACTATGTATTAAAAAAGTATGCACACATAAGAAAATTTGCGATAAAAATCAGTTCAAAGTTTATTCAAATCATAGCGAACAGTCTATTTAACATAACAAAAAACGATCAAATCTTAAAAATTATACTTTAACTATCAATCGAAATGTATTTAAATTTAATTTTTAATAAAAATAAAAACAAATAACATAAAAAATTGGACTTTAATGTATTCAAAGTAACCGCCCTCCGCTTCCAAACTGCTTGAATAAATTTTATATGTCAAAGTTTATTATTTGCTTTTATTGTTATTAAAAATTTATTTTTAATAGATTTCCATTGATAGTTATAGCATAATTTTTAAGATTTGATCGGTTTTTGTTATGTTAAATATACTGTTTGCTATAACTTGCATCAACTTTGACTAAACTTTTTCTAAAATTTTCTTATGTAGATACTAGATATGCATACTTTTTTAATACATGGTCGGATTAACAATTAAATTCTCTATCCGAATCAACTAAAAAATGCATACTATGTAATATAAAACCAAAAACAGTTGCCTATCGCGGATTTGACAAACATCATCGTAGAGATAACAAATGCACATCACTTACTAGAGAATTTGTCGCAGTTTCCAAAATTATAAGGTTTGTTGGGGTTATTTTCAATTATTAAAAAGTTATAGGGATGCGACAGTCAAACTGAATCACCCGGTATAGGTACTTGGAAAGGGAAATAAAATAAGGAATGTAAGTAGGTCATAGCCTACTATAGCTTCCAGTTAAAAAAAGGTGAGTTTGTGTCATAACTTTTTAACAGTTTTTATTACTCTCAAAATCTACATAAAATATCTAAAAATAATCTTCATAAACATTTTCGATATTTAAAACAATAAGGGAGATATGACATATTATAAACATAACAAAAAAAAACAGTTTTTCTTTAATAACTCAAAAACCGGAAATGATAGAATATTTTTGAAAACGGTTCTGAGTTTGCCCCAAAAAAACTGCAGTTTTGGTAATTAAACGGTTTCTCTAACTTGACTATTAAGCGAGATACCCATGTAATACCATCGAATTTGGACTATCCTGTACTGTATGATGCAGAATTTTACTGTGATTTTTTTTTAACTGAGATGTGATTTTTGTCTTTTAAATGAGAATATGATTTTTGTTTTTTGTAACTGTTTGTTTTTTAAATTTCCGTATCTTATTTTTGTGTTTTGCTGATTCCAAAAATAAAAAACGTTATGATTTTCTGCATTGTTCATTTTAGTGAACCATTCAATTCTTAGTAGGGTCAATAGGGGGCCTCCAGATCAGGTTGCGCCTGGGGCCCCACAAAATCAAGATCCGCCACTGCAGTAAGTACGCCATATTAGTTAAAAGTTTTATATGTTTTAACGAACCATGAACAAACCAACACAAAATTTAGCAAAAACAAAAGCTCCTTCTACCTAAAAGTCAACAAAAAGTAAATAAATACGGTTCTCCTTTGAATTACTGGTTTATTTTCGCATACTTCGGTTATACTTAATGATCTTCCAGATTTTGTATGTGGTTTAAAAAGACCCCAAGTGGATGAATAAATAAACATTACTTTTTAATTGTTTCTGCGTCATACAACAGCAAATTACATGCAATAATAAAATAACAACATATAAAACTAAATAAAATCTCAACACGAACACACACTCGCATGCTGAAACCACCTTGATACTCGCTAATTGCTTTCAAATCGACGTAAACAATATACATTGTCGCGAAGTAGTTAAAGTAAGAGTACTTGGTGATTGCACACTTATTGATTTAACCAGGAATTTATTATCCTCGCAGGCACATTACAGCCATAATAAATATGTGTGCGTTACTATAATAGTTCCTGTTTAAAAGCCCGTATTTGTAAAATAAGCCACTTACAATAATGTACGCCGCGCGTGACTCAAATTACATTTTGCCATTGTTGTGGTAATAATGACTGTATCACGGTCCACCAGTCGTGATACACCTTCGAGAACGTGATCTTATTACAATAACACAAGAGGAAATGTTTAATAAATAAAGAGACGCCACAGTATCGTCCTCTCTAGAACATATTTGCGTAGATAAATATTAGTAATAGACTAAAAAACTGTTGGTGTGTATAATTATGTTAGTCACTAGTGGGAAGTCCACTTTAAATTCCACATGATCTTATTTTTGTTCGTTTTTGTTTGCTAGAAACCAACTGACGACTTGAATACTTTTTTATGAGCGCTGGATGATGTATCAACTATTTTTATTGGGTTAATATGGTTATTGATTTTACATAAACTTCGCGACCTTAAGCCTTGGAGGCTGTTAAATTTAAAATACATTAAAGTGAAATATCTTACACGAAAACAGTATTAAGTGGTAATCTATTAAGTTGTTATTTGACACTCATTTTACAAAATGAATAAGATAGATTAACTAAATAACCTAATAACATTATTCATATAACTACCTTCTTTAAATTATTTTTAATTTGACTTTATTGTTCACGATGTTCAGTAATAACATATTTTGTGTTCCAGATTATAAGATAAAGTTCTTTCAAAATATTCGATCCAAGTTTGCCAATCAGATCTCAAATGTTTAAAAACCCTATCTAGAATATTGCATGCACTTGTCACAACCACGATTATCATTTAAAACTATTTTGATTTAAAGATATTAATTTAGATGAATATTTTTATAAAAGCTTAAATGTTTGGTATCTAAAATAAGAAGATAATCTACTGGTGAAAAGACAAAAGTCTAAAGGCTCCACCAGACAGACGCGATATGCCGCTCGGTACGATACAGTCGGTACATGACTCGGTATGATTATCGCTCATGATACAATTTGTATCATGATTATCGCTGCTTACCGCAATGAGTGCGAGTACCCACACTAGTGCGACACAGTATTTCATGTATTCTAACCTAACAATCAAACATAAATAAAAATATTCTTACACACGACTATTCTATGTTAAGAAAAGGTATAATTAATTATATTATCTACATGTAAACAATATGAAAATAGTCCTAAATTATTTTTAAACAGAACATTTTTACTTTGACAGTTGACAGTATTGTATCCCGAAATACCAAAGCGATATACCGAGTGCGATATATCGCGCTCATCGGTATACCGAGCTTGGTGTGGGCGCTTCCATATACCGCAATGTTATTAGATATCGTACCGAATCGTACCGAGCGGCATATCGCGTCTGTCTGGTGGAGCCTTTTACAACTGCTACAGATTTTCCTGTAGAAGCGATTTTTTTTTAATAAGTTAAGTGATTTTTTTTAATTAAACTTATATTTATTAATGTAATTTCAAAATAAAATGAAAAATTTTATCATTTAGGTACATAAAAACAGATTATTTTGATTTTTAGCTGTAAAAATTGTCTTAAAATGTTTTAATTTCTATTATTTTGGGGTAATTTCTTTCTCTTAATCTTCATCGGGTCCTCTAGTACCTTTCGGTGTCGAGGTATGTTTTCCTAATTCCTGAGTATGTTTCTCCTTCCTTGTCTATCATTGGCTAACTGTGGCACATCTCTAAAGCTGACTCCTTTTTTAAGTCTATGTCTCCCTTCGTTTTCCCAATTTGTTCATGGTCTTCCTCTACTTCTTTTTCCCTCAAAATTCGTTTTTCATCCCATTTTTGCGAACCTGCCTTCTGGCATGCGTAGGAGACTTCTAACATCTTACTTGGTTCATCTTCATCATTTTTTATGTGTTCCACTACTAGACTTTTTCTGATTTTATCGTTGCTCAACTTATCAATAATTAGTCTACATCCTTCTATTCTTCTCAAATATCTCATCTCCTGCGTCTGTACCTTTTGTTTTTGCTTTATTTTTAGTGCCCATGTTTCTTAACCATAATTAAGAATTATTGGTAACAACACTGCATTAAATACTCGCGTCTTACAGCCGTATTCATAGTCCTTCCTTGAGGAATAAGGATTCCTTATTCCTCGTTTCATGTTTCATAAATCTACCTTGACCGAACAAGGAACCTTATTGGCTTCCTTATCTCAAGGGAGGTTACGAGCTTCCTTGAGGCTGAGATTCGCAGCATCGCGCAGAATCTAACCAAACATAATTTAACATTTCAAGTGAATGATAGCTTTTTTTATTGAAAAAATTTAGTTTGGGCTGAAAGTAAATTTATTTGTTATTAAATTATTAAACACGAAAAGTGAAAGTGTTTTTTTTTTGTCCCAGGGGTTAACTGGTGAAACCACCGACTTTTTTCTCTATTTAAAGAAATATAAGAAATTACAAACAGATTTTTTATTGTTCATTTTATGATATTTTAAGTCTTTACAGTTAATCCTAATCCTGCCGTCCCAAATTTACCAATTTGTAATAGATATGTCGCAGGCATAATGTAAAATTAGGCTTTATATAAAACGCCTGGGCATTTTACAAAAAGCCGGCAAAATGAGCAAATTACAGTTGCTCGCATTTTGACTAGACAAATTACAAAATGCCGGCAGAATGTAAGCGTCTGAACACATATCTCGTTATGCCTGCTTATTTTTTAGGCATTTTATAATCTGCCCAATGTAACACAGTCAAAATATGCGAACCAACGGGCAAGGAAAAAATTACTCATTTACAAGAGGTTTATGTGAAAAAATGTAGTACAACATACAAATAAAACATATAATCATCTGTAAATATAAAATTATCACTAATTCTTTAAAAACAACATATAAATAAAACATATAATCATCTGTATATATTAGTTAATTAATTATTAGAATGTTTCATCGGCGCGAACCACAAGTTTTAAGTTGCACGTTCAATCACTTCCCATATTTTGACTATGTTACATTCAATGTTATAACCAAATAATCTTAGAAATACGAAACAATACAATTTGTTGCTTGTTTTACTTGTAGTAAACATTTTTGAAGGCGCCCCATGATATCAGATTAGATTAGACCGGTCTATAACAAAATAGTGAGGTTATCTTTAGATTTAAAAAATCCGCTGATTTTCTGCACCGAACGCACAAGATCCAAAAATCCCTAAAATATACCGTCCTCCAGCAAGGGAGACTCGAGGTCTATTTGTGAAACAAGGCAACCTTGAAGATTCAAGGAAGCCTTCATGAAGGCTTCCTCAATCCTTATGATAAGGAAGGACTATGAATACGGCTGTTAGCCTCTTTTATGATCTCCTTCTTACTTATCAACCATTAATTGGTGGCATGATATATTATCGTTGCTGCAGCTATTCTGTTATTCAACTCTTCTTTCAACTTAACGTTCTCTGGAATTATCGGTTCTAGATTCTAGATATATACAGTTGTAAACTTTTGTTTTGTCTAGCCTGATAAAAAAGTCGTCCAATAACTTTATTTCACAATTTTTTTAAATAAATACACCAAATGAATAGTATTGTTGATGTTTATTGTCTTAAGGGTAATAATATTTAGATAACATTTTTATGGACACAATATTTTGTATTTAAGTATGACTTTAAATATGTTGATATCTAGGGAGCAGC
Source organism: Elmis aenea (assembly GCA_947652605.1). Lineage (NCBI taxonomy): Eukaryota > Metazoa > Arthropoda > Insecta > Coleoptera > Elmidae > Elmis > Elmis aenea. The sequence continues at coordinate 58,395,157 of OX393576.1, forward strand.
TACAATTTTTAGTTACTTTGTAAATCTATTGTACTATAAAACTTTTATCTAAAACCCCAAATTTTACTTACAAATATAACTTTCTTTTTCGTCCACATTACATCTAACATTTACACAGGATTTTTTCATTAACTACAGCAGCTGTATTACATATCATATCATCCTTGCCTTTAAGTATTTCCTTTGGTCTAAGAATTGTATCATTAAAGGCTAAAGCTGGCTTTACATTAGCCATTTAAGCTGATCAACTCACTTGAATTGACGTGACATGAAAATATTTATAGACTTCATTTAAGATTGTATTGTGTAGATGATTCAAGGTGGCGAAAGTGGTATTGTTCAAACCGTTACAATTGTAGCTTCTGAATTAATAAAGAGTTTTCGTAAAAATAATCACCGAAAAAATAGGGTTTGGTTGAAACAGTGGACTAATCGCAGAGGAGTCCAGTGTGCCTCAAATAATTTAATAAACGAATTAAAACTAAAAGATTCAATAAATTACAAGAATTTTCTGAGAATGGACAACCACAATTTAGAATTTTCTTAACAAAAGTTGCACTCAAGTTAAGAAACAACATACACTTATGCTTGAAATAATTATCCGTTACTTAGCATCAGGAGATTCATTTAAAGTTTAAAACAGCTTTTGGGTGCCAAAATGTACGATTTCATGCTTTTCAATAGAGACGTTCAGATTGTTTTTTATTCGGGTATTTACTTCCTCTTCTTCTTCGACCATTTTTACAACCTAATTCAGCCTTCAGCCATATCACAAATTAATCTACGTATAGCAATAGCTTTTTCATTTTTATATTCTTTCCATTGTAAGTTCCATAAACATTCATTCTTTTCATAAACACTCGCAAATTATTTTTTTATAGCATCTATGTTATAATGCAAGCTGCCAGGCATTTAACAACTTTTATGACATTGACGTTGACAACATGTAAGGCTACTTCCCGCGACGCAGCCTTTTAAATGATCTTAATATAAATATAGTAAATTAAGTTGTTTAGTAATAAAAGTTAAATAAAATTAAAGTTAATTAACTCAGTGGTTAAATCTTTGAGAAAGATCCATAGGTTTGCATCGTTTAAGCCTCCGTCCTTCACCATTGATATTTAACAGACTAGCGGCTAAGTTGTTAGGGTGTATCTCAGTGGCGTGCGGTGACTTTTCAACCAGGGGATGCTGTCCAAAAAAAACGAACAATTTTTTTTTTTTTAAATTAATTTTATTCTACGATCTTTTTTACAAAATTCGTCTATAGCAACATCATACAATCTTTTTTCATTTTTCATATTTAGCAATAATTTTTTTTCAATTGATATTAAAGCGAGAGCAGACAGTCTATCGTCATTTTGGCTGCTTCTGGTGAATGTTTTTATTCTTTTCATTGTCGAAAACGATCGTTTAGCTGATGCGCTCGTAGAAGGTATAGTGCAAATTAATTGTATTAATTTAAATACTTCTGTCAAAACATCTTTTAGCTCATCTTTCACAATTAATTCTTTTATGCAATTTATAGATTTTAAATGAAAGTCGGGAGTCGAGTACACGTAAACTAATTGACTTTTTAACTTCATAAAATCAAAGTATTTTCCATAAGTTGGCTGAAGTGATTGTAATAGAAAATCCAGAAAATTCTTTTCATATTCTTCAAATTTTCAATCAAAAATTGCAATTATTATTAACCACAGTTTCATCCATATTATGGGTCGTATTAAATAATAATCCAAATTCTAAGTAGCGAAACAGTGCACTAAAAATAGAGTTAAGCTTATTTAAATAGAAGAAGCTTGATTTAATGAAAGTAAACAAAAATCAATTTACAACGGAAATGATTATTTTGTAGCGTGCGGTAATATCAATCGAGTGCGGCTGCCCTACCATTACAACAGTTGCCCCACACAGAGGAACCATGAGAGTAATCGCTTCCCGTTTCCCGTAGCTGTTAAGTAAAGCAACGATGCGGGCAATAGACTAGGGACTGCATCGCAGTGCGCATGCGCCAAGAACGCAAATTTCGAATCCACAATCAGAAACGCATCCCTCAGTCGGGCTCACAATCGCTAGCGTTGTGCATCGCACACATTTCGTCAGCCGCTCGCTGGATGTAGATTATATAACGCAAATTTTCGAGCAGGCAAAACATCGTATATAATAAATAAAAATATCACGTAACAAAAAATTAAATCAAAGCGAAATAAAGCTACACGAAATTCAAATATGATACGGAAAAAAAAAATTCTTGACGTGAATTTTAGGGGATGCGCCGCATCCAACGCATCCATGGACCGCACGCCGCTGCTGTATCTGTATATTAAGGCTAACACGATATTTAGCACTATCTTTCGTGATTTCCTCCTTAACTGTAGCGATGCAAAGATCTCTGTGGATTAAGTGGTTTGGAACAAACCCTGGGGCATCTGCGATAACTCGCAGTACTTTGGATTGAAATCGTTCCAAGATGTCGATGTTGGATGTACTTGCTGAGCCCCACAGCTGGATTCCATAGGTCCATATGGGTCTTTGTGCTGTTTTGTATAACAACATTTTGTTTTCAATGGAAAGTTGGGAAGTACGGCCAATAATCCAGTACATTTTCCGCAGTTTGATGCTAAGTTGTTTTCTTTTCAAATTTAAAAGATTTTTCCTTCTGCTTGTGGACATTTTGAAACAATGCAATTAAATGAAAAAGTTAAACTAGTTCAACTGAGAAATCGTTTCGTTTAAATGAACCACTAACATGAATTTCTGGTTTTAGACGGTTAATTGGCGTTCATGTCACATGAATTGAAGGGAGTTGAACAGCTCACATGACTAATCTAAACCCAATTTAACTATAGAGTGCGTGTTACTTAAAGTTATCAGTATAAATTTGAAACAATAAAATACGCAATGATTATCAAAGGCGGAGGAAATGTTATTCTGAAGAGCAAAGATACGTAAACGCAACCAGCGGTGTCATTAGGGGGGGTGCGGCCGCACCGGGTGACACCATATGACCATAACAAAGGGGTGATAGCACAATGAACAATTGCAACAGACGGAGCTCAATCTAGTCGGGTTTCATAAGCGATCATAGTTAAACAGATCAACAACGATCAAGGAAGTAGCAGATATGTTTGAGGCTGTTCAAGCCAAGTCTACTATCAGCAAGTGAAGAGGAATTACTGGTGTCTGTTTCACAATTGACCACTTCCTATGATGAGTTATCCGAAGGTGCGCTTTTAAAAGAGATACCAAGGCTGAGAAGGTACCTGAAGGCAGCAAATATTGGTCTCGACGAAGCCGAAGTGTGGTCAGTATTTTATGTTTTGAAATTCATTGCTGAATGGGACTTCCTAGAATCTCTCCCAAAGCTCTCACTAAGCCTTCGATTATTTCTCACGATCTGTGTGTCTGTAACTTCATGTGAGGGGATCTTTTCAAAACTGATACTGATAAAAAAAACTACTTGCGATCCACCAAACCAACATTACAATAGGCGTTTCTGTAAGATCTAGTACAGGAAAATTCGGAATAGGTTCATGGTGGAAGTCTGGAGGGGTGACACCATGAGTTTTCCGCACTGGGTGGCACCAACCCTAGTGACGCTACTGAACGCAACAATTTCTTTTTTGTGTGGATATTTAAATATTTGTATTCGTTTTCCAAAACCAAAATAAAGCCTCAAAGAAACGAACAAAATTTTTTAGAAACAATATTTATTCCTGTTAACAAATTGTGAAGATGTCTTATACATATTTTGAATATTGAAAAGCAACTGTTTTTGATGCTAAATTAGATACTTTTAAAAGAACAATCTTTGAAACTGTGAGTGTAAGTAAAAGCCCTGTAGTTTAAGAAAAGTTCTGACTAATAGGAAACGATAAGGATGAAGTTTGTTTAAGGTGGTAGTTTCAATAAATTAACAGATTAGGATGGACGCAAACCACCGAGCCCAGTACGGTTTATATTCAAATATCTTACTAAGATGCAACTTGAATGCATCCGGAGTGCTGTAGGAACTTGACCACAAATATAGCGGGACAGAGAATCCGATTGTGCAACTTCCATTGTTTGTGAATTACATGTTCTAGGCGATTTGCTTTTAGTACCTCGTTTTCCTGTCTAGAGCTTTGATTTATAAACCAAAGTCTGTAAGTTCGATTAAAACGGAAAGCTTATTTTTAAGAAAATTTTTTAAATTACTTAATTGCTCGGACCAAATCAATTTATTTTTGTGCTTTCATGGGGAAGTCTTTATTCTTGAGGTTATTTTGCAGTCACAATGCTACCTAAAATTATAATTGTAAACAGGAAACAGAAACAATTAAGTCTTTAGATTCGGGAGATGCGAAATCCCAGTGAATTTCGTATCGCAAAATGAATTTAATTAATTTTAAAATATAATCTAATATATTTGAGGTGTATAAACAGAGTTTGTCGATGCATTTTTAGCGCTAATTTTCTCGAAAACGGCTACGTTCACAGCAAAAAACAAAGAGGGACGATTTTTTCTCTTTTAAGTCGTACTTTCTTATGGACGAATGACATTTTCAATTTTATTCCAGAGAAAAAAATTCTGAAGATGGTAAGCGGATGACCTGACTATAAATCATACTTCCAATTACGTATTTCTTTCTAATTATCAATGGGAAACACCTAAACATTTCGGCCAAGTTTGATAGCTCTAGCTTAAACGGCTAGGACGTAATCGATTTTTTGATTATTTTTTCTTGCAACTTTGGAGGTCTCTAACTTTGAAATGAAGCATTTTCAGATAAAATATTTGACAAATGGTCATCATTTTCACTCAGGAATATGCACCTACTTTTTGGCGGTGTATAATTGGGACACCCTGTATGTATACAGGGTGGCCATATCTACATTATGTTGTATGGGTAACTTTGTTATTATAAGAGTTACATAGTCGATTAAATTAGCATAGGGGAAGAATTTCAAGACAAATTTAATGCCAGTTTGACATTTCACCTACACCTTCAACTTTTTTAATATTTTGAAAAAACCAAAAACAGGCGTTTTTTTCAATGTTAAATAATCCCATAGCCATCTAGGGTAAAACCAAACTGTAAAATGATTCCTGTAGATAATTGTACGTAGAATTAGAAAAAAATGTCTAAAAAGTCATGGCACACTCGGTTTCTGATGATGAGCGATAAACCAAGAAAACTTTACATTATTGTCTAAATCCAAGGCACCCTTATACTATTTAGTGATAATTTTGGTTTTTGCAAATGTTAAGAAAATTAATAAAAATAGATATGACAACCCATATCTACATTTTTGAAATCAGATAAAATAATCTCTTTAATGAACGCATAGCCAACTATGGTTGCCATTTAAAAAAAAGCAAGTTTGGCTTATATCTCAAAAATCGAGTGTGCCATGACTATTTGGATTTTTTTTTTTAAGTCTATGTACAATTATCTACAGGAATCATTTTTCAGTTTGGTTTTATCATAGATGGCTATGGAATTATTTAACAATGAAAAAATCGCCGTTTTTTGTTTTTTTCAAAATATTTTTAAAAAAGTTGATGTAGATGTAGATCAATTGTCAAAATTGCATTAAATTTGTCTTAAAAATTCTACCCAACTTTGTTCACTTAACCGACTTTGTAACTCTTATAATAACAAAGTAACCCATACAACACATGTAGATTATTGTCACCCTGTATATAAAATTTCTAAATTACCTTATGTGATTGATTAAAATTTATTGGTATTTAAATGCAAGCGAGCTTTTGATAAAGATTGCAATTTATGAAGGATAGTTAATTAATATCAGTTTCAAAATCAATTACACATTATCAAACAAAACGCCATGACTGAAAGAAGCATTACGCAACACTTGCAATATTTAAAAGCCAATTTCATTTTGCAAGGCGTATAAACTGCTGTTATTTGTGACAACAATAATTTCATTTTGTTTCAGTAAATATGACAAGACGCGTTTCTCAACGGTATATTTTATGCAAACATACCATAAAACGAATCACGAAGCTTAGTTTATTTACACGAAGAATAAAAAGTAAACATGTCAGGTTTTATTTGTGTCCAATAATATTTAATCTAAATTCAACATTTATAAATATAATCTTTTGACGAAACGATGTTTAACATTAAATAATAATTGTGTCTAACAATACGTTTAATTCGCATACTTTTTTTACGACCTTTCTTTTTTGTAACACATTTCTTGTCGCTTCATTAGTCAAACTTTTTGTCATTGCTTTAAACTTCAATCAAGCCTCTATAACTTCAAGATTTTACATTTAAGTCTCTGTGATGGAATGAGACACATTTTTTACTTTTTATTTACTTGCGTTTTACAAAAGCTTGTCCTTAAATAGTGCTTAAATGTAATTTTTTTTGGCAGTTCATTAAAAATCGCGAATGCCTGTTTTTGTTCTTGAAAAATAGTATAAATCTAATGAAAGAGTGTTTAGCTGATGATTAAATTGCCTTTCTTAAATATTGGGTTTATACATGTTCGTAACGTTTATGTTTCAAGGACAAAAGTGATTTGAAGATTTTTTTTGACAAATTTCAATGCCATTTTAAAGCCATAGTATTGTTTTCTAGCTTACGTCTTGAATGTTTCAATAATTTGTAGAAAGTTTGCATTAAGATGTTGACTAAAGGATGGAGTGTCTACAAAAAAAATACTAACATTTCCGACACATCCTTCTGTTTAAGACTAACCGAAGAGTTAAGACCACGGAGGTCAATAGAACCATTTGTGCCTTTTATGGGGAGAACGCCATCAGGGCAAATACGGTATTTTTCTAATTTCAAAGAAAGTCATTTAGACATGATTGATTCTCCACCTTCAGGAAAACCATCTGACTTTGGTGAAGAGTATTTAAACGCTTTAATTCACGATCATCCGCGCCAATCAACTCAGGTTTTGATAAGTACGATTAACTGTGATCAATCAACCAAAGTACGATGTTGGTCAGAGTTCAAAAATTTGGTGTATGGGTACTGCACGCTTTGAGCGACAATAGCAATCATTTGTGATTTTTTGCTTGCTCGTCATCGTTTAGCTTGTTAGCAACATTGACTGTTTCTAACTCAACTTGTTGCTGGTGACGAAAAATTGTGTTTTTACATCAACACCAAACACAGAAAGAAATAGCTGGGTTCTAACGAACAAGCAGCTTCCTGTGCAAAAGCTTGTGTCCATCCACAAAAAGTTATTTTGTGCATCTAGTAGAATAAAAAAGGCGTCATCTACTGTGATTATATTCTGAGAAATGTAATTATCACTCCTGAGGTTTATTGTCAACGACTCCTGTGCCCCATGTTTAACATGCCCCTTACCGTATCTCTTAGAAAATTTTACTGATTATTGCGAACAGTTACTTTGCCAACACTGCCGAAACAAATTCTCTGGGGTAGTTTCAAAAAACACCTGCAGATATATCTGCGCGACACTATCGGAATTTTCGGGAATTCCCGGAAATTCCCAAGAAAAACGATTAACCGTTCCCGTAGATTTCAAAATATCGGGAATTTGGAAACCCTTATACTTGACCTATGACACACCCTGTATTTAGTTAGATGTAATTTAACCCTGATTAAAACATTGCTCGATCAACTAATTCCTGGTTTAACCGTAAACTCGCCTTAAAATTATTATACCAACCTCAGAATGAAATCAATTTTCAAAGCAGATTTAATATTGTTTTTGCGTTTACGGTTCTTACTGGTCTTCATCAATAAATTTTACATTTTAACTCGTCTAAAAAAAAAAATACTGTAGGCTCCACAAATACAAACATTAAATAGCAGTTGGGCAAGTAGTAATGAACAAGAAGTAGAATTATTCACCAATCACTTAGAAAATAATTTGCATACAAATAAAAAAGTAATGTAAAGAGACAAATATATTAGAAGAAGAGAGCATAATGTTTTTTAAACAATCTTAATTGCCTAAAGTTACTTATACTTGACATTTTATAGTTTCATTGGCAAAATGTTAAGTTCTTGCGTTCTGTGGTCGACTTTGTAATTTAAAACAATTAAGGCAAAAATTTTGCTCTCTAATTAAAACCGTTTTAACCTACCTGCACCAGATAATCTTTTTTTTCTTATTATTATATCATTGCAAGAGTTCTTAATGCGAGTTGACTATCTAAGTATGTTTAATGTTCACTTCAATATTGAAATCTGACCTGTTTGGTCATTGATCGCAACGTGGGTGTCTTCTTGTGGGCGACCACCATTGCCAGTTATTACTTTATATATTTGTATTAAACTCTTTTTACCCAACAAAAACGACTATAATTTCAAATCTTAATCTTAAGCTACATGCACTTGAGTCATTGCAAAACGAATTAAGAACCGGATTGAGTAACTATTTTTAGTTAGTCAGCGTCATAATTGCAGTATTGTGTTTAATATTTCACGTCATTGTGATATGATTGAGGAAATACGTGTCGCTCGCCCATGAAGCTGGAGTTTTAATGAAAAACTGTGCAGTAATACACTTTTTGCTTTATCAAAATGTGCTGAAAATTTAATTGAATATAAAAAATCGAAAAAATCTAAGAAAATTACAACTCAAGCGGGGAAATATTTGTTTTAAACTCTCGAGAAAAGTATAAATGAACAACATTTAAGGTTGTGACGTTTACATCATTATTTGCTGCTCATATTAACAATGTTACAATACCTGTTGCCCGGATAACAGCAATTGCAACCAAAATTCTACAGGGTTTAAATTACTGTAAAAAAAAAATTACGTAAAAACCGTATGTACTATTAGTTTATTTAGTTGTTCTATCAAATTGAGTATAATATAGGGGTACCTTGTCATTTAAAAAAATTCAATTGTTTTTCATCGCGCTTTTGTTATTCGAAAATATAAAATTTAAATTTTGTCTTATAGTGGAATCTAAGTACCAAACAACTTTTATTTAAAACATTTTTCCCTAAAGTGTATACTGAGATATATAGCATATTCCATAACTTTTGGACACACTGTATATGTACATGGTGGACCTATTTTCGATGCCCATACAGGGTATCTCGGTTATTATCAGAGATAGAAAAAAACTAAATACGTAGTATCGATTTATTTTTCCGAGACAAATTCATTGCTGTTAACAGATTTTTGATATCTTTTTTAATTTTCGAAATATAGCCAAGAAGCGATTTTTGGCAATTTTCAAAAATGTTAAATTTCTCGTTTAAACGAAAAGATAGAAAAAACTTTAAAGACATTTTTGGCATGGTTTTTTGTGCTTAATAAAATAGTGATGTTCAATTGTTTTTTACTCATATCAATGCCAATATATTACACCTAACTTTCTTATTTTAAATGGCAACCATAAGTAAATTATATATTTTTGAAAAGCGCAAAAAATAAGCTATCGGTTCATGTCAAAGCCAACTATGGTTGCCATTTAAAATAAGAAAGTTAGGTGTAATATATCAATATTTGTATGAGTAAAAAAAATTGAACATCGCCATCTTATTAAGGACCAAAAACCATGCAAAAAATGTTTTAAAAGTTTTTTTGTATCTTCTTGTTTAAGCGAGATATTTAACATTTTTGAAAAGAGCCAAAAATGGTGTTGGCTATATTTCGAGTATTAAAAAAGACATCAAAAATTTTAAATATCTCGGTTAAACGAAAAGATAGAGAAAAACTTTAGAGACGTTTTTTGCATGGTTTTTGTCCTTAATAAGATAGCGATGTTTAATTTTTTTTTTACTCATATCAATACCGATATATTACACCTAACTTTCTTATTTTAAATGGCAACCATAGTTGGCTTTGACATGAATCGAAAGCTTATTTTTTGAGCTTTTCAAAAATATATAATTTGCTTATGGTTGCCATTTAAAATAACAAAGTTAGGTGTAATATATCGGCATTGATATGAGTAAAAAACAATTGAACATCGCTATCTTATTAAGAACAAAAAATCATGCCAAAAATGTCTTTAAAATTTTTTTCTATCTTTTCGTTTAAACGAGAAATTTAACATTTTTGAAAATTGCCAAAAATCGGTTTTTGGCTATATTTCGAAACTTAAAAAGATATCAAAAATCTGTTTACGGCAATGAGTTTCTCTCGAAAAAATAAATCGAGACTACGTACTTAGTTTTTTTTTATCTCTGATAATAACCGAGATACCCTGCATGGGCATCGAAAATAGTCCACCCTGTACATATACCAATAATTTTAAGTCTTAAAAGCGCTCTTACATATGTAAAATAACACAAATTTTATTAAAATGACTGATAAAATTAGTTTGAAAGTATATTTTAGCTTTAAAAAAGCACCAAAATCCATCCTAGTTTATTTTATTACTAAAAAATGCAAAATTACCCATAAAACAGTTACTGTGTGAGTGACTCTCCAATGCTGGTAATTTTTGTAATATTGGGTTAACAGATCAGTCTAACACACAATAGTCAATATTGATACACGCAGTTGAGCTAAAAACAGCACAATACGGGCGAAAACGGATGAGGAAATGTAAACACAACCCCACATCCTGCAGATACTTGAGTTAATACGATGGTTCTCCCATTATGCATCATCATAAAATGACAAAAAAAACTTCCTCTTGTTTGATTGATGTGTGCGTAAAAGTATGAGAAAGCTTTTGTTTTGTTTTTATTTTATTTAAGCGATATCGTTAAATGAACAAAAGCTATATACAGTGTGTCCCAGCGAAGACGAATTATTCGATAGCTCTGTTATTAGTAATAATATTTAAAAAAGTTAAATATGAAAGTTGTTTGTAATCATTTACTACATAACCTAAAATTATTTTCAACTATGCACAGTGTTTTGTTTTTGCGCTCTGATACTAAACCTTGTTTTTTATATATGGAACTCCATGTATATTTTGTAAGTTTTTGATGTAAAATTTTATTTTAAAAATATTAGATGTTGTTTATGTCTAAAATGAACCGTTTTTGAGTTATTAACGTTTTTTTGAAAATTTTGACAAATGCAGACCTTTATTAAAATATTTGTATTCATTAACGTAACAACACCAAAGCAATTTACTCTGGTAATTTACAAGACAATAGTGTCGTGATTGTTGACTAGTTACATTTTTAAAATAATATACAGGGTGTTTGTCATACTCGGTCCATTTCGCTAAACTTTAAACGCATATAAATCTTTTTTTTTTAATGGAACACCCTATATATTTTTACATTTTCTTGTAGAAAATTTAATTATCTTTCAAAGTTGTTAAGCATGTTTTATGTCTAAATATAATATTTTTGAAGTTATTTCGTTTCTTATGATTATTTGCGAGTATTTTACCTAAAATATCGGTAGCAGCCTTTGAAAATTCAAAACAATTTGTATGAACTGTCAACCAGAACAGTTAATCGGCACAATTTAAACTATTATGCCACTAAAAATCTATATTTTTTAAGAACTGTAGATACACAGCTTTCTGGTGTTATTTGCTGCAATTTATGCTGTGTATCTACAACTCTTAAAAAATATGGATTTTAGTGGCATAATAGTTTAAATTGTGCCGATTAATTGTTCTGGTTGACAGTTCATACAAATTGTTTTGAATTTTCAAAGGCTGCTACCGATATTTTAGGTAAAATACTCGCAAATAATCATAAGAAACGAAATAACTTCAAAAATATTATATTTAGACATAAAACATGCTTAACAACTTTGAAAGATAATTAAATTTTCTACAAGAAAATGTAAAAATATATAGGGTGTTCCATTAAAAAAAAAAGATTTATATGCGTTTAAAGTTTAGCGAAATGGACGGAGTATAACGAACACCGTGTATATTATTTTAAAAATGTAACTAGTCAACAATCACTACGACACTATTGTCTAATAAATTACCAGAGTAAATTGCTCTGGTGTTGTTACGTTAATAAATATAAATATTTTAATAAAGGTCTGCATCTGTCAAAATTTCAAAAAAAAAACGTTAATAACTCAAAAACGGTTCATTTAAGACATAAACAACATCTAATATTTTTGAAAGAGAATTTAATATTACATCTAAAAATTACAAAATATACAGGGTATTCCGTATAAAAAAAACAATGTTTAGTTATGAGAGCGCAAAAACAAAACACTGTATAGTTAAAACTAATTTTAAGTTATGTAGTAAATGACTACAAACAACTTTTATATTTAACGTTTTTTAATATTATTAGTAATAACAGAGCTATCGAATAATTCGTCGTGGCTGGGACACCCTGTATATTGAGAAAAAGGTCTAAAACGTAACCCCTGCATAATCGCTATGATTTCAGAAGTTGTATAACTACATATGTATATCTATCAGGGATGGAAAACGTAACGTAACGATACCCGATAATGTTATAATAACGATTCAACTATAATTTTTTATACAATAACGTAACGATATTTTTATAACGTTATATAACGTTATAATAACCGATAACGTTTCGTTAAAAGTTATTTTGTATCGTTATTCTCTATAAATTCAATTTTAATATGGCGATCTTTTTATTTTCTGAAGATATAATATTTTGTTTGTATTTTAGAAATTAAAATGAAAATAGATTATCTCAACCTCAACGTAATTTTGTAGGTACTATTTTTTAAAGTTACATTTACAGATCCCAAAAATAATTTCAGAGTTACAAATAAAAACTATTTTTATACAGCATGTTTCTTAAATAATGCGAAAAAATTCGGGAGGTGATACTTAATCGAAAATTAAAAGGGGTCTTTCATTTTTTTTTTCTTTAGGGTCTCCTCTCGGAGTTACACCCCCCTAAAGGGGATCGGTAAAAGTTGGGTTTTTATTTTATTTCCAAAATTTGGATAAATGTGGGAGATTTATACTTATAAAAAGGTTTCCCATAGTAATATTTTTAATCATCTCCCACCTTTACAGGGGGCTGAAAAGTGCGAACCCTGTTGGTTTTTTTATCAGGACTTTTTGGTGGGTTGAAATCTAGCAATTTTAAATTTTCTTTAAAAACTTGATTTATTTAGAAGTTTTTTTTATTCTTTAACTGTTCTCGTTTAACCTACAGTTTTTGAGTAAAAAATTATATGAATGAACATGAACCATCAAATATTCCAATATAAAACGATATTGGATAGAAGTGACGGGTGTAATTCATTTTGACGTTTACGCGGCGACAACGCTAAAACGCCCGTCAATTCTACCCAATATGAACATAAACATCATATTTACTCATTTAAGTTTTTACTCAAAACTGTAAGATTTGCGAGAAAAACTAAAGAATAAAAAAGGGTTATAAATAAATCAAACTAACAAAAAAAAAAAAAAATTGCAACTCACCAAAAAGTTCTGATTAAAAAACCAACAGGGGTCCCACTTATCAGCCCCCTATAAAGGTGGAAGATGATTGCAAATAATACTATGGGAAACCTTTAAATAAGTATAAAACATCTACCAAATATCATTCTCCTACATTTATCTAAATTTGAGAAATAAAATAAAAACCTAATTTTATCGCTCCCCTTTAGGGGGGTATAACTCCGAAAGGAGACGTCTAAGAAAAAATTTTTATATAAAAGACCCCACTTTATTTTCAATAAGGAATCACCTTCCGAATTTTTTCGCAATATTTAAGAAATACCCTGTATATCATAATTTATGTAACGTTATACAACGTTATATAACATAACAATTCATTTTTTTAACGTTATTTATAACGTTATGTAACGAAAACAAATAATAAATAACGTTATACAATAACGTAACGATTTAAAACGTTATTCCATCCCTGATATCTATGCGACTTGCATAAGCGTGGAACATAGGAAAACCCGTTTTTACAAAGGCCTCGTTTTCGCGTTTTTTTCCGGAACCGTTTAAGATTTTTTCAAAAACTTTGCGAAGGATGCGCGCATTGGTAAATAGAAGAATTTCGATTTTGTCTCCGACGGTTTCATGGCCAACGCGATCGCAAAAATTACTTTTATTATTCAGCTTTTCAGTTTTTTCCTTATTTTTCCGAAGAAAATGGCCAGTGGCACGTATAACTCTGCAAAACAATTAGTTTTGATGTTCTTGGTGCAATAAACACAGCCTTAATCAAATTCTAGCGACAACGTATCGTGACCTTCCCTGGTTAGAAGAAATGGTGGATTGGATTTAAGGGCAGTACAATTTCACTTTAAGTCGTACAAGTTCATTTGCATTGAGATATTTGGTTCCATCAGTAACTTACGACCATCTCTCAACTTCTTTGCATGAATATATCTGAAAATGTTAACGATCAGTTTATCACAAGCAAAGGATTACTTGAAAATTACGATTTCTTGCCACCGCAAATTGAGATGTTGTGACTGGGCCTTAGTCGATCGTTAAGTATAATAATCATAACCGTAAAACGTTTACGAATGTACCACCTGTCAGGATCGTGCTATAAACATCTAGTAAATGCGTCCATTTGCGACTGTTACGATCAACCAAGTGCTCGTATGTCAAAACCTGTGAACAGCTTAAGCGTTTAGGAATATCAAGAGCAGCATAAGGTAGCGAAAAGTGGCTATCATAGTGCTAAACGTATACAATGAATAATACTTAAAGAAACCATAAGAGCGTAATCGTATCGGAAAACGGCCAATTTGGTTTTAAGTAAAAAAGGCACAATGTACCTACAAGGTTATTATTAATTATAACCCAATAGCAATAGCTACTTGAATTGGTATATAAATCCATTTAGAAAAAAATCGAAAATTTCTTTAAATATCCAAAATGTTTAAATCTTTACAAAAAAAAAATACTTATCAATTATTATCCGCAACAGGTTTCAAATAGAGAATTTTTCCTTCGTTCTTAAAATTCCATTTTTGCGTACGTACTTTCGAGCAATTGCATTAGATGTCATAGCATCTAAACTTTTATCTTCAGGGTTTCCTTCATATTTACTTCAAGACTCTTCCTAATTTTATCATTGCGACTTTAGCAATTGACCTAAATTACTCTATAATCTCATCTCCTAAGTCTGTATTCTTTGTTTTTGCTTTTTGTGTTAATGCCCAAGCTTCTGAACTGTTGGAACACTGCTATACGCACCTCGATTATTTTATGTATTACACACCTAATTTTTTTAAATTAAATGCTCAATACTAGGAATTTACCGATTAATCGGTAGTCGACCTTTTGGCTGATTAATCAGCTTTGATTAAATTTAATTTAACCAGTATACTGGATTGCGAAATTGTTATACTTTTTCACTATTACTCCGATTTTTAATGTAATTTTTAACAGTTCAAACATTGCGCAATAGTCTCCATAACTGATGAACGTGTCGAACATAATTAAATCAATAATTACCTAAAATCCTAAGGAGGTATATTATATACGTACTGTGGGAGCAACAACGTCTATCTAACGAGTTAAACAAGAATAAAGCAAAACTAATACGTAATCGGAGTCGGAATCGGAGTTTAGAATGAAATTTCTGGTCAGTAGAGTCGGAGTCGGAGTTGGAAAAATGTACCGACTCCGACACCCAATACAACAAAAAATCGCGAGGTGGTGCTTTCCCGCAAAATTTAAACTCAAATTTCAAATCATTTCTTTATATTTATTTTATTTTTTTACTTTACACCCACCATAAAATGTCTTAGTACATATTTAATTTTGTCGGAGTGAAGTCATAGTCGGAGTCGATTTTCTTTACCGACTCCGCAGCCCTGAAGAGACTACTGTATTACGAAGAATTTAACTAAAATCAAATCGAGATTGAATAAGCACATACTACAAAGGCATTAATCGTTTAGAAACCTTTTTTTATAGATATAAATTTTCTAAAATATACAGTTATCGCCACCTATTGGATGTATTTCCTACTTTGTTTGTACCAGGAGTAAAAATCCTAAGAAGGTATTATAATATACGTACTGTGGGAGCAACGTTTCTATGTAACGTATGAAACAAAGATAATGCCAATACGTTAGATTTATAATTTCAACTTCAGGCTGACAAAATAAGATTGGACGCCTGATAATAAATCTATCTCTTTTTAACTTCTATATTTGACGAACTTAAGCGAAGCATATACATTACCTTAATCAAAACCTATGAGGTAACATTATTTTTTAAAAGTTAAGTGTTAGCCTTAGTAACAACTTTTGGAGTAAAGTAAATAATACGTGTCCATTAAACTTGAATAATCTTTCAATAAATGGAAAATGCAAATCCCAAATTAATAAAAATTCAGCATCACAAAAAACGCGGTAATTTCGAAAATTAGAAAGTTCCACTATTTCGTTATGTATGTTTTCATTTGAAAAATGTCACTTGCACGTAAAATTAATCGAAAATATAGCTGTGCTAAAATTTATTACACATGCAGATATTTACGATTATCTAAGCAAATTAATAAAGTTCTGTTTAAAATCGCGCAGCATGAATTATTAGTTAATAATCTCTTACATGAGATTAATTGTGTTTCGATTACTTACAAACAGAAGTCACATATATAACCACGTAATTATGTTGTTATTTATTTATATATAAACATGAGAACATAATATCCACATTACTTGTTTTAAAAATTAAGTGTCATGCAACTTTTTTTAACTATGCGGAAATAAGTTATCAATTTCTGACTTGTTATTACAATTTTTAATGACATTGAGATCAAATAATTTATACCAAATTGAATGTATGCTTCTTGTTTCATAAATAATACAGTAAATATAAATAAATTGCCGCTTTCTTGAAGGCTAACACAGTTTTTTTTTTACATTCTACCACTCAAGAAACAGATAAGCTTTACCTTACAGATCTTCTTACAAAAACGGGAATTCTACTTGCAAATTACTATTTAACTAAGCCTAATAACTTACCCATATCTTCTTAATTATTTTCAAGTTAAATTACTAAATAACAAAGTTATATTGGAAACAACTTTGACATAAATATTGATAATGAATGCTAACATTAAAATTTTTAAATAAATAAAGTTACAAACTAAAATGAAATACTCTGAAAACAATTAATTTTCATTTTTTAATGTTTGAAGCCATTCATTGATGCAATAATCTCAATTTATATAAATTTGAAATTGCAATGGCGTCAGAACACGAAGATAAAATAATTCTTGACTAAAATATCCATTATTCAAATCGCGAATATTATCTATGTGATTTAAACATAATTTATGCAATAGATTGTTTAACACCTACATTTATATTTTACAATAACCAATCAGGCAACATTTAGTAGATTAATTAAATATTTAATTTATTATTGTACAGGTAGGTATTTGTTTTTAAATTTCGAAGTACAGTTTTGATATGAATTAATCTTAATTTTATTTAAGCTTTTTCATTGCTATATTTCAGAAATTTATTTCCCAGAATAGTTCAAATACTTTAATAAATAACCCTATTGAAGAATTTAAATATAAATTTAGTGTTTCCATTATTTCGATAAAGTGTAAGTAATATAATACAAAAAATATTAAACAGAAAACAATAATGTTAATCGAAAAAAAAAATATAGTAAACGTTACAAAGAATTTGCCAAATTTACAAGGATAAACAACGCAATGGAGTAACAAGATATGTGCATTTGTTTTTAAATTAAAGTAATCTCAAAATTTTGTAGAATAGATCAATAGACTAAGAAACACTTCCTCAGACATAAAAAGCGATTTAAAATTTAGTTCACAATGTAATAAAAGTCAATAATTTATTATATTGAATATATTATTTGACAACTTAATAACTGGGTAATACTATCAAAGCGGTGTATTGTTTTGCGAGGCTTTTAACAGCGGAAAATTTTAAACTACATTGTTTCAAATATCAGCAAATTTGATTGGTAACAAAAAAATATGCTTTTTTTTAAATAACGTCTTAAAGCGTTTATAAAAAGCAGCGATTGTAAGATAAAATAAATCACAATAGATACAAACAAAAATGGGTATAATACGGTGCAATATACCAGGTGTGACTGAAATCAGGCTCACCCCCTTTTTCTTTAGTTTTAATTTTAGACTAACAAAAGCCTGATTTCAGTTACACCCGGTAGATAGTTTGCAGGAAAAAAATCACTTATTTAAATATAATTAATTGCTTGAAAAATCCATAGTTAATTTCAAATAATACTTACTCTAAAAAGGCTTAGAGCAAACCTTGGACCTAAGGTTTGAAGTATATGGACAGGTAAATTATTAATAATATTTTATCTTGCAATTATCTCTAGAGATTATCAACAAAAATTAAAGTTTACACAAAAAAAAGGATGTAATTTCTGAGAAACATCAGGATTAATAAATATTATTTAAAACTTGTATTATAGTGGTTTGCATAGGATTCGGCGCACGATTTAATTGAAAATATATTTGGGTAAATGGTTTTGATATAATCGATAATTAATTTTGCTCCCTTTGGCATCGATACAAAGTTGTAATCGGCAAGGCATACTTAACATCAATGCTTCCAAGTACTTCTTTAGTAGCGAGTCCCAAACATTCGTGATTCCTCTAGTCAAAACGCCGACTTTTCGAATTTTGAGCTTCTTTAGTCAATATCCTTCATCATAAATCAAATTTTTTTTATCGAATTAAGGTTTAGGTTTAGACAGTACGCAGTTCAATACAGATCCTGAATATTGTTCGCCAAAAGCTTGGATTTCGTTGATTTGGCGGTGTGTGACCTTGCAATGTCTTGTTGCAAGACATAACCACTTGAATATAAGTTGGACATTGGTTAATTTATGCCAAATAGTGCACGGATAAAGCTTTGGACTCCCTCTTGCTGCTTGCGTGCTTTATCAATTTGAATGGAAAATGCCAGCCGTTAAATTCGTTGTTAACAGTGTAGTGGTTTGTAATTTTCTAAACCTTCCAAACTTGCTTTTTTTCTATCCCTTCCTCCTTTTTTATTTTGCTGACAAACCGGACAGGTCCTTAATGGTAAATTCGTCGTCTGGTGAATTAACTTTGGCTCTTGAAAACTGTCTTCATAGGAAATATTAAATCGATCTAAGTTTAAGCTTTCCATAATTAATTTAAAAACAATTAGAACTGAGCTGAATTGCAGCTTGCGAAATGAAAATTCTAAGAAAAATTGAGTAAGTGACAAAAATTTACAAAATTGAAAGCAAAATTATAGGAAAGAACCTAAAAGTTGGAAGTGTAATGATAAAAATTGAAACACAACAACTTAGGTGGTTCGGACAACAGCGAAAGTGATGTGGCAGGGGAAAACTAGGAAATGAAAAAGACGCGGGCGACCAAGGAATACATGAAATAACGTGAAAGCGTACTTGTTTAAAAGAAAAGGCATAACATGAAGCCAAGCTCGAAAAAGAGCAACAGATATAAAGGAATGGAAAAATCACCACCTGGACACCGATGGTAGATGAGGTTAACGGCGAATATAATACAATATAAAACTTTTAAAACATAGATTTAAAAACACCAATCATACTATACAGGGTGTGTATAAATTGGCGGAAGCGCTACACGTGACGATGTCTTCGTAAAATTCTAAGTCGAAAAACTTGATACAAAAATGTTGCACCATGCTTCCTATGGCCTCAGGAACCATTTAAAGAAGAAAATAATTGGCAACATTGCATACATTGATTTGCGTTTGGACATTTTTTTATCAGCAATTTTAACTTAGGTATTTACAATTTTTGTTCGAACTGAAAGCCTTCAGTTCGTAAACATAGCTGCAAACTTTTGGGTATCGTAAAACACAAACTAGAAATAATTACGAGAAAAACAGAGATCACAGCTAATGACAATGTTGCCATATGTATTATTTTCATTCAAATCCGTGATTTACATATTTTCAACACCAATTTTTGAAAGTAAGAACACAATATCTAGGAAAAAATACTATTCGAAATTTATTTTTATTCCAAATTGCAGCTTTTTCATTTGCAAGTATTAAATAATAACGCCTATTAAAGGACTAAATATCAAAAATTTGAGGACCTCTTGCGGACACAGCAAGCATGGTACAACATTTTCGTATCAAGATTTTCGACTTAGAATTTTACGAAAAACATTGCCACGTGTAGCACTTCCACCAATTTTTAAACACCTTGTATAATAAAATAAACAGCAGATTTAAAGCTTTTTATTGACAAAGATATAGCAAGTGTTTTTTCATCGGTTAAAATGTAAAGGCGTTTTTCAGAAAAAAATGGTGCGCCAATTTCACTGCAAAAATTATAGACCTAGATAAATTTATGTTTGAAAGGTAAATTTTGTGACCATTTGATAAAAACTGTAATTCTCAAAATTATTTATTTAGATTTTAAATCACTTTTGATCCTTAATATTTCCTTGCTGGTCACAATACCATTCAACTTTTTTAAATATCTTACAAACTAAGTTTTTTGTATTTATACTAAAAAAAAAACACGAAACGTAAGCAACTGGGTCTACAGTTGTTCTTCAAACTATGCTGGATGATGGGCAGAAAATCGAAGCTGGCACTCGAAAACAAAGTGATACTGTACAAATCAACCTTGAAGCCCATATGGACATTATGGTATTCAACTCTGGGGATGTGCCAGTAATTCAAACATTAACATTATACAGCGTTTCCAATATAAAGTGGTCCGTTCCATCATTGATGCGCCATGGTATGTCCCCAATGACTGCATACACCGCGATCTGCGTATAGAACCCGTAAAAAGTGAAATTAGAAACTTCTGTATAAAACACAAGGACCGACTACGACACCACAAAAACCAACTTGAACACGAACTACTAAACCAACGTGATAATAAAAGACTAAAGAAGTGCAACGCGTTGGATTTAACACATAAGTTTTAAGTACAAAGTGAACTCTATGTGGCCAAAATAAAAGTTATGTTCTGAGAGGGATCTGCCACTGGGCAATCTCCTACTATGGCATTTTTCTATTAGTCGACTAATTTACTGAATGTTTTGTCAGGAACAGATTGTAAGGTCATAGATGTTAAAAAAAATATTTATACTCGCGTTTTTTCACATTAAACCATAAAAATATCAAACAAAATCTGGTATAATACTTTATAAATTGCAATAAAAATTGCTTTTAAGATACTTTTGAACATTACATCACCGTTCTTATTATGACGCATTACGTATTTGGATATTCCACATTATGCAATTAATTTTCGCAGAAGTCTACAGAGTCGATCTAGTTAGCGCATACCTACAGTATTATTTGCTGCTTAACAAAAAAGGGCACACAACAAGAACAATCGTATATCATATCGAGCATTTAAACAAATTCGAAATAAATTTATCTGACAAACAATTAAATATAATTAGCATTATTACATACGTTTGTAACTTGTTTATACCTATCGTTTGTTTGCGTGCAATTAAACACACCTTTAGAGAATTAATGAGGGGAAATATGGCCGACATTAAGCTGAAAGTAATTGTAAGAGCTATACGTACAAGGATATTTTATTGATTTATTTAATGAATGGAATTTTATTCGCCGGTGACTGGAAAAGACTACGGTATTTGTGCAGGAGTGGGCAGAGGGAAGAGTTGTAGAGACAAGTAATCAATTACGTTTCATGAAACTACAACTCGAGAACTGGTAATGGAGTTACTACTACCGCCTTACACCCACGTTCAAGTGGCTAAACACATGTAAAGAAAAACAACTCCGACTTGTAAACCTTTAGCGTAAAATCACGAAAGCGGGGCATTTTAAAGTTATTTTCCGAGAACCATCGGATGAATAAAACATTTCGTGTTAATGAAAGGAAGATTTAGATAATAAACTTTATTCGTTCTGAATTAAATTTAAATCGTTTCTCAACAACTCCAATGTTAAGTTTGAAATTGCTCATTGTTGTATTTCAAGCTGCACTTGCGTTTTCATTGTAAATAGATAAGCGATACCGATTTTAATTTAAAACCAGTTTGTCACAATTATCGTAACAAGCTGTTTAACATTGCGATAATTCATGTGATTTAAATGTTTAAAAACGGTATGTTTGATTAACATGGCAATAAAACAATCACCAGTGAATTCTGATCGCAAGATCGCATGATAGCAACCTAATCAAAACAAAATGAATTGAAACTTTATTATATGTTTGTCTAAATGGGCGTAAATTCTTGCAATAACCCAAATTCATGTACCAGTGGTACCCATAAGCAGTGATGGCGAGTCGGAGTCGGGAGTCGGAAGGAAGGAGTCGGGAGTCGGGAGTCGGGAGTGGATAATTTTTCTGCTGACTCACCATCCCCTACCCATAAGTAATCAATTGTTTCCAAAGTGGTATTTTTGCGTTGGTTCTACTCCGACGGTGTAGATACACAGACATTTTTTGTTACTGGTTGTTGTAGAAAAACTGAATTAATAGTTTTAAGAATTACAATTGTATTTTCCATACAATGACGGAGTTTGTACCTTTCAAAGAACACCTGAGCAATTGTACGCTGTTTCATTTTCGTTTGTATTTAATACCCAAACAACAACCAAAATTTGCGTTTTGTGGCGATGTAAACAATTGTCTATATTCAGATAATTTTCTGCTATTAATTTTGACTTTTCTAATAGTTTTCGAAGTGAAAAACGAGTCGAATTTGTGTAAAATCGTTGGTGTAGTGTAATTCTAGCTTAAGTATGCACGAATTATCAGACAGGCTAGGATCAATCACACCAATTTCTTAATCAAAATGTTCTATTTTGTATTTGCTGAAACTGTCCAAGTCAAATTCATTTCGAGTTAATAAAAGCTCGAAAAACGGTTACTGCTAAGGTTTATTGTAACCAACTAAAAGGCTACATCCTGAGTTGTTAAAAAAAAACAAACACTACAACATGATCATGCTTAGCGACATACAACACTCAAAAAAATAAACGCTGCTTAAATGGTCACTTTTACCATATTCACTACTATCACCAGACATTGTTTTATCTGATTATTATTTGTTTAGGTCCTCTTATCTATGTTTAGGTCTTAAGAGCATTCCTTGGCAAATGATATTTTTTTATCTGTTACAAATGTCCGAAGTTTTCATCATGTTTTTACAAAAAAGAGATTAAAATTTTAGAAAAAAGATGGCAAAGTATCGTTCATAATAGAAACAATTATGTAAAGTCGCGACTTTAAATGTCACCGTGTGAACTACCCAAATTGAAAGTCGCGACTTCAAAATAAAAATGGCCGCTCTTGTAATTGCAGCATCGAGTGTTGTAGAGCAACTAATTATTTTGATGTTGCTATTTGTTGATAATGCTCTAAAATCGTTGGAACGTCTATTGAGGACATGATAAATTGGAAATCGATGACACACAAATATATATTATTTGTCTGTTATGTCAAAATATAAAAATATGGTAGGCTTACGTCAAATGCCGAACTGTCAATATCGCTGTGGCGACTTTTAAAGTCGCGACATTAGGCGTTCACACGGTGACATCAAAAGTCGCGACTTTAAATGTCACCGTGTGAACTACCCTTAAGAATTCAAGTGTCTCTTTCATATTTAATAATTGATTAGTCATGGTTAACCTTATTTTAAATATTGAATATGTAACTTCCTAAAACCTATTGCTAAAACAATAAAATTGCACTTGAATGTACCATAAACTATTATAGAAGTATGGCATTAAGATAAGACGTTGGGTAGTTATGGATTTAATGGAATCCATGACCTACTCTACAAGTTGTTTAATCGGTTCAATGTGGAAACCGTAAAAGGTCCAAAAACAATGGAATTTCACGAAGCCTCAAACATTTTAAAACCTGTGTTTTCGTAAAACTGAAATAACTGGTATCTTCTAAAACAACTTTCATCCAACGTTTTTTTGCGCATTCGAGCAAACATAAACCTGAAATAAGATAAAATGAAAATGAAAAATGTACTTTTTCTTCCTTGTTCAGTCTTTCTTAAAATGTATGGGAAAATAACCATCTTGAAAAACGTTAGTCAATTTGTTTCAATTGATATTTAAAATTATGTAAAAAAAACGAATTAATAACATCGATAAGGTATATTTTATTTCAGATTTAAAGCAAAAAATAAGTTTTAGAAAAGTAATAGGTGATTAAAACAGGAAAAATTAACATCACATGACAAAACTAGTAAGGAAAACAAAATAATCTTGAAATTAAAATACTATGGTGCATTAATTTTTAATTCCAGGGAACAGTGTAAGCAGAAAAAGATCACAACAATATTTATTTCACACACAGCAGTAGCGTCAAAGTAAAAAGAGAAATGTATGATAAACCTACAAAAAAAAACTTTCACAGCTTGAGATAAAAACAATACATGTGGCTTCATAAAGAAGATGAATAATTATTCATATCTCTCAGGACAAAGTTGAAGACCAGGGGTTGTTTGCAAAGTTTACAGATTAATCTGCATTGCAACACTGTAGCAAGTACAAGTTTTTATAACCCTACGTGACTCGGTAATTTCTTTCGATTTATATAATATGCAAACCGTTCGATTGTTGATGTAATAAACTAAAAAGATTTCCAACGCACACTTAAATATTTATAGCGTAGGGTATCGATTTTCGATTAGACTATCATACGATTTAAATTCTCTTCTAGTAAGAGTTCGTGATGCATTTAGCCAATGCATTGAGCCGCTCGCTAGATTGTCTCAGCTCCTATCAATGCAGTTAATGTGTGTTATATTGCATCAGCTTTACGACTTTTAGTAGCTAAGATACCCTAAAACTTTTATAATACCACTTTGTTTTCCAAGACTTCAGATAATTTGAAACCCCAATTCGCATAAATACTTTTTAACGCGCTTGAGGTTTTTCTGATGATTACCTTTAGTTGTTGCATTTTTTTTTCGTCTTAAAATATCTCAAAGGATATTGACAAATAATTTCACGATTATTTCATTTTAATCAAAAAATTATTTTTACATGTCAACAAAACAAGCTGTTATTGTATTTCAGGTAGTTTTAAGTTAAAGCTATGGTTTTAAAAATACCATTTATTATGGTCGAAAATTTTAAAAATCTACTTTTATTTATTAAACAAAGCACAGCAAGAAAAAGAAATACCAAAAGACTCGGAGGAGTCCAGTATATTACCGATATTCAAGACTGGCGAAAGTAAAAAAATGTAAAAATTATAGATGCATATCACTCCTAAGCAGGGTTGAGTAAATTTAAATCAATTGATTTAAATCACGATTTAAATCAAGTGATTTTTATAAAAAAAATTATCAATTTAAATCACAGATTATATGAGTACAATATAATATTTATAATAAAACAAAATTGTATTACTATTAGTAATTAAATACACGAAATGGTGAATAAACCATATCAATTTGCTCTTGTAAAGTAATATTCATTGTGGAAATGCAATAATTCAAAAAATAAATGACAAATTTTTGACGTTAGCGAAGTGAACAGTCAGTTTTTTCAATTTCCTCGGCACTCTATTGCTTCAATAACGATTTGAAGAAAAATGTGGAATATCTCGAAAAGTATGAGTTTTGGGTATAGGACATACTTAACAAAATATGAAGCTCTTTTAAAGACGAATTCGATGACTTAAAAAAATACAGGGGTTTGCATTTTAAAAAAACGAGTTACGAGCTTTGGAAAATCATGGAAGCTGCCACCTTTTTATAAACACCCCTGTATGTGTGATTCAATTTTTTTCTTATCGAGCGAACAGAGAACTCTGTACTTCAAAATAACTTCAGGAGAATTTTTTAAACAAAGACTTAAAACCTTGAATAATTTAGAATTTTTTTTTTTTAAACGACGTATAAAAACCTGTAGTATTTTATATTGATGCAAAGCTAAAATTAAGGCGGTCCAAAATATTAAATAAAAAATTGGGTGTTGTATTTGAAATATAAAAGTTGCTATTAGTTCCAGAAAGGTGACTCACCCTGTATATTTGAAAATATTTTTATTGTGTTGTTTAGAAAAAACTGTATAAAATAGCATTTGAATCACTTCATATCTCAAGCCGTTTAGCAACAATCGACCGATCCCGCACTAATGACTCACCCTGTATATAATTAATTAAACATCACCATTTAGCACCGAATTTTTCAAAATTCTTAATCATTATATTTCATTTTTCATTTTGACAAAAATTCACAAATGAATTAAATATATTGGTTATTAAATATATTAGCACAAAACAGAAATAGCATGTGAATATGTCACAAAATTCGATTATATGGTACATTTGATTTAAATCCAAAAAAATTGATTTAAATCAAATAAATCGATTTTTTTGTTTTTTTTTTTAAATCATGATTTTTATCCACCCTGCTCCTAAGTGTAGCAAAAAAATTATATAAAAGAATTTTAGAGGAGAAATTAAGGGGGAAAAAATTGGAAGAGGCACAATGCTGCCTTAGACCGGCTTAAAGCACGCAGGACTTAATTTTTACGTTGGCAGAGGGTAACTTTAAGTCCACTGCTTTTTATAATTTTAATTGGTAAAATAATTAAGGAGTAAAAACAAAATACAAAGAAAGGCTTACTGGGAATGGAACAAGCTGAAACCAATAACTTTAAGACAACAGATGGGACTTACAACATAATCTGGGGGTATGGTCAGATACATTACGAAGATACGATATGACCATCAATATAAAAAAGACAAAAAGTGTGGCTATAACGAAGAATCATGTAACGGTTTGAATCATCCTTGCCAAAAAGGATTAGAGCAAGAATCCAATTTTAAATATTTAGAAGCGATAATTGCAAAAAATGTTAAACTGAAAAAAGAGCTGGTTAATAGAATAGCTAGTGACGAAATTTTACCACACCAATAATAAATTCCTGATAAGTAAAAAGAAAATCTCAAAAGAAAGTAACTCGCGAATATATAACGCAATGTACGTACATACCAATTCTTACTAACTTATACATAGTTCAAAAACTTGCTCACTAACAAGAAAGCAAAAACAAAGGATACAGACGCTAGAGATGAGGTTTTTGAAAAAAATAAAAGGATGTAGACTAATTGATAAGATAAGCAATGATACAATCAGAAAAGGTCTGAGAGTGAAATAAAAAAAAAAGGTGGAGGCAAACCAAGCAAGATGGTTAGAACATCTACAACGCATACTAGAAAGAAGGTAGGCAACAATGGGCTGGAAAACGAAGTTTAAGGGAAAAAGAAGTAGAGAAAGACCGAGAACAAAATGAGACAGACTAGAAGAAAAAGAAGTCAGCTGGAGAGATGTGCCTAAGTTAGCCAATGATAGACAAAGATGGAGAAAGATAATCAAGAATTAGGAAAGCATACCTCGACACCGAAAGGTACTAGAGGACCCGATTAATAAGAAGAATCTTAAGAAATGACTACAACGGGCTTTTTTGATTATTTTAGTGATTTATAAGCTTTAAGAATTATGATTGATGATTTTAAAAGGCGTTGTGAATTAAGATTAACGAACACACTTTTTCATTGATCGACTTTATAGGCATACGAGGTCTGTTCAAAAAATAACCGAACTTTTCGTAAAACATTTATTTTATAGTATTTACAACTTATTGGTCTTTATCTCCTTCAAAGTACTCTCCTTTTCTAGAGATACACTTATTCCAGCGGTGTTTTTACTTTGCTATACAGGGTGGTCCAAATTCGATGGGATTGCATGGGTATCTCGGTTAATATTTAAGATAGAGAAACGGTTAAATTACCAAAAATGTGCAGTTTTTTGAGACAAACTCAGAACCGTTTTCAAAAATATTCTATCATTTCCGGTTTTCGAGTTATCGAATAAAAAGTGTTTTTTTGTCATATTAATAATGTGTCATCTCCGTTATTGTTGTAAATATCAAAAATATTTATAAAGATTATTTTTGGATATTTTTATGTTTAATTTAATTATACTAAAAAAAAATTTTTACGCTCGCCGTTAAAAAGTTATGACACAAACTTACCTTTTTTTAAAGGGAAACGATAGTTGGCTATGACCTATTTAAATTCCTCATTTTTTTCTCATTTCAAATATATAAGGGTTAATGTATTTATTTTCAACAATACGCAAATTATGAAGGTTTTTTAGTTTTTTTTTTAAAGAAAATCATAGTAGGCTGTGAAAACAAAAAATAAACAAGGTGTAAAACCTTATAAAACTCATGTGGTACAAGTTACCAAGGTTTTTTAATTTGTTATTGAGATAAATACGAAATTTCTTGAACATAAGATAAACAACAATATCCTACATTACTGCTGATACCGACTATATCGTTGTTTTCTTATTTTCAAATATTTACAATGTTTATCTCCACAACAAATTAAAAAACCTTGGTAACTTGTACCACATGAGTTTTGTAAGGTTTTACACCTTGTTTGGTTTTTGTTTTCATAGCCTACTATGATTTTCTTAGAAAAAAAAACCTAAAAAACCTTCATAACTTGCGTATTATTAAAAATAAATACATCGACCCTTATATATTTGGAATGAGAAAAAAATGAGGAATTTAAATAGGTCATAGCCAACTATCGTTTCTATTTAAAAAAAGGTAAGTTTGTTTCATAACTTTTTAACGGCGAGCGTAAATTTTTTTTTTTAGTATAATCAAATTAAACATAAAAATATCCAAAAATAATCTTTATAAATATTTTTGATATTTACAACAATAACGGAGATATGACACATTATTAATATGACAAAAAAACACTTTTTATTCGATAACTCAAAAACCGGAAATGATAGAATATTTTTGAAAACTGTTCTGAGTTTGTCTCAAAAAACTGCACATTTTTGGTAATTTCACCGTTTCTCTATCTTGACTATTTATTAAGTGAGATACATAGGTAAGCCAGTCGCATTTGAACCTCCCTGTATATTACAAAAATAGTCATATTTATTCTAAACTTCCCGTATACTTTTAGCTAGTGGCCTGTTTTTCATTCTTAAATATTAACCGAGATACCCATGCAATCCCATCGAATTTGGACCACCCTGTACAGTCCTGGAATGCTTCTTTGGATATTGCCTTCAATTTTCGTGCCGAATTCTCCTTAATGTCGTCAATATTGTCAAAACGACATCCTTTGAGCACCGATTTTAATTCGGGGAATTAAAAGAAGTCGCACAGGGCCAGGTCAGGTAAGTAGGAAGGCTGAGGGAGGACAGTCGTTTGATTTTTTATACAAAACTTATGAATTCACAAGGCTGAGTGGGCAGGCGCGTTGTCGTGGTGGAGGAACGATGAATGGTTGCGCTACAACGCTACAACGCCCAATTTCAAAAGTTAGGTTATTTTTTGAACGGATCTCGTCAGGGTGGTCCAAATTCAATGGGATTGCATGGGTATCTCGATTAATAGGCAAGATAGAGAAACGGTTAAATTACCAAAAATGGGCAGTTTTTTGGGGCATACTCAGAACCGTTTTCAAAAATATTCTATCATATCCGGTTTTTGAGATATTAGAGAAAAACTGTTTTTTTGTCATATTAATAATGTGTCATATCTCCGTTATTGTTGTAACTATCAAAAAAGTTTATTAACAATATTTTTAGATATTTTAATGTTAAGTTTGATTACACAGAAAAAAAAAAAAAAAAAAAAAAAAAAAACGCTCGCCGGTTAAAAGTTATGACACAAACTTACCTTTTTTTAAATGGAAGCTATAGTTGGCTATGGCCTATTTTAATTCCTTATTTTTTTCTCATTCCAAATATATAAGGGTTAATGTATTTATTTTCAATAATACGCAAGTAACAAAGGTTTTTCAATTTTTTTAAAGATGAAAAACAAAAAGTAGGCTGTGGAAACAAAAACAAATCAAGAAAAACAGAAAATTATAGAATATATTTGACAACTGTTCTGAGTTCATCTCAAGAAAGTGCTCATTTTTGATAATTTAACCGTTTCTCTATCTTGCCTATTAAACAAGATACCCATGCAATCCCATCGAATTTGGACCACCCTGTACATATGATAAGATGATGAACAATGTAGGATATTTTCGCAGCTTAAAAGCATTGACTCTAGTAATTGATTATAAACACAAATCATAGTTATTAAACACAATCTGAAATTTTTAAATCGTTGAATCGTAACGGGTGTTCAGAAAAACTAAAAGCATAAGTTTGCAGAGATAGTGGAACAATTTATTTATGAAACTGCAGTTTATTTATAGGTACTCCGTGCATACGAAGTGTGTGGATAAATATTTAACAATTTATGTGCCATTCTACTTTTCTATTTGTATTTTAAGTCAAATTTTCAGTACGTGTAAACAATTTTATTGTGTCTGTTGTCTTATGCAAAATTAAAACCTTAAACCACAAAAGCTTTTTGATGTTTAGTCTTCATAATTTACCAGCTACGCGCAGCGAACAAAACCATTACGATAAAATTTCATTATTGATTTCAATATCGCGCTAATTGCGTTGTTTACTTTGATGTGTGTTTATAATTTTGTCGGTGTTGCTGTTATTGAAACATTAAATAACATTACCTTAACGGTAAACGTGATAGGACCGTTCGTTTTATTTACACAACATGCGAATGAAATCGCAAATCTCATAACAATATTATTTCTAATATAAACAAAATTTTCGTTATTGTTCTGACGATTGGCTCGTAATTTGATTTTTTATTGTGCTTATTTCGATATTTATATCCAGGGAATTTAATTTAATGTCGTATTTTCGAATATCCAATACAAATTTGTTTTGTTATCATTGTCATCTCAAGTTATTACTTTCAATTCAAGGAAGGTTTGATTTGAAGTACGCTGTGTGCGATTTTATTGGCGTTTATATTGTATTGTCAAAAAGTCGTCATAAAACAGTCGGATGTCAATACAGCGACGTTACATTGTTTTGCACTTCTCGTTTCAGCGTCTTAACCATCCAATTCTTATGGCTGATATGTTGTTGTTTGAACTTTACTGAAAGCAACGCGGTTTCGCTGCTAGACACTGTTAAAAAAACCGCTTTGAAACAACGTTTATTATAAAGTGGTTCAGGCTACGCTGCTGTAGATATAATTAATGTTAACGTAAATATTATGAAAAGAGTTAATTTGCATCTTAGAATGAACGTGTAGTTAGTTCATCTTAAGCGATAAAGCTCCGGGCTAGTTGATGGAAGTTTTTACTTGAACTACTAACGGATAAACTGAATATTTAAATTAAATAGGAAAAAAGTTTCAGCGATCTTAAACATAAACAAATTTAAATAAATTTTCTGGCTTTTTTACCACTACCACTTTTGTTTTCCGGACTTCTATATTTACAAAAAATGCTGCACTTTAAACTTACTATAAAAACTGGGTCTTGTGTATTCCTTCCTTTTCTAAAACCATACTGGGATTCTTCTTGTGTTTTCTATTTTCTCTTTTAATCTCCCTTCCATTACTCTTGCCAGTATTTTCGCCGGTACACTCATTTAGGTTATTTCTCTAAAGTTAGAACAATCCCTTTTATCTCCTTTCTTGTATAGTGGTAGGATAATTTCAGGGTTCCAACCGCTTGGTACTTTGTTGATTTCGTTACCACGTTTAATAGCGCTGTTAGTGCTTTTTTTCCTAATTCTTCCATGTATTTAATCATTTTCGGTGTAATACCATCTTTTCCTGCGACTTTTCCTGTCTTTAATTTTGCTATAATTTTTTTTTAAATTTCTTTGTTATCTCTTGAGAAACTCTGTTGCATTTTACATTTGTTACTTCGAATCTTGTATTTATTTCGTTTGTCTCCGCTAGCTTTTTAAAGTATTGTCTCCATCTTTCCATTATTTTTTCTTCGCCCGTAATTGTGTTCCCATTTTTATCATTAATGATTTCATTCCGTATTCTTTTTTCCCTCTTAGTTGCCTTAAGGTGCCGTAGAACATATTTACAATTACATAATTATGAAATTGGTGTAGGTAAGTCCGTTTATAGTCCAAAAATTAAAATATTGCTTAAGTGAATTCTCCGGAAAGTTATTTGGTTGATTAATCCCACATATTTAAATCCCAACAAAACGTGGACAAACTTTACCAGTATTTTTAAATCAACTTAAATATCTCGAAAAAAGAACAATTAACTTACAACACTTTCACCATGAATGTTGAATGGTTCAAGTAAAAAATAGATCAGTAAAAAAAAATGCTAACCTGTGTAGGCCACAAAATTTTATACATAAAAATAATGTGCTTCATCAAACACATTATATGAAAATGCATGATTACTTTTAAACTCTATTGCAGAATTTTGCGAATTTTAAGTAATTATAGCTTTTTACTTCCAAGTTACTAAATGCGATTTTGACAATAGCTATCTTTTTTGTAGTCACAAAACTTGACAATAACTTTAATAGGTTGTAAAAAAGTTTTTGAGAATTATCTATGGAATTTGGTCCATAAACTTGCACAAAATCACACGTCTTAAAAAAATATTGGCAATAAAGTTTCACAGAACATAATCCTTATGGTATAATAGTTAATGAACATATTTTAATCCTACATACGTAAAACGGCCTCAAATTACACCACCAAAATCAAAACCAAAAGCACTTAAATATTTACTTTTTACTGCAAAAACAACGTAAATGTCCTATTATTATGAAAAAAGTCTTCGACAGCAAAATCTTCACGCACTTTAAAAATCCCGTGGGATGTATACGAGACGTCCTAAGGGAATATTAGCGCCTCCTAATGATTAAAATTCAATTATTTTTGGTTGTTCATTTAACCCTCGGAGCTATTTCAATTAGCAGCGAAAAATTTAAATATTTAACTATATAATAAGAGAGATTTTAAGGATTTTTCGTGCGAACTTGACTAAAAGAAGCCGAAGTTTGCAGTGAAGTTAGTGTTAATTATACAATTTTATTTGTTCAATAAGTTCGCAGCATTGTTGACCTTAGCCAATATTTGTTATTTTATAATTCTCATAATCAATTTAGGTAACTAATTTCCACCAAATAAGTGAACGGAAATAGATATTAAGTGATTGATCCATAAAAGTAACTGATACATAATATAATTTAAATGTCATTCTGCTTCCCACTCCGTTCCACAGGTTCATGTTGCTTCTTTGGTAGGGTCTATTGCGTTGAGTCTATTTAGAAATGTAATTTAAATACACGTAATAGCCATGATAAATAATTTTTAATTGTAAACCTAAAACTATACAGAACTTGCTGCTGGTGTTGTATAAGATAATCAATTTTCCCTGCGGTAATGAACCAACAACTAAAACTCCATTTGGTTATAACTGCAAATTGTAAACATGTACTTGAAGTATTGAATGCTGCAATTAGAACAGAAGTAGTAGAGTTAACTTTGCAACCACAGTTACTCGAATAGTTAGTTAAAACGTGCTCTGTAGGTATAAGTTGGCACCACTAGTAACTTTTTGAAGAGATTAATTAATATTTTAACAAATTACCTTAAACTACGTTTTAACAATCATTTGGTGTACCTATATGAGCGTTTAGCAACCAACCTGTCGTCCGCTAACATAAGCAATACTTTAGGTAATATTAATCTCAATTTAGTTCAAATATATTCACCTTATTGTTCGAGTTATAATAAGGGCCCTGCTTTGTCAAAAGGTTGGGAAGCGCTGATTTTGATATAAATTTGACCTCTAAAAAATCGCAATAAATCCGCTTAAGTGCTTATAAACGAACATTTTATATTGTAATTTTAAAAAAAGACGTAGGTAATGTTTAAATTGCTACAGTTTTCGTTCTTAAAACGGTAATATTTATTGGTTTTAATGTTATTTACTTAAAAAAGAATCTTTTGTTGTACTTAATTATGTATTTAAAAGAAATTTATTACTGAAATTTAGTCTTGAAAATAGTAAGTATTACATCATGCAAATGTTTATTTTCGTTTCGTTATGCAACAAAATAAATTAAATCGCAAACACGTAACAACCCCAGGCTCTTTAATAATCTGTTATATAAACTGAAGTTTCTTTCACACAATTGCTTCGCTACTAATCAGTTTTAAAGAAACAAAACAGTTGTCGTTATTTTTAGTTAACCATACACAACATTTTGTTAAGACTTTTGGACTGACATTATTTACAAATATATTAGCTAACATTTTTTGTTTTTGTTTTTTTTTGCACAGTCGAAGCCAAACTTTAAAATCAAATCTTTTATTTTACTGCATTATATAAATTTTGCCTATAAAAAAAAGTTATTTCGCACCAAACCCAACTCGACCTCAATTTTTTCAGCATATGTCAACCTATCTCATCTTTACAGACACTGAACATCTGTAATTGCTGAAAAAACGGAGTTTGGATTTCACATTTTCCATATTTTTCTGGATTATACTTTGTCGTTCAATCCGTTACACCTTTTCATGTTAAAAGCTTTAACATATTTACCTATTGAATTAAACCAGCCAGCGTTAAATATAAAATTTGGATGATGAGTTTGCTTTCGAGTCAGTTTAATTATCTGTCAGAATGATTAAAAAAATATACCGTGCAAATTTAGAAAAAAAGTTGATGTAATTCCTCTCATACACAAAAGTTAACCGTCATTTTATTTAGAGAATTTAAGGAATGTAGAGATATAAAGTTTCTTCATAAAATAACAAAGTTACAGGTAGGTGCGTTGGTGTGTAACAGTCAAACTGAATCACCTAGCACAGGGCTGTCCAACTTCTATATGAGTGCGGGCCTTTTTTCTCCCTAAGTTTCAGCGGGCTATTATTGAGTATAAATCTAATAAATAATAGAAACGAAATTTTGTATATATCGTCTTAAGATTTAGGTTGAATGATTTTTTGTAAGGTGTTTGAGGGCCACGAAAATTCTTTCAGGAGCCGAATGTGGCCTGCGGGGTCCGCCAGTTTGACAGTCCTGACCTATACATTATCGATTCCAAAATCGTTTAGGCTACGACCTCTATTGGTGACATTTTCTACTTATATTTTGTACCAGGAGCACATAGAGGAGGTAGCAAGAACGCTACGATATAATTGAGAACGTCGTTGAAGTTGGGGCATGTTAAGCTAATGTGGTTAAAATTTCAAAAAAATAAAACACGTTTTAGCGTTTCTTGCATAAACATGTGCAGATTTGTATATATTCATGAAATTACTCCCCTTCCTACGATCTTAGATAAAATCAAGTTCAAAATTTATTTTCAAAGACCTAATGGCCTACCTGATAAGTGTGTAAAATATAAAAGTGAAGGAATTTTTCGTTTTCTCGAAAAAAAAAATTTTAACTCAGCTAAGAGGGTGTTTTGTATGTATGTACATATTAAAAGATTTTGAATTACAGTGAAACATTTTTATCTCTGTAAAATATTTTGTTTTTATTTGTTACGATTCACAATGATGAGACAAATCAATGCACTACTTGCATAAACATTGTGATAAAGCCGATTTAAGTATTTTTTTTAATAGTTTTAAAATCATGTTGACTTATTATCTGGTCCCTCGTAATATGAGTTATCCGAGAACAGAACCCAATCCAAATCCCAAGCCAACTTCAACGACATAATTGCGACTGTTACAACCAATGTGTTAAAAAGACACAAACAGCACCTTGCATTTTTCTGACTCATCAACAATGTAGTATACATTTGATGTCCATATTTTAAGCATGTTTACATTCATTCATCTTAAATGATTTTTAAAAGTTTTATTAAAGCTTAAAAGCGCCATTTAGGTTAAAATACCAAATATTTGCCCCATAAACTTAAATAATCTTTCAATAAATGCAAAATCAAAACATAAATTGAGACAAGTTCAGCATTATGAAGAACGCGGTAAAAAAATTCAAAACTAGTTATAATTTTTCTCATACCTTTGACTATTTTTTTAAATTACAATAATTTGCCCTCAATTGGTTAAAATAATGATTAAAAAGTTATTAATAAAACGCGTGAATGGACTTTTATGCCTATTTCTTAAATTTAGAATATTTTGGCTACAGTTTTAGGAAAATTTTACAATTATTGTCTCCATATTATCTAAAAATTTTAAAGACGCCCTAAATAATTTATTTCCAGCTAAACAGCTCTTTAAAGTTTTCAAAAACGTTACTAATAAGCTTGCATTTTTGTTTGACCAAAATCCAAAAGTATTCTGTATACAGCAGATATAATACTGGGGCCAAAATACATCCTTGGGGCATCTCTGGCAGTATAGGTTGTATTTCGGTATAAGCTTTATTTTGCCGGACTGTGAGGTGTATTTTATTTAAACTCTTCAGGGATACTGACACATATGTGTACGTTTAGTTTTTTTATAAGTCAGCCGCGGTAAAAAAAATTAATGAAAATTACTTCAAGTAGGTAGTCACTACAATATTCGCTAACAAAAAAAATAGAAACATGGACAAACAAACATGAAATAACCGAGCTCGGTGGCTGGTTGGTATGCAACCTAGCGACTAAAATCGGGAGGCGTGGGTTCGAATCCCGCGGCCGTCTGTCATCGTAGGCGTTTCAGGTGGTTTCCTCTACCTACTATAGGCAAATGCTGTGACAGTACTTCCACCTACCCTTACCTTACCCACCCTTTCCTTGTTCCCCGCCCCCTCCACCCGGACGCTAGTGACCTCAGTTGTCGAAGCGTCCCTAAACTCTCAATTAAAAAAAAAAAAAAAAACATGAAATTTCATATTACTGTCACAATAAATAGTGTGGTACTGAAATTTGTTGACCGTTTTTTTATGCTAATAAATTTATTTTATTATTAACGGAAAATCTCTATAATTTCAGTTTAAAAAAGTTGAAATACATGTAAAATATATTTAATTAACATAACCATGTAAATTTTAGAGATTACAATATTCATGCTCATTGACAAGAGATTAGTAAACGTACACATTTGTGTACGCTTATCAATTCTGGTAGTAAATTCTTTCTAAACCTAGCATATTGTTATGTGCTACATATTGATTATCCTCTATATTGTATGTGCAACCAGTATTTTAAAAGAATGGAGGATATGGGTACAAAGCGTTATTTTTGTCTAATTTGTTATATATGCGAGAAATGCAATGAACCTGTGCCCTGAATGTATGACGTCATTTCATTTATAACGTGCACCTTACCGCCGCCCAATGGCCACATATGTGTACATTATTTTTCGCTTTTGTTATTTAAAATTTCTTTTTTGTTTCATTGTTTTGAATGTATTTTCAATAAAAATTACATTTTTAAAAATTGATAGTCCTTTTTTGCGGCTTTTATGAATTCGTCCCTGAAGAGGTTAAGTATGATTTTAGCCGTACGTACAGTTGATATGGCAGGTTTCTTTTTGATTTTATAAAGTAGATCTTTATGCCATACTCAAATTCTTGACATGTCTAGAAAAACAGCACAGCAATAATCATCAGCATGGATTATTTGTCATAATTTATGCCATACGGTATGGCCCATACCCCAATTCTAAACCCCGTTGCTTATTGGTTTGCATTCTTTAAAGACTTCGTTCATCAGTGTACAGTGTACTGCACAACAATGGACTCGGTACTCCTTGTCTTACACTACTGTTGGTCACAAAATTCTCTGAAACCCAATTATTTGTTCTTATAACATTTTGCTAATGGCTCTAATTAAAATTATGTTGACTTTTCTTTTTTCTATGACTTCCCATATTAACTCTCTGACTCACTGTTGAAAACCTGCTGCAGATTTACAAAGCATTAACAAAATTTGTTTCCTACGCAATTATCTTCTTAGTCATTTTCTTTGTGTGTTTTGTT
Organism: Elmis aenea; assembly: GCA_947652605.1. Taxonomy (NCBI): domain Eukaryota; kingdom Metazoa; phylum Arthropoda; class Insecta; order Coleoptera; family Elmidae; genus Elmis; species Elmis aenea. The sequence continues at coordinate 58,432,771 of OX393576.1, forward strand.
TTTGGAAACTGATTTTCAGAATTTCATTCGGTTTCTTGATAAACACTTCTATAATTTCATTTCGCTTAATTTCGTTTAAAAGCTTTGAATTAGTAATATAGTAGACATTTAAACTACAGATTTAATTTTCAGGACCGACGAAATATTATTTTGAGATGGCTTCATTAAGCAAGATCTTTATTTAACGAAACTAACGCGATGAAGTTGAGTGGATTTTGTTTCTTTATTTGCGCCGCTGGTTTTGATGTACGATCTCATTAACAACGCTCAGATAACTTTTTTGGTTCAAACTGCTACAATTATGAAATATAGCGATTTCGTTCAGAAGCTAAATTTAATATTAAATTATGTAAATATTTAATCACTGTGGGAAGCAGTTGAAGAAGAAACAAACGCTGTTCTGTAACTGTCAACTTTATGCCGTTGTGGGATTATACTTTTTTAACTAAAAATTCAGGAACTCAAAGAAAAACAACATTTAATTTAACCAGCGCATTTACAGTCTCTTTTTAAAAGTTAGGTGTAATATTTATAAGAGTAAAATTGAATATCGCTATCTTATTAAGGACAAAAAACTATGCAAAAATGTCTAAAGTTTTTCTTTATCTTTTTGTTTAAGCGAGATATTTAACATTTTTGAAAATTGACGAAAATCGGTTTTTGGCTATATTTCGAAAATTAAAAAAGATATCAAATCTGTTTACGACAATGAATTTCTCTTGAAAAAAGAAACGAGACTACGTACTTGGCTTTTTTCGATCTCTGATAATAACCGAGATACCCCCCCCCCTGTATGGGCATCGAAAATAGGCCACCCTGAACATCACCGTATCAATCAATTCTTTTTTTGGAAAATTCATATTGAATATGTTATACTAATTTATTTATATTTTATCAATTGATAGCAATTCATTCTGACATTTTTTACTACAGAAATTATTGTTTCTATTGTCAAAGTCGGGGCCTACTCCGAGAAAACTAGGAAATTCCTACACAACGCTTATAAAAATAAGTAAAATGTAAATATCTCAGAAAATATTCATTTTAGGTATAGGTAAGTTTTAAGAAAAATTCAAGAAAAACAAAAATGCAACAAAATTACGTAATAATATACAGGGTGTTCTATTTGAAAAAATAAAGTTATTAATGTTTGAAAATTGGGAAGTTGGCACATATATAAGAAACACCCTGTATAATATAAATTAATTTTAATGTATTTAGACTATGACTGCATCTTTTGACTTTGTATGTACAAAATATCATTTGCCAATTATCATTCATAACGTTGTGCTCTTGACAAGTATTGTACCCTGTTTTTCTGGCAATTCAAAGATTTTTTGAGATAAATTGGCAACGTCGCAAAAAAATGAAAAAAACAAAATACTGTCATATGAAGATTTTTTTGCTGAATTCGATTATGCAAAAATATACTGGGTGTTCAATTTAAAAAAAAATACCTTTAGTGACGCCCCACTTTTATGAAACACCCTGTATACTTGAAACTAATTTTAAAACATGCACGTCTAGAAATACTATAAGTTTCATTAAAAACTTTTTTAATAAGTTGACATTAAGGACAATAATGGACTTTATCGCACTATTGGCGCACCCTGTATGTGTTATTAATAATAATAAAGAGAATTTGCACTCTGCGCGATCTATACCACTAAGCATTGCTACAGAAGATCTCCTAATTCTTTACCTGTATCAGTTTGAAACTTCAGATGTTTTATTGTCACACAAGGTCCGTATTTTTATTTCATAGTTTAATGGTTAACTCGAAATATACTGTTTGAAAGAAATCCACCGAACTGCTCGTCTAGGGTTACATTTTTATCAGGGTAGTATAGGTAATATAAAAGTGCTTAAATAAAAAAAAGTTCTCCGAAATAATAGATAGTGTTTCACTATAAAGTAAGAAAGTCAAAATAACTTAAAATAATATCTTCAACGGATATATTATTATGTGCAAATAAAATTCGTTTTGGGTCATATAGACCCAAACTGAACAGCAGGGTTAAAGGATGTAGACTCGGATCACGCAACATAGCAATTTCAATGGTAAAATTTTAAAAGTCGTATTCTTGCTCCCCTAATTATTTTAGAAAAAAAGTGCAAATACGTTTTTTGTAGAGAAAAAAATTCTGTATCCATAAATGTAATCAATATTACTTTTACGTTTTCCAATAACTGAAAATTAAGCAATTACAAAACGCGTTTTGACAAAAATCTGTACTGCCTTGGAATTATGCTATGACAACTGCCCAGCCTTATGTCACTTATACTGTCACTTTGACGCGAAATTAATTCATTCTTAAAACCTTAATATTGTATCAAACAGTTATTTTACACAGTTAGTTATGTTTTCATTCCAAGATACAATAAAAATGATTATATGAATGAATTTCACGTCAAAGTGACATTAAGCTGGGCAGTTGTCATAGCATAATTCCAAGGCAGTACAGATTTTTGTCAATACGCGTTTTGTAATGGCTTAATTTTCAGTTATTGGCAAACTAGAAGTTATTATCGATTACATTTATGGATACAGAATTTTTTTCTCTACAAAAAACCTATTTGCACTTTTTTTCTAAAATAATTAGGGGAGCAAGAATACGACTTTTAAAATTTTACCATTGAAATTGCTATGTTGCGTGATCCGAGTCTACACCCTGTATAATAAACTTCCAATAAAAAAGTTTTTATATTCCTTTCATTTCGTCTTTTGAGAGAACAACGTGATAAGTATAAAACCTAATGTATAATATTGTAAAACGCAAAAAGGACAATAACGTTTAATTCAGGATGTTTTTCCAAAACAATTATTTCAAATAGCAGATAGCAACTAATTTGAATAATTGCTAGTACCTTAATTGTCACACTGCATTAAATTATAAATTCATATCAATAAAAACTCATAAATTCGTCGCCCATAACAATAAAGACGGTCAACTTACGAGTTTATAACGTTATTAATTTTATTGCTTATCTACGCAATATAATCTTGGTAATTGCATTTCAGTTACATCATTTACCTTTAATAACTTAATATAAAATCATTAAATTATTAGGTACTTTACTTACGTACAGTTATCACAACTTCATTATTTTTTTGAGATAAATGCTGAAATATAATTTTTGTTTTCAAGTAATAAAATAAAAGAATTATGTAAGTCTCAAAACACTAAGGCTCCATTGCATAAACGCTAAACTTAGGATTAATCCTGGGTTAAATGAGTTAAACCGGGTTTAACTTGGGGTTAATCCCAGGTTTAGCGTTTATGCAATCAGCCCTTACAGTTTTAATGGGATTTCAAAAACGTTATGTCTTAAAACACTCTACACCGTAGGTATAACTATTTAATACACTCAAATGTGGAAAAAAAGTAAGATTCGTAAAAAAAGCTTTTATTGCAATAAGTACATGAAAGCCCAACTCTATACTGAAACGATTTTAAAAATATATCAGCAGTAATTTAACATGAAAGAAATTACTTTGCAGACGTGTATAGCCTCAGGAGAAATTATAATTGATCTTCAGACAAAATCATTGTTTTTTCTACGCGCTTAAAATATTACAAGCTAGCGGCTATTGTCACTCAAGCAAAAATTACCAATTAAATGGATAATTACAACAGAATGCTAATAACGTAACAGGTGCATATCAACTCTCATTTTTAAAATACAAATTGATAAATGTATTACTTAATTAATATTGATTGGTTTGTCCAAGATTTAATTATAAAACAAATGAATACTAGCATATTACGGGCGTATCTTGTTAATAACCTTCTGCGCGGATTAAATTGCAAAAGCTTTTTTTGAATATCTAGTCAAATAAAACAAAACCGTGATATCATAAAGTTTTTTGATATACTTGCTCAAAGATAATTGAAAATGAATTAATTACGAGTTTTTTTGGCCCTGTTCATTATACGAGGATATCGTCAATGTTAAGCATTTATAATAAGATGTTATCGAATCAGTTATGTCGTACTAATTAGTAATTAAAATCCAGTTTCGCTTCTATTTTAGTACAATGATCAAATTAGAGAAAGGCACTGGCTCAGATATGTGGGAACCACGAGTTGTTTTCTAAATTACACTGCGTTTTACTACTAACGATAAGATAAACTTTTTGCTACACATTTTTTGCAAGAGTCCCTTTCACACTTTGTTCGATTTTTTCGGCTTCGAGTAAACGGTTCGCTATTTATCTGCGGCATTTGATTGAAACGCGCCCAGTAATGTATCCACGCGTTGGCACAATAAACGCAAAGAATTTTATTGTTTACTTATTTGCAAATCTTAACAGGTTTCGGTAATTTATCGTGGCTGTATACAAAGACGCATTCGAAATCAGAATTCCTTGAAGAACATGGCGCCAGTGGATGTTTCTTTTTTTTGCGACGTGATGCAGCGTTGGAATCTCTTTTGCGCTTCTAGCATCGCCTTGGCTGTGATTACGTATGGCGACTGCTTCGCGCTACATAAATTTCAAGAAAATGATTCAACATACTACGGGATTATTGTAATTACGTGGCAATTAAAGCAGCTGATGTCTAAGAATTCTAAGACCACCAACAAACAAAAACAAACTGCAAAGAACCAGTCCTAGAACAAATTTAATTAAGTTGTTTAAAAGTTTTTCTTAAAACATATTTATCCATATCAAATTCTTGTAATTTATTGAAAAACTATTTTTACATTCTTTTTAAAAGAGCTAAATCAAATTTGCCGTTGAACATTCAAAAACATTTCGTTTGTATTATATCCACAAATAATTCATTAAAAATCTTAATCGCTTTGTGATAAAAGACGTTTTTTGTTGCGTTGTTGCGTTAACCAAATAATGTAGAAATACCTATATAGCGCATTCCCTATCTACACAATAAGTGGCGACTAAAACCGATGAAATGAAATGAAAATATGTTTACTTTAGACAGTTGACAACAATCATAGAAAACCAAATAAAACTAGGCTTTTTTACACAATCTGCATGAAAATTGTTGATGTTATGTTATGAACCGTGATTTTTACAAATTACGCAGACACAAGTCTTCAACAACCCAAGGCAAATCACTACATACCTTTGAACAAAATTTTATATATTTATTGTAGTTTTTACAAATCACCGATCGTCAACATAAAATTTCAAATTTTTAGACTGTCAAAAATGACGTAACCTTTACACGCGCTTTTCAGTTGTCCAATCCAATGTATATTAGCTTTCCACAGTCCAATCGCCGGATTAGAGTGAGAGAATGTGTATCTGTTCTGTACTGTCTCATAATATGTTACAGAAAATTACAAGTATTAGCAATATAGTTGTTATTACTTATATGGCGTTGACAAACTATAATAATGAAATAAAAAGTGATCAATGAACAAATCTTATGGTCATGAAATTCTTTTTTTTTATGTTATATTTACCCAAACCAGGGACTGAGAACGGAACGAAAACGAAAACGTTAAACGAAATTAACCGAAATTTTTTTAAGAACGAAAACGAAATTATTATTTTTCGTTCAAGAACGAAAACGAAATAAATGTTTTCCAAAACCGGTTTTAACCGGTTTTGTCACTATTTCAATTTTATTTGTTAAGCACAAACGCGAATTTACCTTTTGTGCTGGGGAGACTCCACGAGGCAGTAAAAATCTCACTTGAAATACTTGAGCTTCACTTTTCTCCATATATTTACGTGAACATGTATTAACAACTTTATTGTTTATACTTGCAATTTCGTGTAACACAATTAACGGTACAGATATTCTCTATTTCTAATTTGTTTTTTAGATCATCAATATAGAATATACCTACACTTGATTGGATATATATTATCAATGTGTATGTTTTATTTGCGTTTAGACATAATAATAGTAAAATTTATTCTTACTTCGAAAACCACTAATGTAAAAGAAGATTTATTGGAAGATGTGTTGCTAGTAAGATTTAACGGAATGTGAAAATGTATATTGTATGGTATGTACAAACTATAAAGTTAAAGTATATTTGAAGTTAATGTAAGTTTTTTTTTAAATATCTTTTTTATTTATTACATTTAGCAAATTATCCACTTGAATTCATTCTTTTGTCTTTTTAAATAATTACAGCAGGATCTTATTTAATTCAAATGCATAGATTTTTAGTACTAAAACAGATTTAAAACAGCACTTGCTATATTTTCATATTTTTAGATAAAGATCGTGTGTCTAATTTAACCTAACCACGTTATGTTTTTGCACCTTACGGGTGTTAAACTTAATAAAATGGTTAAATGTTAATGTGTTTAACGATTTGGTAAATTTAATATGGCGATGGGTCGCCAGTCTAAAATATGCTGTCCGTTAGCATTAAACCCCATCGTCATCGTTTATATTTTAGTTGAGACGCAAATACTGTTATCGCATTTATAGAGGGTTATGGTGACTAGAAAAAAAAAAGATTTTTTGACGACAAGAAAAATATTGTAAAACCGGTTTTAACCGTTATTATTTCGGTCCACGAAAACGAAAAAAGAATTTTTTCGGTTAGAACGAAAAGAACGAAAACGATATATTTCGTTTTCGTTCCGAACAGAAACGAACGGAATTTTTTTCGTTTTTATTCCCTGATCCAAACTAACTTTTAATTTAATTCATCAATAATTACAAAAAAAATTATTGAGTAAAACTTTTACATTTTTGTACAAACACATTCGGTGCCTTAAAAATTACATCACAGTTACATTAATTTTTATACATCCTGAAAAGGCAGGTCCTATCTCACCAATTTTGAAGGTATTACCTTGAAACTAACAATGATTTGGCGTTATATTAACGGATTGAAATGTTCTAGAAATATCTGGTTAATATTTTCACTTCCCGAAGGACAGCTCATAAAATTGTAACAGCGGTTTTATTAGCTACATTACTACTGAATGTAAATTTATGCGTCAAAGGTAGTGAACAATGCTTTTAAAACAAAACATTGCATTTTAATTATTGCAGCATAGGAATTAATACGCGAAAATTATTATTACATTATCACATTAGTTTTTGTATATGAAAAATCCAGTTGGTTTTAAATTAATGGAACAAAGCAAAAAGGCAGTTACCATTGGTGGCTAACGAGATTATGTTATCTTCTCTTTAAGATGTTATTCTTTTCCTGCCACAGACAGGAGTGTTTCCGCAGTTCCAGTCGCCTTGATTTTATCAATAACTTTTCTAACTACTTCAGGAGATCTAATCGATTGTTTCAGATGGCCAAAGCCACTTACTTTATTAAATATTATTTACCGTTCATCGCCCTTCAGTTTCCTTCCTTTGCTCATTTTACAAAAAAAAAAAAAAAGAATTGCTTTTGCAAAACTAGTTAATGAATAGATATGTATCTTATAATAATCTTTAATTCAGTTAAATTTAATGTAATCAAAGCATTCTTTTAACGTCATCGGTATGATTTTGTTGATATAGATATTACAATCTAGGCAAATTTTATGTATCAACACTTAAATATTAAATATATTTAATATTGGTAACTGCCAGATATAAAACCGTTTTTTTATTTACAGGATTTTATTCCAACGACATATCTGAAGCTGAAATAACAATACCTAGAAAAGTATCACCAAAGGGAGAGCACATATCTCATAACCTCACAAGCTATCACCATGAAAATGATAGCACCATACACTTTAACATCACAATAGCCGAAAAAGATCACCTTTTAGTCCTAAAACCGGCTAAGCACTTCATTGCACCACATATAATCGTTGAAAGACATAAAAGAGACGTTCATGTAAGATCAAAACCAAATCCAAAAGCTAGTAGTTGCCACTACCAGGGATCAATCTATGGACAACCAACTGCAAGGGTCGCAGTTTCAACATGCAATGGACTAGTAAATATTTTTTTTACACTAGTGGTTAATTAGCAACTAGCTAAATCAAATTTTTAGGCAGGAATTATCCACACAGATGATGGTAAATATTGGATAGAACCGACTCACCACTACCCTAACGAAATAGGGATGGGGCATAAACATTTAATTTATAAGCGATCGGCTGTGACGACTAACTATGCTAATAAAAAACGTAAAAAGAAAAAGAGGAGGTTTTCAAGGAATTGTGGAACCAGGGAACCAAGAAAAATGTCAGAGTAAGAGTTCTTAACAAAATATATACAACACAAACACTTCTAAAACACTGCAAGTAATAAGCCATACATTGTTTTAAGTTATAATGATCCAAAGGCATCAATAATTTCACAATAATTATCTGTGCCATTTTGATCTGTCTTGTTTAAATTCATTATGTGACGAAATTAGATAATTTTGCACTTGGTGATTAAAACATTTTCGTAAAAAAATTTAAATAAAAAAAATCAAACAAAAACCAAATCCTTGGACTTAAGATTTCATACACACACTATTTACACCTTAAATATGTAATACTTCTAGTTATTTTTGAATATTATGACAAACAGTTATCATCAAAAATTTAATAAGCGAGATACCCATGTAATCACATCGAATATTCGCTGTACTCTTTCAACTTTTTTGGGTAAAAAATCGAAAAAGTTTTGAGTCAGTTATAATGTATTAGGGGAACTTTATTTTGCCAGAAAAGTTATTGACCGAGCTCGGTGGCTGGTTGGTATGCAACCTAGCGACTAAAATCGGGAGGCGTGGGTTCGAATCCCGCGGCCGTCTGTCATCGTAGGGGTTTCAGGTGGTTTCCCCTACCTACTATAGGCAAATGCTGTAACAGAACTTCCACCTACCCTTACCTTACCCACCTTTTCCTTGTTCCCCGTCCCCTCCTCCCGGACGCTAGTGACCACAGATGTCGAAGCGTCCCTAAACTCTCAATTTAAAAAAAAAAGTTATTGACAAAAGTTTATTGTTTTGGTAACATCTTGAGACAAATGGCATGAACAAAATTCTGAGCCGAAGGCGAGTGATTTTGTCTTTATTTTGTCGAAGGGTGTTACCTATAAACAACTAACTTAGGTTAAAATTTTTCCTGTAAAATAATGTTCCGAAACACAGGGTGTTTCATAAGTATTGCAAAAAACTTTAAGAGGCAATTCCTTACCAAAAATTAAGGGGGTCTTTCATATAAAATTATCTCCTTAGACATCTCCTTTCGGAGTTACAACCCTCTAAAGGGGAGCGGTAAAATTAGGTTTTTATTTTATTTCCCAAATTTGGATGAATGTAGGAGAATAATATTTGGTAGATGTTTTATGCTTATTGAAAGGTTTCCCATAGTAATATTTTTAATCATCTCCCTCCTTCACAGGGGGCTGAAAAGCGCGACCCCTGTTGGTCTTTTTATCAGAACTTTTTGGAAGCTTAAGAATTTTAATTTAAAAATTTGTTTTTTGAAAGCTTGGTTTATTCAGAAAAGTTTTTTATTATATAGTTTTTCTCGTAAAACCTACCGATTTTGAGTAAAAAATAAAATAAGTAAACATGACCATCAAATATTCCAACATAAAACTATTCATTTTGGTGGTTGCCATAGTTTGTTTATGTTCATATTGGGTAGAATTGAAGGGCGTTATAGTGTTGTCGCCGCGTAAACGTCAAAAATGAATAACATCTGTCAATTCTACCCAATATGAACATAAACAAATCATGGCAACCCCCAAAATAAATCGTTTTATATTGGAATATTAATTTGATGGTTCGTGTTTACTTAGGTTATTTTTTACTCAAAAACGGTAAGTTTAACGAGAAAAACCAAAGAACAAAAAAAGTTTCTAAATAAATCATTTTTTTTTAAACTAATTTTAGTTGCAAAATTTTAACCAACCAAAAAGTTCTGTTAAAAAAACCAACAGGGGTCGCACTTTTCAGCCCCCTGTGAAGGTGGGTGATAATTAAAAATATTACTGTGGAAAACCTTTTAATAAGTATAAAACATCTGCCAAATATTATTCTTCTACATATATTCAAATTTAAGAAATAAAATAAAAACCTAATTTTTCCGCTCCCCTTTAGGGGGGTGTAACTCCGAAAGAAGACGTCTAAGGAAAAAATTTTATATGAAAGACCCCTCTTAATTTTAGATCAGGAATCACCTCCAGAATTTTTTTGCAATACTTAAGAAACACTCTGTATATTTGATTAGACTATATTCCCAAATAATATACCAAAATTAATTATCTTTGCAACAGTGTTTTGTATTTCTGCGATGGAAGTTAAAACAATATACTTTGCAAATGTCAAACATCTCTATACAAACAACCAGTTTGCTATGGAAATAATTGAGTGAAATCGTGCCACGGAACGATTTGGCTTTTTTGTCGCCGAAATAATCCCAAGGGTTGATTAGGCGTTTTTGCCGCTAATAAATGAACGTGATTGGTTATAACATAAAGGCGTGACTATAATTTCACCTAATTGGTTTATATAATATGTGGGAAATAGTCAAAATACTTATCTCCACACTTTGTACCTTCACAATAAAAATTCTAACTAATATTTCTTGAAAAACTGACGTATTTTTTACAATTTACATGCAGCACTTGAATCCTCAAAGTTCAAACGCATTGTACATCGCATTTTTTACCAAACAAAAATCAATTTTCCTGATATCGTTGCAAATATTAAATTATAAAAGGGCTGCGCAAGGCAGTCGTTCGATCTTATTATTTCTTAGATGACATTAATACAGGCATTTTCTAAAAGCAGACGGAGGTTGGGTAATAAGCCTTCCTCGGATAAAAACTCATTTTAATTTCATCTAAACCGAAAGGCTTTTGACACTAATGTTATCAAATTTCCGGGTTTTATCCAGAAAAAATACTTCAGCTCACATTCCTTCTTCATAATATTAAGCAAATTTCGCGTATTAAATTAATTAAAATTTGCCAAGTAAACAGAAAAAGAGCAACAAAATTTCAGCACTATTACATTCCGCTCTTTCCTGGTACAAAATAACACCTAAATTATTGAATTTTGTTTAAGCTGCAGGTTTTTACGCTTTATTAAAAACGGTTTTGTTTTTAAAATTCTTAAGGCCTGAAAGGAGTAGTTTGCACAAAATCTTTTGTTTGGCAAAGATTTATGTGCATTTTAAACGACAGTTAATGTAAGGATATTAAAGAAATCAATCTAAAGACAAATTTTACTCAGCACAATACAGTTTTTTGTCATACCATAATAAACATTTTTGAGTTTATTGACTGATATACAGGGTGTTTTAGGAGAATCAGTACATATTATAGTAGCTGGAAGTATAGATCATTTTGAGTTAAAAAAATTCGATAAACATGTGTCCAATTCTCAATGGTTGGGAAGATAGAGCTGTTTGAATGTTAACCTTAACAAGCGTCACAATAGGTTGATTATTGCTTTTATTGGATTATTTAAATTATAAATCACGCAAATAATTAGCAATATTACAAAGTTCAAGAGTGCATTGAAGTTGGTAGTGGGATTTTTGAACATCCACTTTGAGCTGTTGCTAAATATTCGTGTGTTTTACAATTTAAATACTCAATAAATGCAATAATAAACCTTTTGTGAAGCTTTTATGGTTTTAACATTCAAACAGCTGTATCTCCCTAACCATTAAGAATTGGACACATGTTTTTGCAAAACTTTTTAACTTTAAATGATCCATACTATCACTTCCTAAAATATTTACTATTCCTGCTGAACCCTGCATTAAATTTAAGCAAAGTGCAAACTTTGCCCGCACGTAGTAAGACTACACAAAAATATTCACTGGGCTTTTAAAAATTTGCTCATGCCTTAAAAATTGCGAGTAATATTTAAACATTGAATTTTATTGTACTTCTTTTAAGATTATCAACTTACACTTAGTAATGTCTTAGATTAGAGTGGCGAAAGCAAATTGGAAAAGTGCAAGTCCAAGAAAGGCACGCAAAACGCAAACACAAAATTCGATTTTCAACAATAAAAAACAGACACCTAAAAAAGCACAGATACCACAGAGCTAAAAAGCGCCGTCAGAAACGTTCCGTAAGCACACCAAGATATGTCGAAGCCCTTCTGGTCGCCGACCAAAGCATGGTCGAATTTCACGAGGACGGTGACATCGAAACGTATCTTCTTACCATAATGAACATGGTAATACAAAATTAAATACAAGGAAAAATTATTATGTTATTTACTTAGCCATAGAAAGAACTTCACATTCAAATCATTTTCCTCTAAGCTCTAAGCAATAAAAGTTGCATAGCGCTAAATCAAAAACGATGCCTTAACTTAACAAAATTAGAATCCTGAATAATTTGTTTAAGTTATGAGTCAAGCGTCCCGGTTTTCCAGGATTGTCCCTATTTGGGCCCTCAAATCCATGTGTCCCGAAAAGAGGTTTCGGAACCGTCGAATATCCCGGTTTATCAAAACCAGTAAAACAAATTCCAAGAATTGCGCTTAGCACGTAATGGATTGCATAAGTTCAATGACGGGTACAAAGGAGGCGGTGCAATTGCGCCTCTAAAGAATTCTTATTCTAATTGAATATACTTTGACAATTGTTTATTTATTTAATTATTTCGTGAAAGTGGTCCCCTTTCGGGTTCCTGTACTGCGACCTGTTGGTCTATTATACCCCCTGGTGATAGCCCCTTAAAGAAGTCCTATGTTTTTTAAAAACTCCAGGATTTTCTTTTAAGGTGTTTTGCTTAACTCTTTTTGGTTGGTTTTTTCCATCCCTAGAAGTCTACGCCGATAGGGTGTGAATCCTTCACACTGGCATATTACTGGAAGAGGAGTTTCTTCTTCCTCACCACATCCTCTGTATACATTGGTCTCTGAGAGCCCTATTATGTAGAAGTTTGTTTTGCCGACAGTGTTCTGTAATGAGTCCTGTGGCTGCTCTGAAGTGTGCTCTACTCATCCTGAGCTTTTCTTTTGTCTTTTCCTCAAAGACCTTTGTCAGGATAGCCTTGGGGTGGGCTTGTCCTGCAACTTTTTTTCAATGAGTATTATGCCCTTGTGTTAAAATGCCATTTAGACACCGCTTGGCTTTTCCATACTGCGTGTTCTGATCCGAAGAAATGTGTCTCGCTGCCAATTTTGCCTTCTCGTTCCATGGTATGTTGGTGTGTCCTGGACACCAAACCAATTTAAAGTTATTCCTGCTGCATAGCGCGTTAAGTGCCCGGATGCAGTTCAGAACAAGTCCTGAGTTTACTTCCGACGAGTCCAAAGTTTTTAACGCTGCATGGCTGTCCGACATTATGAAGACTCTTTTATTGGTAAAATCTCTTTCTAATAGTGCTTCTGCGCATGCGTAGCATACACTTTGGCTTGAAATATGGTTGCATACTGTCCAAACACAGTGGTCCAAGGCTCACAAATGTGCCTTTCCTTAGTTGAGTTGCTCCCCATATTCCACAGGCTGTAACTTCCTGCGTTTTTGAGCCGTGTGTATACCAGATTAGGCCATTTAAGTGAATTTCTTCTTGTGTTAGAATTATTATTCCAAAGGTTTTCTATCCGAAACCTTACTTAGTGTTGTGGATCTCGTTGAGAATGGCTTAATGCTCTTCCCAACGTCTCTTTTCCTTGGAGGTGTTTTTCAGTCGATACCCCCCTCTTAGTGTTTGTGATGTGATCACAAGGCAAAGAGAAGGTAGACTTAGCAATACTTACATTGCCGCTGTGGGCGTTCTTGTCATCACCCCAGTAATCCTTAGGCAAGACTATCGTTGTAGCTTGTCTAGTATTTTCCTGCAGTCTTTTATCTGTGTTCTAGTCCACCAGATCAGACTTGCGTAGGTTACGATGGGTAAGACTATCTACAATTATTGTCATTTTAAATCGCTATTTTTTGTCTTTCCTTGGTCCTCCCTTCGGGCTTAGAGAGAGGGCGCAGATTTCCCCCTCTTGTCCCGCTTATGATATTCATCAATCTGGCAATCCTAGCCTTATGTTCGATCAAGTTAAAGCAGCATTTTTTTAACCGATTATTGTCAATTTTGTTTTTCATGGTTAAGTAGATTACTTAATAATTTTCTTATTATTAAGATCACGTTACGAGATGTATTTTGCAGGTTTCATCGTTATACCTCGATCCCAGCATAGGCAATTTCATCAACGTTGTAGTAATAAAGATAATTTTGTTAGACGATTTAGTAACAGATCCAACTCTAAACGTAACAGTAAACGCGGACATCACTTTGAGAAATTTCTGTAAGTGGCAAAAATCGTTAAATCCATCACATGACTCGGATCCCTACCATCACGACGTCGCAATTTTGATTACGAGAAAAGACATTTGTGCTCGTAAAGATACTCCCTGTAATACATTAGGTGTTGCCCATATAGCCGGAATGTGTAATACGGACAGAAGTTGTAGCGTCAATGAGGATAATGGAATTACGTTAGCTCATACTATAGCTCACGAAATGGGCCACAAGTGAGACGCAAAAAATTGCTGCAAATGTCTAACACTTACAGGAATATGTTTTTAGTTTTGGTATGCACCACGATACGGATAAAATTGGATGTAGCGGAAAGGAAGGAAATAGATTGCACGTGATGACGCCCAGTTTCGAAGCTGACGCTGTCGAAGTGAGCTGGTCCAGATGTAGCAGAAAATATATCACCAATTTCCTCGAGTAAGATATTTTTACATTATTTAAAATATCGCCAACGAAAAACTTCTTTTCATTTGCTTGCATTACCATTTACACTCGCTTTTTCGACAGATGTAGAACTTGACCTATAAAAAAAAAACTTTTAACTTTTTTCCGACAACTTTACCACAGTAATTCCCCATTAAGCAATTCCAATTACCAAAGTTCTTGAATTAAATCGATATTTAAATGTATACCAAGATTTAAATAACGCGACTCTTAAATCCACGAATTTATAAAAGCAATAATGAAGAAAATGCTGTACAAGCTACTCTTATTAAAAATTTTATAGATAAATAATTTAGTAGGGTTGATTCGTTTATGCAATGTAAATGATTTTATTTAACATGGTCCAGCATTTTCACAAGAAATTCTGTACATAAAAATAAGTACTTTTTAATTAAATATTACCCTCATTAAATATTTTTAAAAGAAATAGAATATTTTCAATTATAATAAATAAGTTTTGATCACTTCGAATATTCTTCTTCTAAATGGGATCCATTTCAGTGTTTGATGTAAAATTCTATGTGCAGGCATTCTGTTTAAAATTATTGTTCTTCAATTATATCAGTCAGGCTCTTTACTGTTTTTTTTTTACTTTTTTCTCTATGACCTCGTTTCTTATTTTATCCGATTCTCCAGAATTTCATTTCCATTGCTCTTGCTCTCTCTTTTAAATACTAAGACATCTTCCACACCTCAACTCCGTATATAGCACAGCTTTGTACAAAAGACTTAAATACATATAAGGCGTTTGGTTTTTAAAAAGATAGTTATGCTTTATGCACCATAATAATAAATTTAATTGTCGAACTATTGCTCTCCATATTCCTAATTTATTTAAGATATCTTTGGAATCCATTTAATCTGAAGTTAAGGTTACCTGAAATACGAAGAAATAAAACTCTGGAATTACTGGACGGTATACTTTATTTTTTTACGTCTATTGATCCTACGTTTCGCTCACTAGTTTTTTGAGCATCCTCAGTGCAAAAATTTTTTTATCAACAATTAATATACTAGTCTTTTTTCCTCAATATTTAAAAATTTTTAAACTTGTTAATATCGTAAAATTGAACACAACACCTATTAAATTTTAATAATACAATCATCTATATAAATAACATGGTAATACAACTACAGCATTTTGACAAAAATAATGACATTGAAATGAACATACAATA
The DNA here is from genome assembly GCA_947652605.1 of Elmis aenea. NCBI lineage: Eukaryota > Metazoa > Arthropoda > Insecta > Coleoptera > Elmidae > Elmis > Elmis aenea. The sequence continues at coordinate 58,448,567 of OX393576.1, forward strand.
TGTAATTTATATTGATACTTACATGAAAAACGTTGTTTAAAAATAAAGATACAGGTTGACATGTTGCATACTACGCATTGGTGTAATTCTTGGAAACTATGTAGATTGTTGAAATGATGAATAATTTAAAAGTTTGAAAAATGTTGAATTTTACGTTTTTTATATTAAATTAACAAGGTTGCATCAATTAGGCACTGATCTATAGGAAAACTTAAAAATATTTTTAGTAACGCATAAATTACAATTAAAGGTCTTGGTTTTTCCTTTTTTAGTACTAGAATTACATAACTACACTATTAAATTATTGAGATTAAAATTTTTATAAAGACGGAACACACACATGTTAAAAATTGTACAATACAATGACCTAAAATTAACAACCTGTAAATTATCATAAGATGAAAAGTAAGGAGGAAAACTGTACAACATTATTAGTTAAGGTTACCCCTAGATATTTGTATTCATCTACAATTTTTATCCTTCGTTTCAAGGTTTTAATGTATCATATTTACCAGCGTTTCCAGTTACCATATATTTCGCTTTTTCAACATTGATATCCAAACCACAGTTATCACATTTTTTTATTATATTCTTATTCACGTATTCACCGTCCTGTTTGTCTTCTGCCAAAATTATTTGATCGTCAGCTTACAGAAGTGAGTATACAGGGTGTCCCAGATTACATTTCCAGCATAGGGATGTCGCTTATTATATGAGATACGGGTTTGTTTAAATTAGATGAATTATTCCTTAGTATGAGAGGAGCCACAATCAATTTTTAAAAGTACAAAATTCCTCGTGCTTCAGATGTTACAGCAAAAAATATGGAAATGTCGAATTTCTTTTTTCTCTCGTAACTTTTTTGTCTCCGTCATTAAATCAATTTTATTTGTACCTTCTGAAGGGACTTTTTTATGTAGAATGTAACCAATATTTTCGATTTTTTAACACCTATCATTTTTAAAATATTACCCCTAACTTCAATTTGTCTTATGGGCCGCGAAGTTGGCTATGGAATAGTTAAATGTGTTTTTTTTTCTCTCTCTTTTAAATGAAGTATTACTTGCTGTAGGTATATGTTCTTCACCAACTGTAATTTCCAAAGCGTTGCATTTTCTTGGCCATAAGTTAATAACGGTATTTAAATATAGTTTAAATTATTAATTAAACTATAGAGACAGTGGGCACCCCTAACGTTCATCCTTATTTAATAATGAATTTATCCGAGTAAGAATTTCCTATCTTTAAACAGTTTTTTGCGTTTTTTAATGACCTTTACATATACGTATCCAATACACATTTTGGCTTTCAAATGTCTCCAATAGTTAGTTTAAAGGGGCACAGCCTAAGGTTTTTTCAGATCCACAAATATTGTATGCAATTCTCTAAATTTAATAACTAAACCTTGAAACAATAACTCAATTCACTCAATTTTTTAAACTATATGTTTAAAGCTAATCGCAAAGTCTAATACCTGAATTGTTGCACACCGCGTGGATCCCCAAATACTTAATATTCACCATTAAATGCTTTAACTCGTTAAAATACGTATTTCATTTTTTTTTAGTATTCGTTTCGTTTTTATAGCAAAGGTTTAGGTGGTTGTCTGCAGGACGAACCTAAAGAAATAGAAGAATACCAATATCCAGAATTACCGGCAGGAGCAATGTACAATGCAGATCTCCAATGCCGCCTTCAGTATGGTATCGACGCCCATGTTTGTTCCGACTTATCAGAAATTTGTTCCCGACTGTGGTGCGAAGTAAATTCATCCTGCACATCCCAGCTACGTCCAGCAGCAGCAGGAACGCACTGCGGGAAACACAAGGTATAGTAGAGGTTATAATTCATTTAATAGTACTACTGGTTTTAAACAGGAAACAAAATATATTGAAGATTATTCTGTTTAGTCGTTTTGCCACGTGAAAACGCTATTAAAATTACTAAAATCGGTTTAATTGTAAGTTGTAGTCAGTTTTCTTGTTTTTTTTTTTAACTTAAACATGTATTGTACAAAAATACACCACAAAGTTTTGTTTGAAACATTTTTTTAATGATCAGTACTTTAATTAAATTATTTAGCAGTTCAAACGCCGTCGAAATGTCGTTGTTATCACTTACTCACATCGCCTAGATAACATAATCGTTTTTAATGGGGTTAATCGCCCCTCAGAACGAATATTTTTTGTAACTCGACATTAGCCGGGGCGATTATCTGTTCTGTATACGTTGCGTGCGAATATCATATGTTTTTCAGTGGTGTCAAGATCAGGAATGCGTGCCGATAGTGGAACCCCCTGTGGCTATCGATGGCGGCTGGGGGGAGTGGAGCGAATGGAGCGAATGTTCACGCTCTTGCGGTACAGGAGTATCCATTACGAGGCGAGAATGTGACCACCCAAAACCAGCAGCAGGAGGGCGTTTTTGTGTCGGAGAAAGAAGACGCTATCGTATTTGCAACACAGAACCTTGCCCCAAAGATCAACCTAGTTTCAGAGCTTCACAATGCTCGAACTACAATAATCATACTTATGAAGGAAAACATTACAACTGGATACCGTACTTTGACCAAGGTAAAATTAAGCTTAAATAAAGATGCAAGGTGTAAAAATCAAAAGCAAACGTGTAGTCTATAAAACTTTAAAAAATGTCAGAAGGTATAAGAAATTAAATAAACAATGTTTGAAAAATAAGTCTGGATGCCCTTAAGCATGGATGACCTTCGCCTTAGGCACCTCCCTACACAGAAAATAAACGTTACCAATTAAAATCGTCAAACTGAAAATTACCCTAAAGGAAATCAAGTTAAAACAATTGTGAAATAGGTAGTCAACTGAAAATTCATTGACAACATTTTACTTAAAATAACTTTTACGAAGGACGAATCGTTTAATTAATCAAATATTTTGTCCACAATAACCTGATTGAACTGTTTGGTGATTAATTAAATTATTTATTAATTAATTACAATTTAATTCTGAGAAATCTCTTGAATGTTAAAATAATTTATTAAAAATCGCCATTTTTTAAGCTTTTCTCATACCAAACCGCTTCGAGACTCATCTCTACACCAGCTGAAGTCTTATTTATTTATTTACTTCTTACACGCAGTTGTCATAGCAACGATCATCGTTGACAACGACATTAATCTAAAACTATATTGATCTATATAAATGAATCTTTATCATTAAAACTACGTCTTCCAAATTTGAAAACGTTACCGTTCTTTGTATTATTGCGAGAATTGGCATGTTTTAAAATTTTTATTGATTCTCCAATTATTATTTTATTATAGTTTTCTTCTTTACTTAATGATTTTACTTTACCAAAGTGTATTAAATTTTGTACAAACGTGCAATCGCGAAACATTCACATAACACTTCGTTTACCTTAAAGACGAATTAAATTCCGGACAATGTTTGAGAGGCAATTATAAATTTCAGAATTTCAAATTCCAAGTAATATATTTTGAGAAATATCTGGAATTATTTTAAATGTTAAATTTTTGTATGTTTGGAACTACCCTCTGCTCTATGCTAAGCCACTGTAGAGCAATGTAATATAATTGGCATAGTTGCATTGCAATTTTTCAAGTCGCTTCAGGTCATTTATATTGAACAAAAATAAAAATGTTGAGCTTTGTCAAAGAATGTATACTTTCAGAAATGAAATATGTGGTATTGTTGACTTTTTTTAAATATCCTTTGAAATAAACAACTTGGATTTTTACCGTTTCTATTACGAATTTTATCATGTTATTTAACTAATCTTTGAAATATTTATGACGCACCAAGGATAAAACATAAAATGTTAAATAAAATTGGCTGCAGATTTCTACCAGAAATTAATATATTTAGGTGACGTTCTTAAGCCTACTTTGTTATTTCAGATGAACCGTGTGAGCTATACTGCAGTGATATAAACGATACGCTAATTGTACCATGGGGAGAACATGCTTTAGACGGCACACCTTGTAATGTCGGAACAAGGGACGTATGCATCTCCGGAATCTGTCGAGTAATTAAACTACATATATTTTATCATATTGCATTAGTCTTATGGGATTAATTGCAGAAAGTTGGTTGTGACTGGGTAGTAGACTCAAGCGCCGAAGAAGACATCTGTGGCATATGTCAAGGCGATGGTAGCAAATGTGACAAAATACAAGGCGTATACTTGGAACAAAACGAAGAAGCAGGTTATCGGGAAGTTCTTGTCATTCCGGCCGAGGCACGGAATATACTAATCGAGGAGTTGAACAATACGGAGAATTTTATAGCCCTTGGAAGTGTGTCGGTCAAGAAGTTTTATCTAAACGGGAACCGGTAATGATACGAGGTGAAATAAACGGTTAATTTGTTAACAGTTTAGTATTCCAGACATATAGTTCTATCAGGAGAGTACATGATAGGTGACTCGCAAGCCTTGTACGAGAGGGACAATGAGTTAGAGAAAATTAAGATACCAGGACCTATTAAAGAACCACTAATGATATATGTACGTGAGCCCAAATTTAAAAATTTAATTCATTTATCTCGCAAAAGCTTTTTAAACATAAATTTAAATTTTTTTGATTAAACCCTGCAATCGGGATTCACTGCTTATGGGGCTTATAAATCGGAAATCACCTGGATGCAGGGTGTTTAATAAAAAGGTAGGCTGGCTATGAGGAGCCATGAAATACCCATCAATACAAACAAAGAAGTTCGTTTAAACATATTACATCCGAAACATCGTTTGCCAGACAATGCCGAGTTAAGTCTTTTTTTTCCATAAACAAATACTTAAAAGTATTTTCGAATTCTAGATTTCGACTAATATTTCACGTTTTGAGATCTCGTTTGACAAATATTATTCGACTAAAATCAAATTTCTTTACTGTTAAACAGGTTTAAGAATTGAATATACAGGGTGTATTAAAGAGATGGACCCAACTCGAAATCGCTATATCGTTGCAACCACGAACCGCCCATGAATAAAACTCTTGTCACTTGAAAGGGTAGGGTTTAATTTCAAATGACTAAATACCTCTCCCAGCCAGGGCCGGCGCAAGAGTATGTGACGCCCCTAGACAAAGAAAATTTGGGCGCCCCCATAAAGTGTAATATATTTTTGGTTATTTGCCCAAACGTCGAGCAGCAAATGAACAAATTTAGATGCGGGTAAATCCCCAAACACATTTATATTTATAAAAATAATATTATACATTTTTTTATATTTTTAACACTAATAGATACATTTGAACATACATGTATATGATTACTTATATTTTTTTTTACGCCTAAAATGCAAACATTAAGAAACATTAATTTGTCGCGCTTTTGCTTGGGCAAAGTTGTGAATTAATTCATTTATATCGATTTTAGATGGAATTTGATGCTCTATAGATAAATTATTTCTAGAAAAATGAGTTCTTAATACATCGTAAAGCGATAGTACGTTTCTGTAAGTTTTAAAAAACTCTTTTTTAAACTTGCTACCGATAAAGACAATGTCACAAAAATTCTCAGAACAATAAACAAATTTGGAACATTATATTCTAAATAATTATTAAGTCTTTCTAACACATGGATGCACCGCGGGACGCATGTGGTTTTTTGATAGGTTACACGATATTTTTTAAATACCTAAATAAAACTTAACAATTACATAACTAAGGTGGCTGGTATACGAGGTGTGGACAAAAAATTCGTGCACTGAGCCGTATGTATGTGGTGTGCCGAGCGCGTGTACAACATATTAGAATAAAGACGCCTAGGCGCAGAGCGCGGGAGACGGATCATCCATCGACAGACGGTCTGTCATCGATGCTCGCCTAATTTTGCATTTTGGACGACCATATAAACAGCAATTGTTTCGCTATGTTAAATACCAACGAACCAACGTGATCGTTTAGTAATCATTTTTTATAATTCTTTTGTCCATCATGAACCTAAGCGTTTTGTTTTCATAGACGTTGTTAGTACGATTAAATTATGACCTTTTGTTATTTAGAAGAAGGTAGAATATTTACAATGGATAAAGCAGGACCAAGCAGGAAACGCAAAATGTAAGATTAAAAGCGGCAGTTTCAAAATATCTGGCAGAAAAATATTTATTTTGTGCAGTCCTTTAATAATAATATGGTTTGCTTAATTTGCAAAAATTCTGTAGCCATCCCAAAAAAAAAATACAATACAAAAAAAAACTATGCAAGTCAGCATTTTACATTTATTCAAAATTAACTGGCGAGCTCCGTAAACAAAAATTTTATCTTTAAACGAGAATTGGTGGGTCAGCAAGCGATGTTTACAAAACCTGTTCAAGATGCAGAAATTGCAACAGAAGTTAGTTTAGAAATATTTCGCCTTATAGCAAACAGGTGCCGACCATTTACAGACGGAGATTTCGTTAAAGATTGTTTCGCATTGGCTGCTAAAAATATATGTTCAGATTCTGCTAAGAGAATAACTGCAGTGGCGGCAGATATAACGGATCAATTAACAACTTATTCAAAGAAATTTGCCTACTTTTCATTGTCGATTGATGTTACAACTGATATCAATTCCACAGCCCAGAATCGTGAAATAACCTGCCTTGAAATTGGGCCCATTATTTAGAAACACGCTGTACATTGTAAAAAATAAGCCTTCTTAAGTCAATCTAATTACCATCTGCAGTCACTATCCGAACTTTTTGTTCGACTCTGCTATGAATGTTTTGTTTTTATTTTTTCTGTTAGGTCATGTTTCGTGGTGAAACTGAAAATCCAGGAGTACGATATCAATACACAATATCTAAACGTGACCATCCAAAAACCGTTTTATATTTATGGGTTCTTGGCGACTGGTCTCAATGTTCCGCCACATGCGGTGGCGGAAATCAACATCGTCGACCGTTGTGCCAAGAATCTGTATCTGCGGTGCCTTCGCTGGTTGATGGACCCGCAACTATAGTCGATGAAACTTGGTGCGATCCTGAAAAACGACCCGAGCAACTCATGAGGACTTGCAATATAGAATCGTGCCCTTCGCACTGGTGGATCGGCCCTTGGCAGTCGTGTCCTGTGACTTGTGCAGAAAAGGCAAGTAACAAAATATATATTATAGTTACTTTCAGGGACTAAAAACGAAAAAAATTCCGTTCGTTTCTGTTCGGAATGAAAACGAAATATATCGTTTTCGTTCTTTTCGTTCTAACCGAAAAAAATCTTTTTTCGTTTTCGTGAACCGAAATAATAACGGTTAAAACCGGTTTAACAATATTTTTTTTGTCGTCAAAAAATCAATTTTTTTGCTAGTCACCACAACCCTCTATAAATACGATAACAATATTTGCGTCTCAACTAAAATATAAACGATGACGATGGGGTTTGATGCTCACGGACAGCATATTTTAGACTGGCGAACCATCGCCATATTAAATTTACCAAATCGTTAACACATTAACATTTAACCATTTTATTAAGTTTAACACCCGTAAGGTGCAAAAACACAACGTGATTAGGGTATATTAGACACACGATCTTTATCTAAAAATGTGAAAATATAGCAAGTGCTGTTTTAAATTTGTTTTAGTACTAAAAATCTATGCATTTGAATTAAATAAGATCCTGCTGTAATTATTTAAAAAGACAAAAGAATGAATTCATGTGGATAATTTACTAAATGTTATAAATAAAAAAGATATTAAAAAAAACTTATATTAACTTGAAATATACTTTAACTTTATAGTTTGTACATACCATACAATATACATTTTCACATTCCGTTAAATCTTACTAGGAACACATCTTCCAATAAATCTTCTTTTACATTAGTCTTTTTCGAAGTAAGAATAAATTGTACTATGTCTAAACGCAAATAAAACATACACATTGATAATATATATCCAATCAAGTGTATATTCTATATTGATGATCTAAAAAACAAATTAGAAATAGAGAATATCTGTACCGTTAATTGTGTTACACGAAATTGCAAATAAACAATAAAGTTGTTAATACATATTCACGTAAATATATGGAGAAAAGTGAAGCTCACTTATTTCAAGTGAGATTTTTTTACTGCCTCGTGGAGTCTCCCCAGCACAGAAGGTAAATTCGCGTTTGTGTTTAACAAATAAAATTGAAATAGCTACAAAACCGGTTAAAACCGGTTAAAACCGGTTTTGGAAAATATTTATTTCGTTTTCGTTCTTGAACGAAAAATAATAATTTCGTTTTCGGTTTCGTTTTCGTTCTTAAAAAAATTTCGGTTAATTTCGTTTAACGTTTTCGTTTTCGTTCCGTTCTCAGTCCCTGGTTACTTTAGCTAAACGTAGTATGAAGAAAGTATTGTAATTGCGAAAATGTTCGATGTCGATATTTTCACGAATTTATTTGATTTTAGGTGCTCTGAACACTTTTTTAACCATTTTTGCGATAACGTATGTATGCGTATGTTCGTATATTTTCTTATTTAAATGTCGTTTGTTTCAACTATGTCGAATTTAATAAAACAAGTAATTTGTTTTTTAAAGAGCTCTTCTAAAAACAAAACACTATAGCAAGTAAAATAATTGAGTCGAAGTATATTAAAAATACGTCTGGTAAAATTCAATTATAGGCCTGACAAACCCTCTTTTGTCGAATTATAGCTTTCTTTTGTTATTTTTGGTGAGATAATGACGCTAAAAAAACACTAAAATATACGAAATAGTCAACACAATTTATCTTCTACACTTCAGTAGACGTTATTAAATTAATATGGACTTGAATGTAATATATTTTGTATACAAACTAAATAAAACACTCTTTCAAATCAAAATGTATCACAAGAAATAAAGTTTGATAATAATATCAGTTTAAATAAAAAATATATTTTTATATAGAACTTTTGTAGTAACGCTAAATTAGTTTAGTTAAAGGCTCCCCTTTGTTATAAACAATCTTATTAACTAATAAGATTGCTAGTTGAGAAGAGACTACAGTTTCTTAGCATTTCTACAAGAAAACCGTCTAAAAAAGATCAGTAAATTAAACTTGTTTTTATTACAGACATGAATCACTTAAATAATTCAAGTAAATATTAAACATTAAGTATTTAAATAAAAATTTCTCATAGGTACATTTAAAAACTAAAATACAAACGTTAAATTTAATTAAGAACTTAAACAAACCTTTAATATTATCCCGCTAAAAAAAATAAAAATGCCCTTTGAAACACACAAAGTAAAACGTTTTACAAAATCTATTTCTAGAGAAAATCCAAATGCTTGAGCAGTTCAACATTTCTAATTAAAACACTTATCAATACGTGCCAATTTTTTTAATATAATTAAACTAAACAGTGTCTCATTTCCAGCGCTGAAGTATGTAATAAACTTTGTTACAAATAAGCTCGTATTTGAGAACCAAATTTCAAGTCGAGATTCCATCTTTGATTCGAACGGATCGCCTTTCTTAGAGTCATGCCAGTAGTTTATCAACTAAATTCGTTTTTCTCACGTACAAAAGATACTTCAAAATGAAACCAACTGTAAAAGTTTACGGAGCTCAGTTCCATGAATTTATCATTTCTTTTTTTAAATTTCTGGATAAAAGTAATTTTTCACGTCCTTATGTGTGCGAAAAATAAACGTTTATATGATAACAACAACAAAAAATAACCTTGTGTTGACCTGCAAATTAATATTTGCAAAGATAACGTGATATTATTAAATTTATCTTTGACGTACCTGGCTTAATACACTATAAGAGCCATTAACTGTTTTAGCTAGCAATTACATCCAAGTAGGTACTGTTGAAAGAAAAGGCTGTACAAAAAAAACGCAATAAAAAACCAAGCCAAAAATAAATAAATAATATCTATATGAAAACCTACGCGTTTTCCTACTGTTTTCTTTATTATACATGAAAGAAATAAAATGTGTATTGCAAGGTATTCACGTGAAATGCTTCTTCAGTTCTTTGGATTTTGCTCGTTATGCATAAAAGTCTCCCAAAATATATTTTATTAAAGCTTAGCGATGGGATATCACGTTCTCTAATTTTGCTCTTCTTTTTCCGTTCCTTCACATATGCCTCAGCTTTATGAAATTGAATAAATGAAATGGTATTCCCGCAGATGTCACTTTTGCACGCGTAAACCAAAATAACCTTATCTATTATTTCTCGAAGGAATACCCTCTCACCCACGCATATGCCATTGTGTTTGTTTAGTTTAGAATAATAAGCGTTGATTTAGGCACTTGTTGTTGCGTTTACTAAGTCGTTAATAATTTAAATTGCTCATATATTTACAATCTGTAATATTAATCATTTTCGAAAGCCATTTCTCTCGTTGCGTAAACATATTGTTACTCGGAGGCTGGTTTTGGTTTGAGTAATTACCGCTATTGATAGCAGCATCAAATTGACAATTTTATGTAGCTTCACAAAGACTTTTATTAATAACAGGCTTAATAGTGTTTAATCAGCTTAGCTACTAACGTTTTTGTGTTATTTTTCGTGATTGATCGATGCCTAATTAATTTTTTATTTGTTTTCACAATATTTTTTTAAATACTTGAACTAAGAAACCCATTGTTAAGGAAATTTCGCTTGTACTTTCCGAAGCGAAGGCGCTGCAATTACCCCACCATTTCATCGCCGTATGTCTGTTTTACAATATACAGCATTACGCATTAGCAATACAACACAAAAAATGGCAGGACAACCTAAACGTCACAAAAAACGAAAATAACACTACGACACTGATATCTTAGTTTGATTCTGATACGAACATAAACTTGATTATTTTATTTTCAATTTCTTCCTGTAAATCATGATGCGAACATAGCAAAGAAAAGGTTACAACAACTACTATAGCCGTAAAATATTAGCAAGGCGTAGATGTATAAGAGCAAGAGAGTATGTTTAATTTTTTATTATTAGTTAAAATAATCTTATCATATTAAGTATGGATCCAAAAGTTTTTCTAGTTGATTCAGTCAATCGTAATGTCAATAGCTTATGTTATTTTTTAAGTAAATACTATGTTTATTGTAAGATGTTCCTAATAATACGAGTACTTTACCTAAACATAAACTAGAGTACCTAATCCCTCCATTTACGCGAATAATTGGTTTCCAAGTTCAGGGTCTACTAGACTAGAAGTAACCAAAGCAAGAAAGTCTTCTTACTTCTTACCATTAGTAAGTATTTATCGCAAATATTGAAATATTGAAGAAAATAGAAGATGGTTTAAAAATTTGTGAGTTGTGCAATTTCCTCTGCTTTTGCTCTGTTGATTAATTGTTCGATGTATCTGCATCTTTCACCGAATCATAATCGTCTTCTACTACACTAGTATCACTTCCAGCATAAGAAGTTTATGCGGTTAATTTTGTACTGCTTCATATTTAAAAGCTAATATTTTACGAATGTAGGCTAATGTTTTATAATCGGCTATTGCCGAATAGCTATTACTAACACCATAAAATATTGATAAACTTGTAAACACTTTATAACACACGATTTTAGCTGATACACCTTTTAATTGCTAAGTAATAAATGTTAAAGTAGCATCTAATAATAAGGGTTAATATTATTTCCTTATCTAGGAAAAACACAGAACTTGAGACAACAGTGTTCTTTCTATATATCATCAAGGACACTTAGTTATTAAAGCTTTGCAACTTGCAAGTGTCTTAGTTCGGTTTGCGAGTACTTAAAATTCGAGAATCGAGATTCTCAAGTTCCAGATCGAGAAAACACATAGGAGAATTTTCGAGATCGAGAATGGATAAATCTCGTCTCGTCTCGTCTCGTGGCAACACTAGATGCTTATATCGCGAGCTCACTGTATTTATCAAAATATATTAAATCTCATCGAATGTAAAATGATTGTACAATAATCATGCAAAAAGGGTACTTTTATGAAACACTCTATTACAGAAAACTTTTTTTTGTACAAATATTCTGTAAATATATCACAGATCTAAGCGATTCATGGTATATGTAATTTTACGGGTCAAATTAAAAAATCGGTTTTGTTATTAGATTATTTTTCAACTTCTAAATCTTCTATATCTTTAAACTGCTTTATTAGTATAAACAATTTTTTATATTATAAAGAGATATGTTTTTCAAGTTATACCAAACAAATTTTTAATAATGAAGGAATATATTAAAGGCTTGTTATACGATGTTTGTTATAATTTATTATTACATTTTTATATATATATATGTACACGGAGGCAATAATATTTCTGCAGAATACGTATAGACTCAAAGGATGTCTCAACTCAATCAAGCAAAGTTAAAAATAAGAAAACAAATAAATAAATTAGATTAAAATAATTGGTTATTAAAAATGTCTTCATTCCTATCACTGATTTACAGAAAGTCGTGCGAAACAAAGAATTGTATACGTGCGCAATGATCAAATACTTTTAAAATCTAATTCTCTTAATAAAATAGAAGGAAATTTACCGATGGAAAAAAAATGCATTACTCTGCACAATGAAAATTCCCTAAATCAGGATATTACGTTAAATCAATCTTTTTTTTTTGTTGTATAAATGCAGGTGTTTAATTGTATCTTATAGAGTTTATTTTTCTTAGTATAATGCCGTTTGTCTCAACTATTTTGAAATTTAATTTACAAAGTTATTCGAAAAATTAAACATTTTGAAAATTTTTCTCGAAAACGGCTTTTACGATTTTCTTCAAATTTTAGTATCTTATAGAGTTTATTTTTCTTAGTATAATGCCGTTTGTCTCAACTATTTTGAAATTTAATTTACAAAGTTATTCAAAAAATTAAAAATTTTAAATTTTTTTTACGAAAACGGCTTTTACGATTTTGTTCAAATTTTAGTATCTTATAGAGTTTATTTTTCTTAGTATAATGCCGTTTGTCTCAACTATTTTGAAATTTAATTTACAAAGTTATTCAAAAAATTAAAAATTCGCTCGCAAAAATAAAAACATCTCGGCCTACAAAAACATTCGTAACTCCGTTATTAGCTGACCGAAAACTTTTCATTCGGTGTTCAAAATGTAGCTAAAAGACTGGCGCATCCAAAGATGTAAAGAAAGTGCAAATAAAACACTTTTTGATATCATCCACGGCCGTCTGAAAAAGGTCCGGCAATATGCCGAGAGTTCGCTTGCAAAAATAAAAACATCTCGGTCTACAAAAAAAAATCGTAACTCCGTTATTAGCGAGCCGAAAATTTTGATTCTGTGTTCAAAATGTAGCTAAAAGACTGGCGCATCCAACGATGTAAAGAAACTGCAAATAAGACAGTTTTTGATACCATCCACGGCCGTCTGAAAAAGGTCCGACAATATGCCAAGAGTTCGCTCGCAAAAATAAAAACTTCTCGGTCTACAAAAAAATTCGTAACTCCGTTATAAGCGGGCCAAAAATTTTGATTTGGTGTTCAAAATGTAGCTAAAAGACTGGCGCATCCAACGATGTAAAGAAAGTGCAAATAAGACAGTTTTTGATACCATCCACGGCCGTCTGAAAAAGGTCCGACAATATGCCAAGAGTTCGCTCGCAAAAATAAAAACATCTCGGTCTACAAAAAAATTCGTAACTCCGTTATAAGCGGGCCAAAAATTTTGATTTGGTGTTCAAAATGTAGCTAAACGACTGGCGCATCCAACGATGTAAAGAAAGTGCAAATAAAACACATTTTGATATCATCCACGGCCGTCTGAAAAAGGTCCGGCAATATGCCGATAGTTCGCTCGCAAAAATAAAAACATCTCGGTCTACAAAAAAATTCGTAACTCCGTTATTAGCGGGCCGAAAATTTTGAATCGGTGTTCAAAATGTAGCTAAAAGACTGGCGCATCCAACGATGTAAAGAAACTGCAAATAAGACAGTTTTTGATACCATCCACGGCCGTCTGAAAAAGGTCCGACAATATGCCAAGAGTTCGCTCGCAAAAATAAAAACAATTCGGTCTACAAAAAAATTCGTAACTCCGTTATAAGCGGGCCAAAAATTTTGATTTGGTGTTCAAAATGTAGCTAAAAGACTGGCGCATCCAACGATGTAAAGAAAGTGCAAATAAAACACATTTTGATATCATCCACGGCCGTCTGAAAAAGGTCCGGCAATATGCCAAGAGTTCGCTCGCAAAAATAAAAACATCTCGGTCTACAAAAAAATTCGTAACTCCGTTATTAGCGGGCCGAAAATTTTGAATCGGTGTTCAAAATGTAGCTAAAAGACTGGCGCATCCAACGATGTAAAGAAAGTGCAAATAAAACACATTTTGATATCATCCACGGCCGTCTGAAGAAGGTCCGGCAATATGCCGATAGTTCGCTCGCAAAAATAAAAACATCTCGGTCTACAAAAAAATTCGTAACTCCGTTATTAGCGGGCCGAAAATTTTGAATCGGTGTTCAAAATGTAGCTAAAAGACTGGCGCATCCAACGATGTAAAGAAAGTGCAAATAAAACACATTTTGATATCATCCACGGCCGTCTGAAGAAGGTCCGGCAATATGCCGATAGTTCGCTCGCAAAAATAAAAACATCTCGGTCTACAAAAAAATTCGTAACTCCGTTATTAGCGGGCCGAAAATTTTGAATCGGTGTTCAAAATGTAGCTAAAAGACTGGCGCATCCAACGATGTAAAGAAAGTGCAAATAAAACACATTTTGATATCATCCACGGCCGTCTGAAGAAGGTCCGGCAATATGCCGATAGTTCGCTCGCAAAAATAAAAACATCTCGGTCTACAAAAAAATTCGTAACTCCGTTATTAGCGGGCCGAAAATTTTGAATCGGTGTTCAAAATGTAGCTAAAAGACTGGCGCATCCAACGATGTAAAGAAAGTGCAAATAAAACACATTTTGATATCATCCACGGCCGTCTGAAAAAGGTCCGGCAATATGCCGATAGTTCGCTCGCAAAAATAAAAACATCTCGGTCTACAAAAAAATTCGTAACTCCGTTATTAGCGGGCCGAAAATTTTGAATCGGTGTTCAAAATGTAGCTAAAAGACTGGCGCATCCAACGATGTAAAGAAAGTGCAAATAAAACACATTTTGATATCATCCACGGCCGTCTGAAGAAGGTCCGGCAATATGCCGATAGTTCGCTCGCAAAAATAAAAACATCTCGGTCTACAAAAAAATTCGTAACTCCGTTAGTAGCGTGCCGAAAATTTTGATTCGGTGTTCAAAATGTAGCTAAAAGACTGGCGCATCCAACGATGTAAAGAAAGTGCAAATAAAACAATTTTTGATATCATGCACGGCCCTCTGAAAAAGGTCCTTTCAAAAGGTCATACTTGTGATACTTGTCATACTTGTGATCGCGTTGGCTATGAGATTGTGTAGGGAAAAAATCAAAGTTTGTTATAGTTTTTAATCAAGGAAAACTGGAAAAAAAGAAAAGGTGCTCATAAAGAGAGAGAGAAAAGGCTAAAAGTACTTCACGAAGTTGCTAAAAAAAATCAAGTTAAGTGATTTGTTTGCTTTAGCTTCTAAAGTTAGTGCACCTGATGTTGAAAAATCATTGATTAAGAATAGCATTCATCAAATTCGACAAAAGATGACAATCTAATCTGCCCCATTGAAACGGACAAAATTGAAACGTCGATTATCAACGCAAAGTCTTCATGTTCATACTTAAACTTAAAAGTAAAGATATTTATGGTTTAATATTCTCAAATGAAGGTAGCTTACGTCAAAAAAAAATGCTTTTGAACGCAAGCAAGTATTGGAAAGAATTATAGATGTAAAACTAATTGGAAAAAGGGGTTTAGCTTTTCGGGCTCACAGGAATCTACTAATTTACTTTCATTAGAGCATAATGAGACTGAACATGGAATTTTTTTAGAAATAATTTTATTATTATCTAAATATGACAATATTTTAAAATTAAATTTTTTTGGGTCCGCTACTGTTTGTATATTTTATATTTTATATCAACGTAAAATAATTTTTTATAAAAAACACCTGACTTGAGTTAAACACTTTTAAATTCAGTTTAAGGATCCAATAAAGTTTTAATTCCGTTTATTTTTTACAGCATTCATAAAATCAGAAAGAAATTCAACCACATTAATTTTTCCCCCAATTATACCCTCTCAACTAAGGAACAATATCGAGATATACTAATTAAAATAAAACGTGTTGCGCCATCTCACCAATTTATAACACAGTAGTATGTTATAAGCGCAATCCTGCTGCGCACCAAACCTCAAGAAGATTTCATTTGTGTTTTGTTGCAGGGAGAAAAACCCATGCGGCACAGGAGTGTAATGTGTGTCGACGGCCATGAGATGGCACTACCAGACCGATACTGCGACACTAGCAATCGCCCCAACGAATACATGCCCTGCAAATCTCTTCCCTTATGTTTAGAAGACAGATGATGATGACTGCAAAACACCGAATAAAAACAATTTACTTAGTTCCAAACGAGAAAAAGCTGAATATAAAATCCATTTCAGCTTTGTCTCTTCGCAATTGCAACTTTCAACTGTCTTATTGTGTATCAACTTGCATTTTATAACATTCATATATTACCCAAAATTTGTTATCAAAACTTAACATTAAGTAAAGTACCAGAAGACTGAAATTATATAACACTTTTTACTAACTTAATTTTTATTTTTAATAGTAATTTAATGCCATATAATTGTTATTAGTAGGTGTTTTGTAATATTTACTTAAATTATCAGAATACTTACACATTTTTAATAAACATTTTATGCGATTAATTTTTTTTGGATATATGATTCATTAAATCGTTTAGAAACGACACTGAACAATCAGTAAATGTCGAATTGTGACAAACATTTTTGAAATTATGGTCGTGGAAGACGTGCTCTTCGGAAAAGCTGCAAATTAAAGATTATTTCTGTACAAAAAAAAAAACTATTTATTTACTACTCACGTAAATACAGCTGTTATTAAATCTCCTACTAATGATTTTCCTTTTGATGGTAGAAACTGTTGAGTTTCACAAATTATTCTTTTCACACATGCATTGCCATTTAGACCAAACCTGCCAAAAAACGATATTGAAATATACCAAAATTAAATGCAAATCTCCCTGCATGGATATAGGATTATTAATATTCTTCACTGATTTTAAATTTCACAAGATAATAATAATTAAGGTGTAACCAAAATTCAACCAAATACTTTTAAGGGGAGCTTAAGAAACGTAAAATATTCTTTACTTGCAACAAATGGTTAAAGCTATGGAATGATACAAACAATGAACAAATACAGCAATAAAAACTTCTTGTGTGTGCCAAAAAATCTATTAAACTAAATTAAAATTCTGGACAGAAAAGCACAAAAAAGGTTTGTCTTACAGACACTTTTAAGAAAATGTATCCCAATTATTGAAATAAAATCATAATTTGTTTAATTAAAAGAATGCCACCTTGTTTAGAAGATTGGCAAGACTCCAATTTAAATGACGTATCTCCTAAAATCAACCTCAACAAAATGCTAAAAGTGTGAGAAATTCGAAAATTTGTCACGCGAATAAAGTTCCTTTTATGGTTTTAATTTACCTCTTACATTGTGTTGCAAGTTCTGCGTCTTAAAAGACAAAAAGTCTTCGTAAACGTATGAATAGCTTGTGTGTAAAACATCTTAAACTAAAGAATAAAAAAACAATACCACTATTTTAAAACTACATACTGCTCAAAGGCCTCTTCTAACTGCTCATACACTTCGCGACGATGACGGTAGTGCATAATTCTACGATGCTTTTTATGAGCTAGAAACATCGCTTTACTTGGCAGCTTAAAAGGTACATCACATTCTCCTAAGACAATGACTCCTGTAGGTACCCGATGCATCAAAGGCTTTGCAAAAGACATAGTAGTCTAGAAAGAAACTGTTATTGTATAACTGATATTGTGTAATATAAACCTTATTATAGTTAATAATTAACAGATCAGAACAAAACGCTACTAAGATTTCGAAAAGTAAAAATTTTGTCCAAATGAAAATCGCACGAAATTTAAAAGTCAGAGATTACAGCATCAAAACGGGTTAAAAAATTAAATTTGATGAAAATCAACAAATTTTATTGAAATTATAAATATTTTTTCCAATAGGTACATTGCGAAAACTTTAATCGATTTTCGTTTTTTATACAATAAATGATTAATTAAAACAGCAATTCTTTTCCAGTCGCTAAGACTATTAATTAGATAATTACTAACCGTTTGGATAATTAATTGGAAGGTAATCGAACCAATTGTCGTTCATTAACTGTTAATTAAATTAATAATTTTTAATTTGCAGTACAAATTTAATCGATAGTTAAATATAATGTCCTGCAAGTATTCCACACAAGCTGCGAGTTTTACAGGCGTTTCGCGAATATTTCTCAATAAAAATGTTCCTATTAGTAAAACCTCTTAATTGTACTCGTATATCTAACGAGAACAACCAAATTAATAATATATATTTATATTTTAAACTTTAAAGTCGTTCTGGGGGTTGAAATATTCAGAACAGGATCAGGCTAACATGAGTAGAAGAAGGTATTACGTTCTAAGTATGCAGATTTTCTCCAAGGGGTGAGTCGTTTAAGGGTTTCGCTATAGCCATTACACACGCAGAGGTGAACCTTGCACGACGCCCTTATGAAGGGCTGCTCGTTAAACGACGTTAAATGTATAACCAAGCCTATTGTTTCATTTTATTTATTACATGTTGTATGTAGTCATCTTTGGCTTCAAATATAATCGTAATGCCGCACCTACATAGTTAAATATTGCGAAAGCTTCGAGAAAAGCAGGATGAACGAAAATCGATGAGTATTGGTGTCGACTACATTGCTGTTTAACCGGATGCCCTGCAGGGAAAACTCGTTTAAACTAGCGGAAAAGCTACATTAAGTAATTACGGAAAAACTCCCATTTGATAAGATCGTAAAAACCGGATTTCCTTGCATCCGTATAAATGGAAATTTAATCAGCTTGCAGTCGGTTTCCCAGCACCTGTTTTTATAAACGCCACATTTGAACGATGCATTATTGGAAGATTTACTTTGAAAGCAAAAAATTCCAGCAGAACCGTAACAAGGACGAGGTAGCCCTTCTAATTAATGATATTTGAGAGAGTCTAGGAAAGTCTTAATTCTATTATTAATCAACCCTAGAAACACTGCTGGAGTACAAACTCTACAAACTTTTAAAATTTTGTTCCGTTTCAGTCCTTTTTACATTTTTTAGCAACTTATGGTATTGAAGTATTGAAAAAGGAAACAATTTTGCAGTAATATCGTATAATAAACCTTGTAAACTATTAAAAAGTTATTACCTAAGAAGCACAATTTTTTAACACAGAATCTGCGACGCACAAAAACAGTAGTACATACTTACAACAAAATTGCTACCTTCCGGGAACGATAGGTATCTCCGCTTCCTGGATAAAAGAGGATTTCGTCTTTGAATTACTTGGCCAGATCCAATTACCAGAACAGTAAAAGCTATGAAGTACCGCAGCCATTGCATTTTAGACTTGAAATGGCATTACAACGTAAAGAACTAAATATTTGCTTAAAGATTATCAATATTTAGCGACAAGAATACAACGACCTGCATCCGTTTAGGAAGTTTTGTATAAAATTAGTACTTATTTAACTAGATTTTTTCAATATCTGTGTGTTTTGGGAAGGAATAGGTCCGTCACTACAATATTTCCTTAAAATTAAAAACTTGTTTTCATAAAAATCAGAAGAACTCGACTTGTAGGTGAAAAACTGTTTTTAAATGAAAGGGAAACATTTAATTTCAAAGTTTTTGTTACATACAGTTTATACAGAGTATCTCAGAGATTGTCACAACATTCCAAATATCTCATTTATTTTTACATATAACCGTAAAATACCTTATGCATACCATGACAAAAATATGTTAGAAATTTTGAAGAATTATTTAAAGGCCCAAGTTGCCTTTTTTAAGTCAAAATTAGAGAATAAACGTTTTCATTTTTTTAGTTTTAGTTAGTAAAAATATGAATAAGTACTATTTCTCAAAAAAATGTGTCATTGGCCCATAAAAACAACTTCTTGGTGTTACTACGAGTTTTTTTATGTTGAAAAGATACTTATAATAATTAACCAGAAAACACCAGGCCCGGGGCAGTGTGACAAAAAAAAGGGTCCTCGCTTTCTTGAGTTGTTTTAAAATCCGCTCCGGTTCACACTGATGACTCCCGCTTTTTTGAAATTAGTATTATGCACAGATCGAAAACAATGTAAAATATTACACCATTAGATTTGCTATTACATGGTCTAGAATCTAGACAATTAAATACAATATACATTTTGACTAAGTTCGCGTCTTACCATTTAAAAATTGTGTATATATTACCGCTTAAGTATTTGATATTACATGTAAAACCTAGGTATTTCATGAAATACCGGTTCTTAGTAGGTAAATTGTGGAATATTTGTATTATTTGATATTTTAACTTGTTGTATACGATACCTTGTTTTTATTAGTTCTAATAAACCGGAATTATCGACGGTGCCGGAACCTCTTATTGAGACAGGGATTGGAGGTACCAAATCGTAACAATCCCGGAAAACCGGACGTCTGGCAACCCTACTCACCAACTGATCTACAAATTGAAAGGCATAAGACAGGCGAAATTCTTATTGTATTTGATATTGTCCACATTTCTTTCAATGTTTGGGGTTTGTGACTGTAAACATGGTTTTTCAAGTATCACCACACAAAAAAGATTGAAAGGAGGAGATCTGGGGATCTTGTAGGGTAACAATAGCCGCTCATCGGCGATCTATGTATGCAATGATCAGAAAGTTAACTGCGATGATAAACCCGCCCTGTTGTATGAGAATTATTTCATTTTTAAAAAAATGTCTGTTTCTTAAATTTAAATTGTGAAATATTAACTTCTAAAGTTTGTTTGTTTATTTTGTACGAAGTTAAACATTGTGAAACCCTTAAATTTGAAAGAGGTTCCATAAAATTGTTAGGCGCATCTGCCCCTCAGATAGAGGTTGCGTACTACTCTTAACACAAATCAAACTTTTATTTGGGCCCATAATTGTCTTCTTGGCTTACTGATACCTTGGAGAGTTTTTTTTAAATCAAAAACATTAAAATGGTTACCTGAGCAAAGACTAAAATTAGTTTTAATTTAAGTTCCAATCTCTGAAAAATACTTTACTGATTTAAAAACTAATAAATTATGTGACAAACAGATTTATATCTTGTAGAAATGCTATACTATTTTCTAAACTCTCGTTTGTACTAGTATGGCTTTTCTACAGAATATTATTCCTGAAAAATAAAATAAATTGTATTTAAACTTATTTATAACATCTCATTATCGTGTGTTTAGAAAATGTTGACGTAGGTTGAAAACCAATATGACAAATTTTGTAAAATTTTAATTCAATGTTAACTTTTATTACACTACTTTATTATAAACCATTTTTGTCCAACGCCCAAGTTCCAGTTTACGTGAAATACGTTAAAATATGCATATAAACATTAGCACAATTAAAATCTTATTTAAGTCGTTCCCAGTACAAATTATTTATTTAGATTACTGTACTATGTCCTTATTCAACGAACAAGTAAATTACTTACTTAACGGGAACAGACTAAACTGATTCAGATCATAAGATGTTAAAGAACTAAAAATATCGGTCTCCAGACAATTTTCGAATAAATGATTAAATACATGATATTAATTTTATGCATAATGTGTACAATTAAATATAGTGATGAAAGTGGGCATAGAGTTAAAAGAAAACTTCTATTCACGAAAAATAGTAAACTCTTTGTAAGTACATGTTTTAAATAAAAGGCAACAACATTGCGTAGTTTTTGTGCTTTTAGTTTAGATTAAATGGGAAAGACAACGTTATACCCTGGACTCAAATTTTCGCCCAAGGTTGGGCTTTTAGGGTTAACTGGGATCTACCGGAAACGCTGCCAAAGAGGCATAAATTTTTTAAAAGAGATGTTCACGAAGATGTGGAACAATTAATAAAAGAGTAAGTAATTTTTGAGATTTTTTAATTCGTTGTCGAAATAAATTTTCAACAATTTTTCCTCAGTTCTTAAATAATTTTTTATTTCAGATCAGGAATGACGGAATACGCCTGTATTTTGAAGTACATTTGTGACATGGTAGATAAAATACAACGCTCCGACACTTGTGGGATATTCTGTAAAATAGGAAATATAATTTCAAAGTAAGTACCTATGGGTTTTCTGAAAACAAAAAATATTTATTCCAAGTGTTAATACAATAAGTCAGCAAGTCTAACAACTTAAACATATATAAGTTTTAACAAGTCTTAAATTATTAAAAAGCTATACAAACTGTTCAAATATATTGACACATGACACCTTCTTGTTAAACACATAAGATTTTGTTGAAGAAGAGCAACTGTAAAATATGTAAGGCTACAAATCTAATTCAAAAAGTACAAAAATCCCATTTCTGCGAAGTAACATGCGGAAATTAGACACCAAATCGTATTTATTTTATAAATTCGATATTTTATTACATATTTAATGGATGGGGACCTTTGGGAATTTTTTTGAAAATTTAATACACCCTGTATTAATTTGGCCGATAATTGTAAAAACTACATACAGGGTGGTCCAAATTCGATGGGATTGCATGGGTATCTCGGTTAATATTTAAGATAGAGAAACGGTTAAATTACCAAAAATGTGCAGTTTTTGAGACAAACTCAGAACCGTTTTCAAAAATATTCTATCATTTCCGGTTTTCGAGTTATCGAATAAAAAGTGTTTTTTTGTCATATTAATAATGTGTCATATCTCCGTTATTGTTGTAAATATGAAAAATATTTATAAAGATTATTTTTGGATATTTTAATGTTTAATTTGATTATACTAAAAAAAAAAATTACGCTCGCCGTCAAAAAGTTATGACACAAACTTGCCTTTTTTTAAATGGAAACGATAGTTGGCTATGACCTATTTAAATTCCTCATTTTTTTCTCATTTCAAATATATAGGGGTTATTGTATTTATTCTCAACAATACGCAAGTTATGAAGGTTTTTTAGTTTTTTTTTAAAAGAAAATCATAGTAGGCTGTGAAAACAAAAAATAAACAAGGTGTAAAACCTTATAAAACTCATATGGTACAAGTTACGAAGGTTTTTTAATTTATTATTGAGATAAATACGAAATTTTTTGAACATAAGATAAACAACAATATCCTACATTACTGCTGATACCGACTATATCGTTGTTTTCTTATTTTCAAATATTTACAATGTTTATCTCCACAACAAATTAAAAAACCTTGGTAACTTGTACCACATGAGTTTTGTAAGGTTTTACACCTTGCTTGGTTTTTGTTTTCATAGCCTACTATGATTTTCTTAGAAAAAAAACTAAAAAACATTCATAACTTGCGTATTATTAAAAATAAATACATCGACCCTTATATATTTGGAATGAGAAAAAAATGAGGAATTTAAATAGGTCATAGCCAACTATCGTTTCCATTTAAAAAAAAGTAAGTTTGTGTCATAACTTTTTAACGGCGAGCGTAATTTTTTTTTTTTTAGTATAATCAAATTAAACATAAAAATATCCAAAAATAATCTTAATAAATATTTTTGATATTTACAACAATAACGGAGATGTGACACATTATTAATATGACAAAAAAACACTTTTTATTCGATAGCTCGAAAACCGGAAATGATAGAATATTTTTGAAAACGGTTCTGAGTTTGTCTCAAAAAACTGCACATTTTTGGTAATTTAACCGTTTCT